>JACEVL010000790.1:1233584-1728584 GCA_020284085.1 Aporrectodea caliginosa | reverse complement strand
CTCACTTTAGTTACGATCAACAAGCTGCTACTCACTTCCCTTCCTCTCATTTAAAATACACTTCTGTGCCAATCTGTGGCACTTACATCAGTATACAGTGTGTGTCTGTATGTGTGTGTCTGTGTGTGTGTGTGTGTGCGTGCGTGCGTGTGTGCGGATGTGTGTGTGTGTGCGTGCGTGTGTGTGTGGGGTGTGTGCGTGTGTGTGTGTGTGTCTGTGTGTGTGTGCGTGTGCGTGCGTGCGTGCGTTACCTTTGCATGTTTCACAAACGTGTCTGAACTTCTGTTGTGCCATGATCTACGCCTTCAGTCACCAGATGCGTCCAGCATTTTTAATCGAATGAAAGCGTGTCGGACCTACTGGATGAAATTATTGGGAGGGTGGTCCAATGGTCCATGTTGCCAAATACAGACCTATCAGAATGGTTAATAGTACAGTTGATGACCTCTACATCTGCCTCAATTGAACAACTGATGAGAGAGAGCATGACTGAAGAGACAACAGCTGGGCCACTTGAGAGTACTGTAACACATCGCTGATGGGCCAAGTCAGATAACTGCGTTATATAATTTGCACATGGGAAAATCACTGACCCGTGACGAAGGCCACTGATTGGCTGCCTTGATGACCAGGCCCGGCGGTTCCTTCACTGCCGGGAAGCCAGCCCTGACGAGGAAACGAGTGAAAACAAGAGCAGTTTTAAACGTGCGAAGAGCTCAGTTGAAACTGTAACTGTGAAAAGGTAACATCAGTTTTTCTGAGTAAAAAAGTTAAGTGAAAAGGAAATAATTTCGTCAATATTTGTACGTCGTGAGTGAAACAACGAGAAGTGAAAATATCTACGAAGCGGGAATCGAAACCGTCAGTCAGGCCTAACAGGTCTAAAAGGTCTAAAAGGTCGTCTTGCGGACGAGACACCGTTCCACATTCACGCGAAAATGACTTGTGGCATGCGAGTCTTGATACTTCCACCTGTCTCTAAATGAATGTCTTGTTACATTACAATGCGGCTCCTGGAACTGCTTGCGTTGTTTTGGCTCTTCCATAAAATCTCCTTCATCTCCTTTAACTGTGACTTTCTCAGAACGCTTAGGTTAACAGAAGCGAATCGATGCGATAGTCTAGTTTGTCTTATAATTAAATAGACGCAGTTACCCGGCTTCGCACGGGTTATCTCTACCCTATTATGTCGTTCCAGCTTGATTTGCATAGTTACGTTGCTACCCGAAAGCGCATAACCATTATGAATATCGAAACCGGCTTCGCCCATGTATTTTAATTTTATGACCTCCTAATCAGCGGCCTTACCGTTTCACCCTCTGGCGCTGCCCTGAAATTACTTCCGTGTAGCTCTAGACGACATTATCGTTCCCGTTTGATTTGAATCATGTTTAAATCCGCCTTCGAATGACGTCAAAAGAAATGGTAGTCACCATATCGAAACTTAAAATGTCCATATCTCTTAATGGATCGACATTTGGAGCTGAAAATAGTTGCGTTGACCTAGAAATTCGCATGAGAACGTTTAGTACAATTTTCATATCGCTACAGTGTCGCGTTCGCGAGCCTTTTGTGGGATAGACAAACAAACGGAAGGAAAAAATTTCAGAATTATAGCCTAGATTACATCAGGAATCAAGGTGCAAATTTATAAAATCAAACAGACACGATGCGAAAATTCCAAAATTCTTCAAACCGTGTAAAATGAAGAACTGCAAAACCTAAGCATAATCTGTTTGGTGTTTGTTAAAGCACGTTATCTGTTAACGGGACTTTTCAAATTTGAGTTAAAATATCATTTCCTAAGAAGGGTCCTCAATCCCGCCGAGGAAGTCCAAAGTATCGCACAATATCACCTTTATTTTCACAAGGGGTTGTATATGCTGTGTAGGCTAATTAGTAATCAGGTTGAATGACTTCATAATCATAATCAACCATAATGAGGTTGAATTTCCATTAGTGCGGTTAGACCGTGCAGCTATCGTTAAACGGCAATTTGGAAGCCACAGATTGTTCAGAACATCTGAAAGAAAACTCCAGTTACAAGGAAAGACGTGTTTCCACGGTGTTTAACGAACATTGGTTATTCTGGTTTGAATTCAGCCTAACGCTTTCTAATGTTAGTCCATAACTGTTAAGCATGCTGTGCTTTATATTTTCCAGACCGATTGAATTCCCTTAGTGCGTTTAGACCGCGAGCTTAATTGTCGCCGCCGGTGTCACGGTGTCTCCCTTCGAAACAGACAGAGTCTTCCCTGGCTGAAATAATGTCTACCTCGGAGACTCTGTATCAAAACAGTCTCCCATTGAAATAGAATATCCCCGTCTACGATACAAAGTCCCCCTAAAAAAATTGCCCCTCTATTTTCGGTTGCTCTTCTACATAATTTTAAACAGGATTTAATATGAGCATTTTCTTAAATAAATGACTTGTTGAATGACTTAGTTGAATTGGACATGAAATAGGCTTAAATATGAAATGAAATAAGAACATCATGAAATAAATGTTTAGCAGTATTATGTAGCATCACTAGCATGTAATAACTAGGGTGTTACCGATTGGCATTTTTTGCCGATTTCCGATTCCGATTAGTTGGCCTGATTTCTCGCCGATTCCGATTCGATTAATTGGTAATATTAATTTTTATTTGGTTCCAAGTACTTTTCATTACTCAAAAGCCCGACTGTCCTCCATTTTGTTGATGCGTTGATTACTTGATTTGATTACTTGACACGGACTTTCAACGATAAAGATTAAAGATTACGGCAGGAGGTCGCCAAGACAGGTTACTCTTTTTTTTTTTATTGAAAAAGGAAATTGTTTTTGGTAAAAAAAACTTCTTTTGGTATTTAAATCGGTAGTCCTGAAATGCGCCGATTCCGATTAATCGGTCTAGGGCAAAAATCGGTGCAAACCAATTATTGGTTCAAGAATCGGTCACACCCTATTAATAACACCACTAGGGTTCCGGGCGCGGTTATGTTGTTAAAACGCAGTGGAGATTACAGATTGTTATATAATTAAGAAAATGACTCTGACTAGAGGTATAGGCCTACATTTAACTGGACATTTTCGCAGATCCAATGAGAGTACAGCAAATATTATCGGACTTGTCTTGTCTTCAACCATCCTCGATCCGAGGGTTGGTCGCTCCATGGACAAGTCTTCTCCACCTTTTTCTATCTTCCGTCTCCGTCAATCAATCGATGAAAAGGCATATTCATCCACGTGCTGATGTTGTTAAGCCATCCCATTCTCGGTCTTCCCCGCGTCCGTGCTCCTGGTACAGTTCCCTGTATTAAATCTCCTTTTCCAGGCAGTTTCCCTGTTTCCTCATCAAATGCCCAAAGTATGTAAGTTTCCTTCTTTTAATCTGATTGAGTAGACTTCTTTCCGTTCCTGTTTTCTCTAACACCCACTCATTTGTTCTTTTTCTATCCATGATACTCTCAGAATCTGTCTTAGGCATTTCATTTCAAACGCATTTATTCTTTCTTCCTCTTTTTCTTGATAGTCCAACTTTCACACCCGTATGTTGCCACTGGCCATACCAAAGCCCTCATGAGTTTCATTTGTATTTGATCTTTGTATCCATCTTTATGTTATGGCTTTTCCATAATTGTTTTTATTATCGGACTAATCAGGGTAATTTATCGTTTTAGCGTTCTAAACTATTTTATATGCATTGCATTTTAATACCATTGGTCCAATGTCCAGGATAATTATCATCAATCCAACTTCTATTTACTCAAGAATAATTTCATCAATCCTAGGCTACTTAAGATTAGGTCTACCCTATATATTTCAATCCCACTTCTATTTAAGATTACCCTATAATTTATATAAATCCTACTTCTTTTTAAGATTTCCTATATGGGCGAATAATTTAGAGCTCTAAAACGATAAATTACCCTGATTAGTCCAGTAATATTTACTGTACTCTCCTTGGATCGGCGAAAATACGTTCTAGTTAACACTTGGGTCTGCAACGATCTCTATCCCATTAACTCCTTATGCCAGCAAACGCTAACTAACTTCACGCTGATTCTTTGAGGGTTAGGCACTGAAATGGTGTTCGATAGTGGTCGTTCAATATTATTAAAGTAAGATGTTTTAGGCCAGCTTATTAGCTACAAAATGAGTAAGAAACAATGCATGGGAATAAGTATATTTTATAACTGTTATGGCTTTCTGATACGAGCTATAAATGGCTTCCATGCGATTCTTTATGCGGTTTAGGTTAACCTGCAACTGATATGAGCTTGCACTTCATTTTCTGCGATTCTTTTTATGCGGATTAGGCCTACCATTCATTCATTCATCCGCATGGCTTATTAGTTGTTTATTATTGTTAGCTGGTATCAAAGGAAAGTCAGGACCAGTGATTGTAAATAAAGTACTGGCCTCCTGATATCTGCTTACCCTTGCCTTTCTGACCATTTACAGATCTATGCGCAATACCCATTAAATAACAACATCTAAACCAAACTCAGTTGGTATCGATAGGCCGATATCAATTAAAGAAACTAAAACATTGTAGTCCATGAAGCTTTTAAGTGAAGACTACTGAAGCATTTTGTTGAACCACGAAATAATTCGGCTTAGAATGGAATAACGGAGGTAACAAATGCTAGAACAAAGCTGATTGGTTAACTATAAAGTACAGACCACCATCAATTATTCGTAGCTCAAGTTTATTTCTGTATAGACTTAGATTATATCAACGGATTAAATATTAATATCGAGTTTCTGTATTTTATCTGTTTCCCAAAAAAGTTCAAATCGCTTACTTTTCTGTGATTCTTTGCTCAAGGGCTCAAGGCTGCCACTTGAGATAAAGATTAGGCCTACTCAAGCATTACCAATGAAACTATAATAAAGTTCGATTGGTTGGCTATAAATATGTAGCCTATTTTGCGTTTAAATAAAGTCTCCCTTGTGGAGAGTTTATTTCAACGGAGATGAAATATTCTCTTCCCGGAGACGTTGTTCTAGAATATAGTCTCCGGTGGACGATTTTATGCTGAAATAGATCCGCGGCGGGGGAGAGAGAATCTGTTTCGAAATACAGTCTCCGAGGGAGACTTTTAGGGGGGAGATTATGAGACATCGACATGGGTACCGGTAAACTATAGTAGTGGTAATAAAGTAACAACAATCCTCACCCATTTCTCTCTCTCTCTCTCTCTCTCTCTCTCTCTCTCTCTCTCTCTCTCTCTGATGATTATTTCTACGATGGTTTGACAGAAGCGAATGCTCTGTCTGCTATTGCGCAAATGTCACTAGAACTCGTTGTCTGTTTTCTCATCGTTATCTCAATAATTCGATGTTCTTTTCGTACCTGCGTCAACTGCCAACAGATCGTCCGTCTGCTTTTCTGTAGATCTGGCAGTTGGTGTCGGTGTCCGTCGAATAACTCTGAGGAGCGGACACAATCCGACCGGAATCTGTCTGTCGTCGAACCCTCTGGCTCGGTCTCAGTGTATGTCCGGTCTCGAGACTCGAATCTCGATCTGAGTTGGCGAACTCTCTAACTGGTCTCTGAAGACGTCTGCCTCCTGTGCGCCTACGATGGTTTGACAGAAGCGATGTGTTGCTATTGCGCAAATGACACGATAGAATTCGTTATCTGTTTTAACGCATCGTTATCACAATAATTCGATGTTACTTTTCGTTCCTGCGTCAACTGCCAACAGATCGTCCGTCTGCTTTTCTGTAGATTCCAGTTGGTGTCGGTGTCCGTCGAATAACGAGAGGAGCGGACACAATCCGACCGGAATCAGTCTGTCGTCGAACCCTCTGGCGGCGGCTCAGTGTATTCCGGAGCGAGACCGAATCATCGATCTGAGTTGGCGAACGAATGACTGGTGCAGCATGAAGACGTCGGCCTCCTGTGCGCCTGGATGGCCTCCGAAGCCCCGTGAACGATGCGATCCTCCACCAGACTCAACAGCCGCCTACCCGACGAGCAACGACAAGTTATTCCGTAAGACCGTTTCCGCCTTCTAGTCAAACTGACTTCCACTTGGTCGGAATAGAGCTGAATGTCTTAGACCTATACAGGGACTTCACCTTTGCGATTGCAGTTGCTGAAACTTTAGCTGTGACATGTATGGCCCCTTCTTACTTGTCCACAACCTCCAACCAGCCAGGAGGAGCTGCTGAACTGGCTGAAGCCAGAAAAAATGCTAAATACATCCAACTGATGCAATCCTACCACTTTGTCCCACTGGCTTTTGAAACCATGGGACCAATTAACGCCAAGGGACTGGCCTTTCTCGCCGACCTGGGTCGTCTCTTGGGCCAAATTTCGGGCGACCCAAGAGAAACCAGTTTCTTGTTCCAGCGCCTGTCGGTTGTAATCCAACGTTTCAACGCTGTTGCGTTCCACAGCACTTTTGTTCTTCCAGATCTTGACAAGGATGGCCACTCCAGAGTTAACATTGCTTATTAATATCTGAGGAGATTATAGATACTTCGGGTAAAAAAAATAATTATAATAATAATAATAACGTACATGCATAACTATTAAAGTTAAGGGCGTATGCAATCACTAGACGTCGTCAAGACATTGGAAAGTTACTGTTGGAATTTGTTAATTGCAGGCGAAAGAGATTATAATGTTGCGTTCTGGAGAGAAGACCTCACCACTCAATTATATCACATGGAATTGGACTCAAGACAGCTTCAGGTTAGCGCTCGCTTTTCAGGAACTATATTTAACCGATCGAACTCACTAGTTCTAATCGTTTCTGTCTCTGTCTCTTTCGCTGACGAGTGCCTGCAGTGTCTATTGAAACACTCGGCAACAGTCCTACATTGCAGCAACACACTTGTTCAGGTTTTCACCTGAACGCTCCGCATGAGAGAACCAACAGCTGTGTTCTGACTTCGCTTCATTGTTGTTAACAAATTTGACAATCTGAATACTAATCTAAGATATGCTTGAATATGACTTCTGCAACTGCTTTATTGGCATACTAAGCCCAATCAGAGGCGCTGATGTATATCATCTGTAACTTTGTAATCTTCGTAATCATATTCTCCCTAAATCCTCTCCGTTGGTCTTCGTACCTCCGTCAGTCTTGTTGGTTCTTGTACTTCCTTA
Organism: Aporrectodea caliginosa; assembly: GCA_020284085.1. Taxonomy (NCBI): domain Eukaryota; kingdom Metazoa; phylum Annelida; class Clitellata; order Crassiclitellata; family Lumbricidae; genus Aporrectodea; species Aporrectodea caliginosa. The sequence continues at coordinate 1,721,475 of JACEVL010000790.1, read as the reverse complement.
TTATCATTATTACGAAAATAGTAGATTGTCGCTCAACGTCAAGCTTTGCTAATCTGAATCATGATAAGTCAGTCGCCAAGTGAAGGACAGTCAGATATCACGTCTGTGACGTCTCTGATTGGTTTTCGCTGTGAGAGGCGCTATATAAATCTATAAATACAATACAGTATCCAAATGTTTGAGGCCAACGACAAACATTTACCAATAGCAATAGTAATCATAAAAATAATATAAAAATTAAAATATATACAACAAATTTTAATAATAAGTAATCTAACTCTCATGCAGTGGTTTTGGTTAACTCTGTTGCTTGATCAGTCATGGCCAATGTCTCACGTAGGCCTACTCTGTCTGGTTCCCTATTATGCTGCTATGCCTACATCACCTCACTGATGTGTTTCAGGCCTTTGACCGCAGACATGTAATTGTATTATACTGTATTGTATCTAAACATTTATAAAGCGCCCCTTGTAGGATGAACCATTCAGAAGCGCTTCCAGTGCGCAAGACCCCGAGAGAAGAAGAGTGTTTTGAGAACAGAGAACGAGGAGGAGAGGGTGCCAGAAAGAATTGTAGTGCGAGCTGAAGGAGAACGAACATTAATGATAACACTTCTTGTTCATTCCGATGTCAGGTTAGCGCTGCCTTTGACACTCTAGGCCTGCATCACGAGTGCCTGCACTCTAGGCTATTCTTCTGCAGCGCCTGGATATACCTCCTTTGGTATCTCGGGACTTCCACCCAGATGGATCCATTATTTCCTCTCTGCCCGCTCACAGAGAGAAATTTGTTGTCCCACGTACTCTGTCTGGTTCCCTGTACTCTTCGGTCTTTTCCAGGTTCTTTATGCCTCTAATCTGGGTAATATCCTCCTCGAAACTGGGTTGCTTCGCATCAGTATGCTGATCATATGCAGGCCCGTGTCCATGGCCCGGCTGCTGCAGCTGCTGTCCTGTTTGATGAGGCTGTGCAGTGACTTTAGCTGCTTCAATGTCTTCAAACCTTTTCCAGATGCCACATTCTCCACCTCTGTAAGAGACCTGGACAATTATCTTTGCTAATGCTTCGCAATCATGTAAACAGTGTCTGCTATTATCATCTTCGTAAGATTCGCACTTTGCGACGATCGCTAACCACACAACCTGCATCTGCACCGAACCTTTGTCTCCTCTCGAATCGACTGTTGCAATGCTATTTTCTCCGGATTTGTATCCTGTCTTACCTCGCGACTGCAGTCTGTTCTAGATGCATCTGTTCGTCTGATCGGTGGCTATCCCAACATTTAGCCATATTTGCCTACATACGATGCACACTCTGCACTGGCTACCTATATCTCAACGCATTGAGTATAAGATTCTAACTTTCATGCGAAATTGTCTAGTGGGAACAGCCCCATCCTACCTTGTGTATCTCTGCCTTATCTATTCCTGGTCGCAGGTCCATCCGATCGGTTGCACACCGTATCCTCGTCTCCACTACCCAACACGGTCTACGTTCAAAACCGCGATCACAAAACAGCGATCGTCAAAACCGCGATGGCTGCATAGCGATCATCAAAAAGCGATTAAAATTCGAAGATTGATTTATTTAATGTACCTTGATTGGTCCTGATTGCGACCCTAATTAGCGTTAATTATTTTTACTAAATCGTTTGAAGTTGTTGGAGTGAGAGCGCAAATGACAGCGTTGATTGGTCCTAATTGCGAACTTAATTGAACTTAAAATGTTGTAGTTAAGCACATCGCAGGACAAATACCAAATCCATGTCGAAGAATCTACAGATAAACTGCAGACAAAATAAAAAGCATCGTCGGCGATTACACTAAGATCTACATATAGGCCTATTGGAAATTGTCTAGTGGACATAATTTAGTCTTCAAATTTAACATTAGGCCTACACTTAGATTATGTAGCCTTGTGTTTAAAACTTTCTATAATAAATCTGAAATCGCTGTTTTGATGATCGCTATTTTATGCAGTCGCAGTTTTGTGCATCCTATCGTGATCGCGCTGCACGATCGCGGTTTTGTGATCGCGGTTTTGACGTCGCGGTTTTGTGATCGCGGTTTTGAACGTAAACCCCCAACACAGAAGTGTTGCCATTGTTAACCATGTACCTTCAAATAGTCTTCCTGTTTAAACTAGTCAGCCTGTAACTCCTCTGTTCCGCAAGTGCTTGAAGTATGTGTTGTTTGATCCTGGGGCCTCCATGCTTGGTTAGGAGCGCTGCTGGTGAGTTTTTCTTTAAGTTGCGCTTTACTAGTTTTCACCTATTGTGATATCTTTTGTTATTAACGGATTTATGACTTGGTTTTGGTGGGCCATCGGTTTTTGTGCATTAAACACCGGTACTTTAGACGCTATAGGCTACTCGATTTAAATAATTGAGTACTGAATAGCCAAGGTTCAGGACGTTTCACGCTGCAGTCCCATCTCTTTCTTTCTTGAATGAGCTATGATTATGTTAACTGCATGCATTGCACAGTGTCATATCTGACATTCATTTTATCATAGACTGACCGTCAACAATTTCAGGCTTATATCAAGCTTCTCTCCTATGCGAGAAACTCAGACTTTTGATAGATCCCAATAAGCGATGCGCTTTAAAAAAGGATCACATACAAGCTGAGCAGAAATCTGACAGCTACAAAACTATCGGTGGCCGGATATAAAAAAGATGAAATCTGGGTTGGTAACAAAATTATGTTCACAGCTAGAAAAAGGTAATTGGATTAAAACTGTATTCATAAAAAGTCCTGACGAATAAGACAGGGTGTTATTTTTCGTGCAAATTTATGTAAATTCACTCGTAAGGAGTGAGCAGAGAAAAAGAAGTGTCCCCAATGTTCGTTATCGTAATCGTAAATTCAAGATTTCTAGACTATCGTAATCGTAAACTCAAGATTTCTAGTAACCCTCCGGCTGCAAGGTACCGAACATACCCCTAAACCACTGCGCCCCACAATGTGTACAGTTAGATGATGTACAATATCAACTGAATGATCTATGCTATCACTTTATCTGCTGCCTCGCCACTGCAGTCTGGGCATGTTTCATTAAATTCCAACGGTCGCTGTTATTGTCGTTGAAGGAGAAAGCTTGGAATCTGGAGAACTATCTCCAGGCAACAGGAATTCCTCTGGCAGTCAACAAGGAGTGCCTTTCGTCTCACCAGAAGCGACTGGACAACGACGGATGGTACAACGAGGTCGAGGAAACGCTCTGCCAGGTAAGCCAGTCCAGCAGCTGATCCTCACAGTTCTTGCTGCTGTCTTCGTCGTATAGCTCAGTGGGTTCACACCGGTCAGTTTAAAATATCGCTTCTATACAGAAATTTATTCAGCGGGTTAGAACTATTCGAGCCCAATGGAGTTCCTCCTCACATTCTTCCGCCACAGCATCAGCGCCTAATCCGCCTAATCCGCCTAATCCGCCTAATCCGCCTAATCCGCCTAATCCGCCTATGCTGCTGATGGTCGACTGAGACAATCGCTTTCACAGAACGAAAACTGTTATAATTGTAATTAGACATTTTAAAATCGCCGCGAAGGAAACATTCGATAAGCAAACTTAGCAGAGGTAAATTTCAACATGTAGGAAAGTACTGGATAACTTCTGCATTTAGACAAAATAATCCGTCGATATAGTCATAGAAGGCGAATAACGGCGGACGTTACGCTTATAAGTAGGCCTAAACTCAGTAGCGTCAAAACTGCTTATGCTCAACCGACCTATAGCCTATAGGCCAATGCATGTAACCTACGCGCCGCTATGTACTTGGCCACCTTCCAGCCGAGCAACAGGAAATTCTTTATCTGGCATCTTGTCAGGTTTTACAAATGAAATATACAAATTTGACTTGAACTATTAAGTTTCGGTTGTTGGTATAGGCCTATAAAGAGGATCGGTTGTTGGTATAGGCCTATAAAGAGGATCGGTTGTTGGTATAGGCCTATAAAGAGGATCGGTTGTTGGTATAGGCCTATAAAGAGGATCGGTTGTTGGCATAGGCCTATAAAGAGGATCGGTTGTTGGTATAGGCCTATAAAGAGGATCGGTTGTTGGTATAGGCCTATAAAGAGGATCTAGCACCATTTGTATTGGCATTTTAGGAGAAACATGTCATCTTCAAGTGCCGTGAAAAGATGGATGATCTTCTGGCTCGAGCCCACGCACAAATACTGTTAAGTATAATTAAACTACGTCATAGTTACAAACCAACTGCAAACTATGCTTTATCTCCACAGAGTCAGTGGCGTGGCTGGGGAGGTGACGGGCGAGTGGTGCGTCCGCCCTGGGCGGCGCTGTCCAGGGGTGGCAAATGGACGATCAACTGAAAATGTTAAATACGTATTCATCGTTTGTGCCCAGAATTTTAATGATAATTGTATGAAATACAACGAATCCATGTCCATAAAGTGCCAGAGATGCCGTTGAGAAGCGTCAGACTCGATACACTGAGTGCATTTAGATAGAGCCTTCTGTGAAATGGTTACCGTTGTCTTTTGTATTCATTCTCACTATGCCCAGCTGCAGTGCAGCCACTCTCTCTCTCTCTCTCTCTCTCTCTCTCTCTCTCTCTCTCTCTCTCTCTCTCTCTCTCTCTCTCTCTCTCTCTCTCTCTCTCTCTCTCTCTCTCTCTCTCTCTCTCTCTCTCTCTCTCTCTCTCTCTCTCTCTCTCTCTCTCTCTCTCTCTCTCTCTCTCTCTCTCTCTCTCTCTCTCTCTCTCTCTCTCTCTCTCTCTCTCTCTCTCTCTCTCTCTCTCTCTCTCTCTCTCTCCTCTCTCTCTCTCTCCTCTCCTTCCTCTGTCTCTGCTGCTGTCTCGCAGTCTGATATATATTACGCGTGGCACATCAAAACATCCTCTGCCTTTGGATTAACGGAGAAGAAATCTATCTTTGAACAACCAAATTTACACTTTTCAGGTCAAAAGGTCAGGTTTCTAGTATGCATGAGACGACTCTGGGTAATAAAGCCAGGGCCGGACTTAGGCGAGGTTCCATCGATAGGTTCAGCGCAGGCCCGCCGACAGAAATTCCGGGCCCCTAGGCAGAGCAGTCACAGGCCCCTAACTTTTTTTGAACAAACTGAATTTTTTTCTTACTTCCACACAAAAATTTCTGATGACTTTTCCGTCGGATAGTCACAAGTTTTCAGCCCTCCCGGGCCCCCTCGTTACGTGTTACGTTCTATTTTATAAGGAACATCATAAACTTTGTATATACTCATAAACTTTGTATATCTTATTATAATATATATGTTGATTGCGGGCCCGGCCCGGGCCCCTAAAAGTCGCCGGGCCCCTGGGCTGCCTCCCCTCTCTCGGCGGGCCTGGTTCTCTCTGTCTGTCTCTTTCTCTGTCTGTGTCTGTCGCTGTCTCCCTCTCTCTCTCTCTCGTCTGTCTGTCTGTCTGTCTCTCTCTCTACTCGTGCATATTGTAACTTGAGTTTCATTTGTTCTTCATCGCTGTTTGCGCATCGTTTGCCTTAATTATCGAAACTGAAGCGACAGAAACTAAGCGGAGCTCAGGTTAGGAAATTGCGAGAGAGACGAGCAACGGCTATGCAGCAAATTCTGTTGAGTTTTGGGCAGCTGTTTGTGAGGCACCGATTCCTTAGGAGTTTCACACGAACAAGATACCACAGCAGTTTCATCAGCCAGAATGAGGTGCCGCTTCCATTAAGTTGAAGTCCTTAAAGTTTCCTACTTGACACCTTGTTAAACTAAGAATCAGTCTGATTGTAACAAGTTGTGTATGTGACAACTTGGTTATTCAGAATATAAGAATACTGAATTGAATATTGAAGAAATACTCAGCAGCCATCAAGGCTAGAAATGTTTTGTTTTCACTAACTCCGTATCTCGTTAAAATTAAAAATTGTTATTGGGGAGGTCTCTTGCCATTACTCGCCTGGGCGCCAAAATGCCTAGATACGCCACTTCAAAATCACTCAATTAAGAGCAAATTGCGTAATAGATGTTTGAAAAATATAAATAAATGAAACAGCCAATGACTTCCAAATATAAGCTTACTGTATTTAAAATAGTTGTCTCTCTAACCCTGAGAATAGTTATCTGCGCAGATGTATCGACACAGCGTGTAGTAATAAGTGCCTGCGTATATAATTCTGTTTAGATAATTGAATCTGTTTGTTCTTAACCGCAGAAGAAACTGTGAGATCGGAAACGCACTGACCTTTGACCTGAACAACGAACATCAGTCGAAGAGCGTTGACCTCCGTCAGCATCCGCTCAAATTCAACTCCACTCGAATCGGGTTCCATCCGGGCATCGCAGAAACCAATTTCAGGTACCTATCTGTAATCATAGTAGATGCACAAATCACACAGACAGAGAGACAGAGACTGAGACATAGACAGAGACTGACACTGAGACAGAGACAGAGACACGGATAACGGGAGCGGAACAAGCTGAGACAGAAGCAGAAAAGATTGGAGAGTTGACAGAAACAGGAGATAAGATTGAATAGAAATGGTGGGTTGGAAAAAGTGGATTGATGAGTGCAGGAAGAATGAAAGGGAGAAAAGAACAATCATTTCAGAATTGTGAGAAGAGGAGTGGGAGGGAAGAGACTGGGAATGCCTCGAAAGGATAGAGGAGATCATAAAAGTATGGAGAGATAAGATTGGGAAAGTACGACTGAAGATGGATGGATTGTTGGAATAGAGAATTGGAGAGGGAATAGCGAGACGGAGAAACGGAAAGCTAGCATGGATTTTAAAAATCATACAAATTGAACGGTTAGAGGGAGAGTCTTGAGAGAGGAGAGAAAAGGGGAGAAACGGGAAGCAACCATAGAGAATTTTTCCGGAGTGGACAATTTGCTGAACCATTGGCGTTGATTTAAGTTTACGCATCGTGGTTAAGAAGGGATCAGCATCTTAAAAGAAGAGTTTAAAAGAATGTCGTGGCTAACACTTCTTACCCATGGCTGCCTTTCAGGCTGGCGTCAGGAACTGCTCTTATTCTTCTCATTCTTCTCCTCCTCCTCCTCCTCCTCCTTCTCCTCCTCCTCAACGTCCTCCTGCTCCTTCTCATCCTCCTCCTCCACTTATTCTTCATCTTCTCCTCCTCCTCTCTCCCCTCCTCCACTTCCTCCTCTTCCTTCACCACTTCCTCCTTATCCTCCTCCTTCTTCTTCTCCTCCTTCTCTTCCTCCTCCTTCTCCATTTCCTCCTCCTCCTCCTTCTTCTTATTCTTCTTTTTTCTTCTTCTACTCCTTCTCCTTCTGCTCCTCCTTGTTCTTTTCCTCCTCGTCCTTCTCCACTTTCTCCTTCTACTCCTCCTCCTTCTTCTCCTCCTTCTCCATTTCCTCTTCCTCCTCCTCTTCCTTCTCCACCAATCACTGAATGATAGCCATTTATTTCTAGCTTAGAGTTATAAAATTATCATTAAATATTTATGAAACCAAACTTATCCTTTTTCAGTTTGGCCAGCAAAGCTGCATTTGCCAGCGGCACAGCAAAATGGAAACCCAATTTTCAGACTGCATCATCTATAAGTGTCCAAGTCCTTTGCCACACTGCTGACTCACGCTTCTTCTCTGCGAACTTGGGAAACCCGGGGCATGTACTCCATGGGACCCCTCCCCAAAAAAAAACCGCTCCCCTACTCCCTGCGCCCGAGATTACATGACCGTTTTATTCCACAAGCGGACAATCTCACACGCAGATCGTTTATAATAAGAATGTTATACTCTGTATAAATGTATGTACACCAAAGTGCGGATATGCAATTGGTTTAATAAAGAATATACTTACTTACTTAACTCACATAATTACGAACCTCATCTGAACAGAATAAAATCTGCCATATAAAAACCTGGCAAGTTTTTTACAATGCTGTTCGTCGATGTCTCTCCAGAACTACGCTACAAAAACTCCTACTATTCCTGCTCTATACAAGTATGGCTTACTGCACGGCTGATCGTCGGTTCACTGAAGGAGTTAGGCACGTATACATCATGATGCTGACAAGGCGTGCATTCATCGGAAATGACAGAAAGTAAGATCGTCAAACTGACATGCTGATGATGATCAAAGAGATCATACGAAATTCTGGGGAAAAGAAATCTAAGAATCAGAAATTCAGAATCAGCTTACGGTGAATTAAATATGGACTTGGTGAGTCAGATTACAAGAAAATCATAACTTATCAGAGCAGCCCTATGACGACAAGGAGGAGGATGACCATGTCGATCGTCATGAGTGCAATTGGGCTAAGACTGTCTTCGTTTGTGTTTCAGCGTGAGAACTCCAGAGGTCTGGGTGAGATCGGTGCGTGAGAACGTTCGCAACTGTCGCGGCCAGCGCCAGATGTCGCGTGAACTGTGCGTCGACATCGATCGCTGTATTCGCGGCTGTCAGAACGAAATGTGGCATCGAACGAACGTCGTCAACAACTCCTTCAACGCTCGACTTCAGCAACGAACGGACGACCGCATCCACCTCAGCGACCACCTCGACACCGTAAGTCTCCTCCCCTCCTCCTCCCCTTCCCCTCCCTCCCCTTCCCCTTCCCTCCCCTCCCCCTTCCTCTTCCTCTTCCTTTCTTCTCCTTCCTTCCCTCTTCCTCTTCCTCTTCCTCTTCCTCTTCCTCTTCCTCTTCCTCTTCCTCTTCCTCTTCCTCTTCCTCTTCCTCTTCCTCTTCCTCTTCCTCTTCTTCTTCTTCTTCTTCTTCTTCTTCTTCTTCTTCTTCTTCTTCTTCTTCTTCTTCTTCTTCTTCTTCTTCTTCTTCTTCTTCTTCTTTCTTTCTTCTTCTTCTTCTTCTTCTTCTTTCTTCTTCTTTCTTCCACTAGTGGCGGCTTCATTCAGCAGTTCCTCACCTTGACACCGCCACACCTAATTCATGTTTGTGATTATGCTTGGACTTTAATATTTATAAAAAGTCTGTAAACCTCTGTATGAGATGTTTTACACATGGCCGCCCTTGTGTCACTCGCAATCATAATCGTAACTGTTTTCCCTCTTCAAGAGAGCTCTCCCAATTGCCTGACAGTGCAAAACAGCAATTAAACACAACGGTTTTGAAGCGTTTACAAAAGAAAGGCAAAGACCAATGACCTTACCGTAATTTTCATCATCGTCATCGTTGTCGTCATAGGGCTGCACTATGTATTCATTTATGCATGGAAGCAGCTATATGTATTTTGTATGTGTGCATGTGTGTGTGTATGCACGTATGTATGTAAGCGTGTGTCCGTGCGTGCCTATGTATGTATATATGATTGCATGTATGTATGCATTCCTATTACTGAAGGTGAACACGGAGCTGCGTGAAATGGAGAGGACGTTGCAGCTAATGCGTCGTTCTATACGAGAGAAGGAGACTACGAAGAAGCTTGCAAATGCCCGTGTCGAAGAACGGGAGCGCCATCTCAACATGGACGTTTGCAGCGACACACTGTTAAACAGGTAGGCCTGGGTGTTCGGAAGTTACACCGTGGGATTAGGATTTCGCTTTTCTAAGTTACTTTATGATCTAACAGTTTTAATCATCCGAAGAAGAATAAACTATTCAAGTGGAAGATTTTTCGCCATTGCAACGAAAATCCAATATACTTTGTCAGTTTCGCAAAAAATGCACACCAGCACATTATTTTACTCTCGATCTGCATTATGACCTGCATACTTACTACCTACTGCTGTGTAACATCCTTTGGAATTTGTCAATACCTTATTTACATTTAAAACATCAACATCTCCACGTAGGCTACGTGAGGTGTGATGAACCGCAATTTAATTAATCCCGACTTCCTCTTCGTCTTGCACGCAAACCACGTGACTATACTTCACTTTGCCCCACTCTTCAATTAGTAAAAAAACTGTTCCTTTTGCTTTGGCTGTGGAGAAAATAAAAGGCCTTTCAGTAGAGCTTCTAGAATCCTCTCTAAGGCGACAGATGTGAAGTACTAAGGCTTGTCGTAAACAACCGTATGAAACGCCGCTCTCACCTCAACTGCATCCCTAGCACCGTGACATCATGTCCCATTTCGAATGCGTCACATCATACATCAGACTCTGGAACTAGGCTTAGGGGTCATCCATTAATTATGTCAACAAATTTTAGGCAGTTTTTGACCCCTCCCCTTGTCAACAACTGTCAAACATTGACGGACCCCCTAAAAATTATGTCAACAATCCCAGAAACCCCCCCCATACAAAAAGAAACACAATGGCTCAATACATGTAGAATCATTTTTTAAACTAAAAAATGCAATCTTGAATTTCAAAATATATGAGTTTAGTTTATTACCAGATTTTTAGTAATTTAACATTAGTCACTTTTAAACATTAATCACTTTATACATTTTTAGCATTACGTAATGTTTTCGCTACCATTTTGAAGGGTCTGTGTTGATTCATTGGAAAAAAATTTGTTGACGTCAAATTGTACCGAACCCCCTCCCCCTTGTCAATAACTGTCAAACTTTTCCAAACCTTCCCCCCTATTTTGTTGACATAATTAATGGACGACCCCTTACTCAGATTCTATTACTCGTATTGAGTCATATCTTTCACACATTTTCCCGAAAATTGTAGGCCTACTACCAGTTAAACCGCCGCCAAATACAAAATTTATAAATTTAGTCCTTATCCTTATAAAATCGATCTAAATAAACTAAAAAAATCGTGGCATCTCCTTTAGGCTCTGCAGTTCAATCTACTTTAACTAAGTTCTGACAGGCAGATTCCTGTTAGAACTACTAAGCGATACATCATGGCCTTGGTTAACTCTGCTGTTTCTGATGCTAGGGGTCGCAACAGTCAATCATGGCCTTGATGTTCTGAGTCCAATCATCATTTTAATTATATACCACTCTCACCTTCCCTCGGATCACATCAAGTTTAAGCAACAGTTCAAAGTTGCGTGAAAACTTGTTTCATCTGTCAAATCTGCAGACATGATTAAAGTAATAATGCTGAAAGGTCCTCAACATCTAGTGGTTCAAGCAGTGGCGGCGCCACGGCAGGTCAATTGATCTGCCTATTTTACTACCGACCTGCCTTATGACCTGCCTACTTACTACCTACTGCTGTGTGAAGTCCTTTGGAATTTAATTTTTCAATACCCTCTTTACATTTAAAACTGTTCCATAAGATACTGTTGCAATTATTAGATCTAAACGACGTTTTATGTTTTATCTAGTATTCATTCATTCATTCATTCATTCATTCATTCATTCATTCATTCATTTCGAACGTTTGTATAGCGCCCCTTCAAGAAAACTACTCAGAGGTGCTCCCAACTCCAGCACGGCCAAAAAGAAGAGTTTTGAGGTGAGAAAAAGTACACAGGAGATAAGGTCCTATGAACAAGGCGAAGCGCTAGAGGGAGGCCATTCCAGGTCGAGGGACCCACCACCGAGAAAGCGCGATTCTGCGTAGTGGAGGTTCGGGCAAAAAGCACAAGTAAGAGACCCTGTTAAGATGAGCGGAAGGATCGAGAGCCCCAGCACTAAGGCAACGGAGCTCGCGAAGATAGGCAGGAGCACGGCCTAGTAAGCAAGCAGCGTCAGACTAGGGCAGCTATCCTATACGCATTCCGCTGCTCGGAGGGGAGCCAGTGGAGAAGGTCGCTCATGTATCCAGAAATATTGGTAGGCCTATGTGGCTGATAAGGCTATGCAGCAGAACGCAAGATCCGACGAAACACCCCGTCGACCAGCCGGGAGGCCAGCGTATAGCGAGCAATAGTAATCAAGTCTGGTTGTGACGAATGCATGGATAAGAGTAGCAGAAGCAGTGAGCGAGCGGGCGACAGCGCGGAGCGGGCGCAGTTGGTAAAAGCAGTAACGGCTGAGGAGGTTTATATGGGAAGCAAAGGTGTGCTCTCGGTCCAAGGTGACTCCAACTTCTCCAAGGTTACGCACAGCAAAGGAGAAGGTGAAAAGGGGAAGGGCAGCTGCAAGGGCAACCATGTCTAGCCTGGCCAGTACCAAATGAACTGTGTTTGAGCGGAGTTAGTATGTCAATAGAAGTCTATGTTGAAACTCTAAAATTGAAATGCCTCAGGATTCTTTGCCGCCGTTACATCATAAATTTGTCGAAGTAAATATAATAATGCCGTCGTCGATTACGGTACTTTGCGAAACTAACCTATTTCAGTTGTTTACGAGTTGTTTACGAATCAACGTTATATACATTAGCAAAGAAATTAATAAATAGCAATGAGGCGCTGCAACATTGAAGATTTCTTCGGAAACAAATCTGGCGGAAAACGTATTAATCAGAATGCCGACGTTGGTGTGGTTCTGAACGATAATAATGCAAGCGAATTGCAGGATGTAAACGACGTTTCTGTAAATGTTGAATTGGCTAAAGCGTGGAAGTCTTGCAAGACAATGATCGGGCCAGGTTAGGATTCCAGCCAATGAATGATCTAGCTGTCCTGTCCATTCACGAGGACATGTAATGCGAAGATGAACGTTGACGCCGTTGTAGATAAATTTATTTTAAAAAATATCCCAACTGCAGAATTTAACTGATCTAAATCCGGCGGTCGCTGGTATGTCGAACGTTCAAACGTGACGTGAAGCGACCGGTTATGTTAAAGACAGGTCTCAGAGGTCTGGTTGACTGTTTCTGTAATGTCGTAGGCCTACGTCTTATTAGCATACATGTTCTAAGTAGTTAATCAGTAATTCCAAATCTTTAAAGATTAGTAAAGTAACTAAAGTTTAACGTTTTAATGCTGAATTCTTTTAAATTTGAATAATGAATACGCACCAAGCAGCATAACAGTTTTATATATATGTACTAGCAGTTTTTACCCGGCGTTCGCCCGGGTTTTTCCCAGGCGTAATATGTAACGGCTGCAAATAAAGGCTACTTACTTACTTAATTACTATATTTGATGATGGGCTTCAAATATTTAAGAACATGTCCATAGGCCTATATCTGAACGGAAACGATATTTAGAGGTGATAGTAGTTGCTTTGCCCGTGTACTGCACGGGTTATCTCTACCTTATATAGGCTTATTATTTGTTCCCCGGGCTAAATAATTATAATAGACTAAGCTCGGTCGTTTTTCTATAACCTATTTTCTATTATAATGCGTAGGCTATTATTTGTTAATAAATAATTATAATAGACGAAGTTCGACCGTTATTGCGATTGTAATTTTTCGGAGCGACCCGCGTCTTTTAATGAAAGCGCCTGATTTGAAAATTAAGGCCGTGTGACGTAAGATTACATAATTAGCATGCGTGACGTGACCAAATGGCCATACTATGGCCTGTATAATTAAAATAGCCTCGTCGAAACAGTTGGAAATAATTTAAAATGTCCATATATCGGCGTTTAAATAAAATTGCGAGCTGAAAATATCGCGTTGATCATGACGTGGCGTAATAATGTTTTGTAAATTTGTACATCGCTAAAGCGTTCCGTTTCGGAGCCTTTAGATGCGGACAAACAAACATACAAACAAACGGAAGGAAAACGTAAACAGACTTCGCCTTATATTATAAGATATCTAGTCGTCGACTCCAATGGGGTCCAATCACGAAAAGATTGAAAAGAATGCTGAATTCTTTTAAATTTGAATAGGCATCAAGCAGCATAACTTATATAAAACTGGACGCTATTTCTGTTGTTCTTAGCATGAAGAATGACGTCAAAGAGCTGTGCAAATCAATAACAATGGTCACAAGCAAGAAGGCTGACACAGAGAACAAAGTCTCGGAACTGAAGAATGAACGAGACTCATTGGAAAGACAGATAGCAGTCATCGACCATGACCTGTCGGTGGACACGCTTGAGTGCATGCCACTCAGGCAGCATCTAGTCATCGACTCCAATGGGGGTCCAATCACGAAATTAGCATACTAGCGACTGTAAACAGCAGATCAGATAATCTTTCAGTTGTTATGAACAATCGTGAAACGATAGAACAAGTTTACAATAGATGAAATCCGCCATTAAATAATCTATACGTTCAATTTTGTTCTCTACATTGTGTGCGACAACAGAAAAAGCACTTGGCTTTCAGTCATGATGACCTCCAATCTGATATAATCTCATGATTTCTGTCGTGTGTATGTATCAGAAAGCATTACCCATCGCCATCGGTCGATAACCAATTATTGAAGTTAAAATAGGCCTACTTAGTCATTCATCATTCATTCATTCATCATGCATGCATTCATTCATTCATTACGGAGATTTAGTTTCGAAGAACTATGCCGGAGTGTTGACACCCGCCTCTTCAGCGCTGTTCGGGCAGACCTACATGATCTACTGCCCCCGATTAAAAGTAAAAATGATGTGCTAGCCTACGTCCACGTAAACACGACACAATTCCCTGTTGCAGACGTGCAGACAGTCTGGCACGCAAAACATTTATTAGGATGATTTTACTCGTGATGTACTGTACGTAATGTACACAAAATGCGGTTAGCAATTGGTTAAATAAAGGATATACTTACTTACTTCGATAGCGCCTCTTCAAGGTTACTACTCAGAAGCGCTTCTGATCAATCCCGGCTAGAATGGACGGTCTTCAAGCTTCAGAAGAACGTGACTGAGGTAGGCCTAGGCGTAGACTAATGCTATGGGAGCCCATTCCATAACATGGGCCCACAACAGAAAAAGCAGTTCGCGCACGGGGAACGAGGGTATACTCCGAGCTGCTCCGATCCTGGCTGCGTAAACTAATGTCGGCTGGTCTTAACGACTGCTCCTTCATTTCTCCATTCTTTTGAGAAACACCTTATTTTATGGCACCGACGATAGCGTCATTGATTTGCGTCAAAGTATTTTCCGGATGACTCCTCCAAGGACTCCACTGGGCAAGCACAAGGAACCGGCAGCTACACAGGGTTTGGCTTATAGTAGGCTATCAGAAGGCTGAAATTTATGGTGTCGGTAGACTGAAAACATTTATATAGCGCCACTCAAAAACAGAGGCGCTCCCGACCCGAGCTAGTCTCTTCACTGGTAAAGGGAGGTTTTCAGGCGCTTGCGGAACTGGTCAAAATAAATAGAAAAAAGGTCAGTCCTGAGGTAGGTACTGGTTCCAGCTATTGGGACCAGCAATAGCGAAACTCCTAGACTGGGCCGTAGAAGTACGCACTCGCGGGACAACCAAGTAACCACGGGCCGAGGACCGAAGGGAAGAACGACTGTGCAGAGAAGATACTGGGGTACAAAAGGCCCTAAGATAGCAAGACAGCTTCGCATGAGGGAACAGACCTTGAATTGGATGCGCTGGCGGATGGGGAGCCAGTGAAGGGAGTCACGGATAAAATAGGAGATATGGTCAAACTTTGCAATGCCCCCTATGAGGCGGGCGGCAGCGTACCGTTGTGATTGGTACCGGACTACCGGTACCCTTGAAATATACACGTTTGTTTGATATGACGTTTAATGTCGTTGCGATTACGGTCAGGTTACGCGTCGTGAGGGTGCGTTAAGGTCAGGGTCGGTTAGGGTCAGTGTTAGAAAAATGGCAAGCAACTTTCCGTCGCATTAGTAATTTCTGGATTGACATATCCACGACCTCTTCCCCATTTCCAATAGGCCTAGCTGTCGACGTTATTTGTGCTCCTGTGACCGGATTGACAGATAGCCTGCATTTACTGCATTTACCGGCAGGTGTTGATAGTTCCCAAGCACATTTGGGATACCCGCTCATCCGAAATGCAGTTCTGTCAATCCACGTCCCATGTAAACCGCCCAATCACGGCGCATCAGGCTCGTTTGTTCCGGCCAAAGGAACCCGAAACTTTTAGTCCCCGATACTATAAGTTTGCCTTTTTGTATTGTATTGTATGTAAGAATCTCTAAAGTGCCTCTCGAATTGCAGACAATCAGAGATGCTCCCAGTGCGAAAGACCCCATCATAAAAGACAAGACACGACAGTGAAGAGATGCAGCAGGATCTCTAAGTTAGTCAGAATCGTGAACTGAGGGAAGGTGCGCAGACAGTGCCTTAAGCCAAGAGCCGGATTAAGACATCCGGGCCCTAACCCCTAACCAGAGCTAATTACCAACGTTGGGTAAAATGGGGTAATTTCGACATAGAGGTAATTCCGGCACCCTCGAAAATACCGTGTAGCAATAAAGCTCTATTGTTTGACGTCAAAGTACAGTAGTGTCGAAATTACCATTCTGTCTTGCTTCAACTTCCAGGGTTTAGCCTACTAATTCTGCAAGCATCCATTGCATAGGCCTAGTTAAAACGCATGCGTGTTTGTACAGGAGTGGCACGGTGGCCGACTGGTTAGAGCGGTTGACCTGTAACGCCGAGAGTACGGGTTCGACCCTCGTCCGGGGTGGTTTAACTGTGTAGGGACCTTGAGCAAGTCCTTCGCCGCCAAGGCGTGTGCACTTCTGAGCTTGGGGCCACCTTAGGAAGAATCAAAGGCAGATATCAAAGGCAGTTGTATTGTATTGTATAAACGTGGACGATATGCTCAGTGGTCGAACGATAACATCGGGTGAGCAGTAGGCCTAAAGGTTGCGCTTGCTGATGGGCGTCTAAAGAAAACAATCGCTGAACAGTTTGGGATTCCACTCCAAACTCTCCAGGACTCTGTTAAAAGAGCTTGCGTGTTACGGAGTGTTCTGCGGGTCGACCAACCATTTTATCTGATGATCTGGAAAGAGCTTTCGGACGTTTGATTTTCATGACCAACAAACTGCTTGGTCTGTCGTCGAAGATCGTCGGAGAACCAGTGTTTAGTTATTGCGAAATTATTGGAATTGAGCACCGATTAAACGACAGTGAGAAAGCTTTTTGATCAAATAACTTCTTTTTCACAATCTACTACGTCCGTATAACCGACCACCAGTGCTTCTGATTTCTGAACTGAAATTGACTTCGCTGCCGTCGACTGGCGTTGATAATTTATCAGTTCCAGAATCGTCAGTTCAAAACACTCATTGTTCACACTATAATTATATACTAGGCCTATGTCTGATGCTTGATCTCGTCAGAACTGTGACAAAACCCTGTACGCAGTTCGTTCCAACTTTGATAAGCTAGTGGGCCTAACAAAAGGAACAGCAACGTCGTATGGCATGCAGAAGTCTTTACAAGTTCGCCATACAGAGACATTTGGTGACAGAATAGACTGTAAAGAAGAAAATTAAACGAACGTCTAGAACGCTTTGAAGGCGAAAGAGAGGAAGAAGCGTGATTGTGCGGAAGCAGCTGTGAAAGACAATAAGAAGTCAGGCCTAGGCCTACATCGAGTTACAGTACCATCGACAGAACTCCTCGTCTGTTTTGCGAGATCCCGTATAGCGAATCATCCGTTCGTTGGTGGCAATACGAGAAATAGCGTAGGTGCGCGACAACTGCGCTTGCATCGTCAACAAGCAGCGCCTGACTGTCGTGGAATCTGGATGCAGGCCTAGTAATCAACTAACTGACGACATATTTATTGCACTGCATAACTGTTTCCTTTTTATGTTCGAAGTGACTAGCGGACCGCCAGGCGACCCGCAAGTTTGAAATACTAGCGGGCCGCCAGTCACGTGTCAGATCATTTATGTCGGGCAAAAGTTTTTTTTATAGTTTTAGCGAGTTAGAAAATTGAAAAAAGTGCACGAGACAACTAACTTAAGTAAAATTACAATGCGTGATGCAAAGACGTTTGAATCTATGAAAAGGTATGCGGCGTAGAAGGCTGCACAAGGGGCCGTCCATAAAGTACGTCACGCTATTTTTGACCATTTTTACCCCCCTCCCCCTGTCACAAACTGTCACAAAACTCGGACCCCCCCCTAAAGTACGTCACACTTTCGAACAGTGATTAAATAATAAAAAGGAAACAAAACAATTTGACTAAAAAAGACTAGATTCACAAATTATGTGATAAACTCTTGTGCTATACTGAATCTGTTTATTATGGGCCTGTGAATTATGTTTAATTCAAAAATATTCACTGGACATCATCCATCCATGGTGAAGTGAAGTGTTCATCCATAGTTACGACTGGCAATAATGATTAAATTATTATAAATATTACCTCTGAATCCTCAAAATTTTGTATTATAATAATTACTATATATGTAAAAATTAAATTCAGAATTTATCGCTCAGTGACATAATTATGCAGCGGACAACATAGAAATAATAATACTTCCGAAAGCAAGGCTAATACATCAACAAGGCTTCGCAACAGCATTATTACTAGCGCTACTAGCGAGAGGAATCGTGAAAAACACATTCAGGAGATATGCATTTCATGCTATTTTGACATAAAACTAATTAAAATGTTTCAGAAAATTTTTGAAAATTATTTTTAAAGCTATGAAATTGTAATTAAAAAATAAATTATAAATAAAAAAAATAAAATAAATGTGTGACGTCACATGGCCTGACCCCCTCCCCTCTGTCACAAACTGTCACACTTTCTTAAAAAAGTCCTCCCCGGAGCGTGACGTACTTTATGGACGGCCCCAAGCAGAATTAGATCCATTATTCATTGCGATTGTGTGGTGTTCCGTAGTCGAGTGGTTAGCGTGATGGAATGTCAATTGAAAGGTTTGAGGTTCGAATCCCGTGAGGGCCGAAATATTTCCTTTGTTATACCCCGTTAATTTTCTCCACATTTGAAAAAATTTACCTATTTCCTTGGGTCTGGAGTTGGGAGTGCTTATGAGTAGTTACTTTGGTTACGGTAAAGTTAGGCGTCGTGAGGGTCGGTTAGGGTCAGGGTTAGGTTTAGTGTCGTCATTAAAAAACATAGTAGGCCTACCATCCTAGCACCATGCCAAAATATACCGTAAAACGCCACTAAACTTACGCAGCATGATACACCTTAGCGTAATAAAGCTTAAGTTAAGGTTTTCTGTAAATTTTCCGTCTTGGCGAACCGCTAGTATTCGAAATTTGAGGGCCGCTGTCTCTCTCTGGAGTCACGTGAGACTGGCGGCCCGCCAGTATTGGAAACTTGCGGACCGCCTGGCGGTCCGCTAGTCACAGCCTTTTATGTTTGTTCATTGTTGTCGCAAAATTGTTGGTTTACTGTTGCTAGGATCAGGATTTGTGTAAGAGCTCTTGCTTGTTGGCAGCAGCCCCCGGATATTTGCACTGCTGGGAATCGGGAGTGTAGGACATTGTCCCCAGGGTAGGACATTATCCCCCAGTCTAAGATATAGGCTAATCGTATAATATTTTCGGATATGTTTAAACAGTTTATAAATTTAAAAAAATCTTAGCTATAGCCTAAATATTTATTTTTAGTGTCTGACGCTAGAGTGTAAATGAATGCAAGTAGGGCCTACACAGGCCTACAACCATAATTTTAGCCTATCTGTTCGATTTAGCTAGTTCTAAACATATGGTCATTTTCATTTCAGGTAATTTCGCCACCCATAGGCGGGTCAATTTGTGGTTTAACCCTAAACAAATTGATACAAAAGGTTTTTCAGTTAATTTTGGTACTATTTGGCATGCTTATTAACATAGTAAAAGTCTACTCTATCGTGACTATCGGTAAAGGGTCATTTCCAAGATGGCGTCCACGATGGCCGCCTTGAGTCAAAATTGTATATATCCCAGCCTAGAAAATTGATACAAAAGGTTTCTCAATGCAATCTGTTACCATTTGGCATGCTTATAGACATAGTAAAAGTCTACTCAATTCTGACCCTTGAGAAAGGATCATTTCCAAGATGGCGTCTAAGATGGCTGCCTGGAGCCAAAATTGTTTATATCCAATCTAGAAAATTGATATAAAAGGTTTCTCAATGGAATCTGTTACCATTTGGCATGCTTATTAACATAGGCCTACAACCATAATTTTAGCCTATCTGTTCGATTTAGCTAGTTCTAAAGTCTAAACATATGGTCATTTTCATTTCAGGTAATTTCGCCACCCATAGGCGGGTCAATTTGTGGTTTAACCCTAAACAAATTGATACAAAAGGTTTTTCAGTTAATTTTGGTACTATTTGGCATGCTTATTAACATAGTAAAAGTCTACTCTGTTCTGACCATCGGAAAAGGGTCATTTCCAAGATGGCGCCCAAGATGGCCGCCTGGAGCCAAAATTGTCTATAGTCCAACCTAGAAAATTGATACAAAAGGTTTCTCAATGGAATCTGTTACCACTTAGCATGCTTAAAAACATAGTAAAAGTCTACTCTATTCTGACCCTTGAGAAAGGATCATTTCCAAGATGGCGTCCAAGATGGCTGCCTGGAGCCAAAATTATCTATATACCCAGCACTCTTCAACCTAAGTAGGTGATTTTGGTGTCAAACCGTAAGCTTTATTGCCTAGCGTTCAGCTAATGACTAAGTATATACATCATTTACTGCCAAATCCAATGGTCATACAGTTTACAGTTACATAGCTTACACATTCAGTTAGTCCTGAGTCATCGTCATCGTCCGACTCCTGCAGAAGCAGTGTGCATCATTGACACAATTGCATGGGACGAACCGATTATCCTGTAGGTTCAAACCCCAGCTCCGTCGTTTTGGGCTGGTCTCAGCTAAGATCTTGTCACTGAGCAGACGTTGAGGTCGTTGAAGACCTCTGGAGGTCTGATGCATGGAAGTGGAATGTCCCAAGAGCACATAATACTTTGGACCATGTCAACCTCCATAGCAGCAAGGATGAGCAGGGGCCCTGTTGGTTTTGAAAAGATCATTTCTAAATTTGTCAGATGCTCACCCTGGTCATCCTTGCCTCCCTCAATTCCTTATGTTGCTCCGATCTAGAGTATGAAGGTCGACGAAGTCCTGCATTGCAGCATTGTACTCTGCTGATATGGGGGTTTACATGCTCCAGACGTTCTCTTGAAGGTCACTCATTGCAACTGCTTCAGTTCCTGAAGACACTCCGCTGCTCTAGTAGAAGACTACCATGTGCTTCCGCCTGTGGACAGTGCCAAGTTACAACATGCGACAATCCACATGACAAGTTTCTTCTTGAGGAGTCAGACGATGACTGACTAATTTTAACTCCATGCAGCCATCTTAGACGCCATTTTGGAAATGACCCTTTTCCGATGGTCAGAATAGAGTAGACTTTTACTAAGTCTATAAGCATGCCAAATAGTAACAGATTCCATTGAGAAACCTTTTGTATCAATTTTCTAGGTTGGATATAAACAATTTTGGCTCCAGGCAGCCATATTGGACGCCATCTTGGAAATGATCCTTTCTGCCAGATCTGCGCACTGAATAAAGTCTTTTGTAATGATCGAGTGGGTCGTAATTCGTGACCAAAACGAGCACAGATTGTCAACAGAATATCGAACAATAACCATGTTAGGGCAACCAGTTCAAGTATAAGAGGTCAATAAATAGGTAATTCAAATAGGCCCTGTGGTGGGCAAATAATGGTGCATATGCAGTGTGGCCATGTCTGTCATGAACTGAAGACAAAATTGTACTTTAGCAATTTCAAAAATCCATTTGAAAAGTAGTGGTGACTGTCCAGTAGAACTGCATCCGAAAGGTGATCGATGAAAACTGTAGTATAATCCAGATAAATAACAAACGCATAACGCATAGTACTAAAATCTTAAACTCAATGCATTTGTGCATAGGCAAACACTGCAGTTCCTTCTGTATGAAACTTATATGCCAAAACTATGTAGTCTTATCAGCGCGTGCTGCCCGAGTATAAAAAAATGCTGATCAGCCTTAAACCCTTAACCCTAAAGAATTATCGGGAATATGTTTGCAGTGTTGGAGATATAAAGATGGAAGAACCCTGTGGAAGACTGACACCAAGGACAAGTCATACCGTGTAAACCAAAACCAACAGTCTGACTATGTCCAGAGGAATGAGTACAACCATGATACAAAATGACTGCCCGAGTATAAAAAAATGCTGATCAGCCTTAAACCCTTCACCCTAAAGAATTATCGGGAATATGTTTGCAGTGTTGGAGATATAAAGATGGAAGAACCCTGTGGAAGACTGACACCAAGGACAAGTCATACCGTATAAACCAAAACCAACATTTTAACCAACATGTCCAGAGGAATGAGTACAACCATGATACAAAATGACTGTTCAAGGCGCTCTGCAACGTTAACAGTGGCAAAGAGCACCCTTACTTCACAGAGGGTCATGTCAATTGGCCAACAGTGAATCAGTGGAATGGTTCTGACCTGTTCACCTCTCAGTTGGATAGGTAAGTGATGACTATGATCCCTCATCACTGATGAGGGATCTTCTACTCAATTCTTGGCGTCACATTAGATCAAGAGCTTACCTTTGCACGGCACATACACCAGCTCTGTCGCGACTGCTATTATCAGTTGCGCCAGCTCAGAGTCGTCTCGCGCTCTCTCACCACTAGTGCTGCCTCTACTCTTATCCATTCGTTTGTCGTCACACGTCTTGATCTTTGCTATGCACTCTACGCTGGCCTCCCGGCTGTACGGTTGGGGTGTTTGGAGCGGGTCTTGCGCACGGCTGCGCGCCTCATCGGCCATATCCCAAAGTTCGGCCATGTCACCGCTTTTATGAGGGAAGTCCTGCACTGGCTTCCTATCCCGCAGCGGATTGTGTACCGGCTTTCTGCTTTGGTGTGGCGGTGCCTCTTAGGTTCCGCTCCTGTGTATTTGCAAGAGCTCTGTCTCTCTACTTTGGATGTGCAGGGACGTAGAGCTCTCCGCTCCTCCACACATGGTGAACTTCTTGTTCCCCGTGCGCAAACTGCTCTTAGACAGCATCGCGCCTTCTCTGTTGCTGGCCCCATGGTTTGGAATGGACTCCCATTAACATTACGCCTTATTCCTAGAGTTCATTTAGATGCTTCTACTCTAGCCTTAAAACCATCCTTTTCAGCCGGGGTTGGGTCGGGAGCGCTCCTGAGGGGGCGCTATATAAATCTTTGGAATGAATGAATTCATAAATGTATCGAGATAGTCCAAGCACACTTACGTATGCTCACAACAGAATTACCCAAGGTAAACATGGAGAATAAAAGGCTACAGCCTGCCCAATGTGGATGTCTGCATCAATCATCGGTACCTACTTTGGTACCTAGGCCTAGTAAAATCTGCAGTAGCACTTGCTTCTTTTGATACTCAGCAGATGAAATATTAACTGCACAGGAGAATCCAAACATGTGAAAACCAAACCAAACACAAGTATTTTCTCAACAAAATATCAAAATGATATACTTAGATCAGGCAACTAAATAAACTAACGGTTACAAAGCACACACACACACACACACAAACACCTTCTAGACAGAAACATTCAATTGGCCCTTGACAGCAGCTTGGCAGATTTAAACATTCAAAGAAGTTATTACTTAAAGTTCCTAATTAAGCAATTCATACAATCCCTTTATGACATAATTAATGTGCATTTTAATAAAATTTCTTTAAAGTGAGTTCATTACTTTAGACATTAAACACACTTGGGATAGTAGGACAGGTGTTGTTATAAAACATCTGTAACTATATATATATATATATAAAACAAATATATGTGCGTGTGTATGACTTCGGCTGAAAAAAGGGACCACTTATCAACATTTTCCCAAGCTTACTGAAATTAGGCTAAAAATTTATTGGTCCAAAGTTTATGCTCTACTTGATGCATAAATTACACATTTTGGTCTTAATGCATCAAATGGTATAATTAAATGCAGAAATTAATAATTTTGGTTTTAGTGAAAGCCCATTTTCCAGCGGATCTAATAAGCAACAAGTGGTCTCTTCTTGGCTGAGGTCATTTTATATATATATATATATATATATATATATATACCTTGGCGCATTAAAAACGTTCCCAAACTTTGTTAACCTGGCAATTAAACAATTTTAAAGTAAATTGAATCATATTACATCAAACTAATCATAATTCATATTTGTACAACACAGCCAAAATTTAGCGCAAAATACTCAACAGTTTGAGAGAAATTGTTGTTAGAACTGTATGACCCATGGTCAACATTTTGCACAGTTGTTTACGATGACGTTTTACGCGAACAGATGTTTAATTGATCCTCCGCCTTCTCTTGTAACGACCCTTCAACGGTGTTTCCACTGTCCTATTGACTTCTGTATCTGTGTGTCGTCTAATAGAGACCATTTTGCTTCAATGACCTGCTTAAGTTCGTCAGTATTTAGAAACGGTTTTCTGCGACCAGCATACACCATGCAGCTCCTTTAGGGCGTTCCATACATAGTAGTCCAGAGGATTTAGATCGGGAGAGTTTGGTGGCCAGGCATCACTGTGGATAAAATCAGAGGTGTTTGCTTTAAGAAATTGCTGAGCCAATCTGCAACGATGTGAAGGAGCACTGTCTTGTTGAAAGATGTAATTGTCGTCAGGATAGAGTCTACGACATTGGAGAATGAGCTTATCGCGTAACAAGCCGACGTAATGCTCTCTATTGACTTTGGTTTTCTGAGAATCAATGAAGATGGTGTCTGTTTTACCGTGCATCGAAACTCCAGGAGATACCATTAATTTTTTAGAGAAACGAGTCAAACGACTAGTCTCATGATAAAGTCTTTCTGGCGCAATTGAAGACTTTCGTTCATTGCTAGAGCCGTAAACGCGGCTATTCTGACTCGGTTTATGCTTTGTCTTGACCAGTTTTTACGCGGATTTTTCTGAACGATTCGCTTGCCTCGCCAACCCTTCTCAAATGATATCTTAATAACAGCGAGATCATCATTTGAAAACACCACGTTTTAATGTTTACTACTTCGAGGACTAGTTTAATCAAGATACTCTCGTTACTTCGCGGCGAAATAAATGACGTAGTTTTGTGCAAAATTTGTAAACAGGTATGACGTCATAACCTTGCCGCAAGGTGTGACTCAATAAACATACCTCTTGAAATTTTACAGTTGTGCACAGAAATAATTGCTTAACATTTTGGTATAAATTAAAATTTGATATCTCTTAAATTAGATCTTTGCCAGGTTAGCAAAGTTTGGGAACGTTTTTATGCGCCACCCGGTATATATATATATATATATATATGGCCAACAGTATAGCACCTCTCAAGGGAGCTTCTCTAATAATTTACTGCTTTTCAGAAAATCTAAACCAAGTGAATTCACAGAATTCAATTTATTAAAACCTATTATAGCTTATATCAAACACAATAAACTAAGGAAATGAATTAGATATATTGTATATATTACAACAAAGGCCAGGATGTATTTTTGTTCAGCTTTAAAATTTTTGTGGTTACTGCTCATTTCTCTTTACTGAGTCGTTGCTTGTAGTCATCTTCCCTTTGTTGTGCCTTTAAAAAGAAATACAAGAATAATTGTATTGTATTGTATTTAAAGATTTATAAAGCTCCTCTCACAGTGCACACCAATCAGAGGCGCTTCCTAGTGCGAAAGTCCTCGAGAATAAAGACGAAGTTTTGAGGTAGCGAAAAGATGTAGCACCACCACATAGTATGGTGGTGTGAACAAATATGGCAACATAAACAAACATTAGCATATACTGTTAGTTAGTAATAAGCGTCATTTCATAATTCCTATACTGTCAGTTTAATTAAATGGTAAAATAAGGTCATCTAAGGTCAAGACATCTCTGCTTCTTTCATGTGCTTTAAGCTGAAGGTAAAAAGATAATGCAAACTATGATTATTACATACTCAAATAACTGAACTTTTCTGCATTTGGACATTTACATAACACCGGCTAAGAAATTAGAAGACCTCTCTGTCATGTTACGGTTTCTTAAGGACAACATATTCATCTGTTATTCAGGTGTGAATAAGAGAAAGGCTCCACTGGCATGCTGTCGTGCACACTCAGAACCACACCAATGAAATCGTGTCAACTGACAACAGATAGATCTCAGCTTCACGGCTCCTAGTCCATGCCAAGTCCAATGAATATTAATATAATTAATCACTACCACTTCACTTGAAGTGCCCATCAACTGATGTCTTATGTATCATGATGTCCGTGCTAAATTAGGTTACATTAATCATTAGGACTGAGCTTTAGTTGACAAGCTTGTGTTTTAAACAATAAAGCAACTGAAAATGGCAAAGACGCAAATTTTCCCTTACAACCTAACTTCACATATTAACATTCCTACCTTAAATTAGCAATGTTACCTAGAACGGCTGACCCTAAAAAGAAAATATCAGTCAATTAGATCAAATTCAATAACCATTGAAGAAATTAAAAACCTCATTTAATAATAACCTATTTATTACAAGTGGTTCATGCTCAGCCAGTTTTGCAAGCACTTATCAAAAATGCACCCAGTGCACAATGCATTACAGCTGCCTAAAGACATTGGACAATCTGTCCCATTTATAAGCAGTGCAACCTACAAAGTGTTTAGTGTTAAACGATGTGGTATTGGCTTGTTAACTTATCTCTAACCTCATATCTAATCTAACATGCAAACTTCTTAAACAGCGTCATCTTAAACAATGAGCGTGCACCAGAGTCGACTAGGGGGTCCCGACGAGTGCGTACTAAAGTGTAGTAGCCGTCTGTTGACCTACTAAAGTGTTATATTTTTTAACTTTACATCATATAGGCCAAGATAATATAACTAAGCACAGAAAAAAGTAGAAGTTTTTTTTTATAATGGGAACCTAAACATGTAATTCGACCAATTACAATGGACAAAAATGACCCAAGATGGTGTAACACTTGCGGACAAATAAACTCGCCGTTTGCTTCAGCAATTAGATTCAAATGACGACAGTTTCAATTAAGCTGATAATGAAAAACTGTCTTGTCTGATTGAGCAAGCGATGAAATAGAGTGGCTTTGGTCAAAGGAAATTCAGACCAAAGACAAGAGTTCACAGATTGCATTTGGTATACGTTGTCCGAACGGGAAAGTTGGAAGAAAATATATCGGGTGACTTTGGCGATATAGACTGGATGAACAGGTGTAAGATTTTCCTGTTTCATTCATGACTGTTCAATGTCTGTGGAATTTCAGCCCACGATGCACAATTTGGGAATATTTCCCTTTGTTTCTGATAACAACTGATGACTGGCAACTGACACCCATGCTAGCAATCTGGCATCAATGTCTACACATTTATTATGTTTAATTAAATATTTGTACACAGGGGCTTGAACATACAATAGTTAAAAAATTTGATGGGGTACAGTTTACCCAATTTTTTTGGTCTAACTCTGGGCTAAGGCTGCCCTAAGCGGGGACTTTGCACTCGTCTGTTCTTTTTGATCTGACCTTTGCTTGTGGTACATCAGCATTTGATTTTTTTACCTGGTGGTACAATAAAAATAGTCTGAAAACTGCAGGCTAAGAGTCATCGATAAGACTGTTGCTGTAGGGGACAGCACGAAAAGCTTCCACTCCAAATTACTGCAATATACTTTCCCAACCTGGAAACTACAGAGACTTTCCCTTCAACTGCAAGGGGACTTTGCACTCGTGTTTGAGAAACATTTCAAATTGATAAAATTCGATACATAATATTAAATATTGTATTGTATTGTATTGTATAGTATTTGAACACTTGTTATAGCGCCCCTACCAGATTTCCCATTCAGAGGCGCTCCCGACTACTGCGCGAACGCTGAATCGGAGTTTCACGCCGAAGCGCATGAGCAATTGCGAGTGAAGGACTTGCCCAGGGTCCCTACGCGGCGACTTTGAGGTGGATTCGAACCCGCAACCCTCCAGCTGCAAGGCACCGAACATACCCCTAAACCACCACGCCCCAGTTGTATTGTGATGTGTTGTATCGTGTGTTGTATTGTACTCCACGTTTATAATGCGACCGAGCCACCCGCAGTAAAGATCCGAGAAATTAATCTCTGATAAACCGACCCGACCGGGAAGCGAACCCGGGGCGCCGGCGTGACGAGCAGGCTACCAACCCACTCGGCCACTCAGGATCCCTATATATTAATATTATATTATATATTAATATTACTATTACTATTATTATTATTATTATTATTATTATTATTATACTCTCATTCATAGCACACCTAAACAAAATAGAAATCTTGCACAAAAGCGCATAACAGAGAAATCAGTCACAGTAAGTCTTAAACAAATATGTTTTAAGGTTAGTTTTGCAAATCGATAATTACTAGTGCTATATTGTACGTGTATTTATCCAGCACTTTTGTGACACCTAAAGATGTGATCTATATAGTGTCCTCATCAATACATACATACGCACTAGCCTAGCCAATGGATGATAGATGTCGTCAATATGACGTACATACATTTGTCTAAACAAGAAATATCTTACTGATGGCTTCTCATCATCTCCATCCTCTCCGTCATCTTCATCTTCATTCTATCACATAAAAACAACAAAAAGTAAGACAAAAGGTTAGGCTCATTGCCTGCCCTAATCAACATCATTCTCATGTGCTAAAAGATCTATGTTAGCACCTTTCAGTATCTTTCAAGCCCATTAAATTCCTGATCTATGGTCTATGAAAATGTTCTGCAAATGTTAACAAATATATTCTTTAATTTTAATTCAAACTGACAAACTGCAGTATGATTACATGAAATGGTAAGTTAAACAACAGTCAATTTTCTAACTGTATGGCAGCCTGTTAGGTGCTGATCCGTCCTGCAGCTCATTTTACCATCGCCCCTAGGGAGTGGAAGGCTGAGTCAACGTTATGGGGCTAGTGAGTATCAAACCTTCGTCCTTCTGTTCTTCATGCCTGATGGCTTCTCATCATTACCATTCAACCATCACCCCATCCCAATGTTCTTCGTAAAATTTGCGGCAGTGGCAGATACATGATTTAATGGTCTTGCACTTTCTTGTCAGAAAATGCCACCACTGAAAGGCATCTATTAGCTCAGTTTCACTCCAGAGCACAACATTTTGATGCAAGATCATCCACACAAGCATAAATTTAACGATTTTAAATAACCAAAACCTATTCATAGTCCATAGAGCAGGAATTTAACGGTCTTGAATGCAAACTATCTGTTTCTAGTCTCAAGAGAAGTACTTTGACTTAGACTTTCTGGGTCAAAGATACTCTGAGACTGAAGTTTCAGAAAGTGGATGTTACATGTTTCTGGTCGATTTCTATCAGCAACCGTCTGTATCTAATAAGCAGACTACTTACTTTACTATGTTCGAATTAATGTACACATGCTAATCAACATTATCAACAATGAACAAACAAAACTGCAGAAGTTAAATAATGTTAAGTATAAATTACAAACATAATATAACTCTTGAAAAAATGTCAAACTATGTCACAAGATATAGTCAAATGCCTTCTTAAAACTCCTCTACATTCCATACTTCAGCCAGTTGAATTCATAAATAGCCCTGCTGAAAAGCATTAGCTGAATGGTTCAAACCCCACTAAATAAATAATGGCCACTACCTTATCTCGTGGTTAGTAGGCTTTAATCTTGGATACACATAAAACTGTTCAAAGCAGATAACACAAGCATTACCTCGTCTCCTTCATCTTCGTCATCATACTAAAAATAGAAACCACCACCAGATACACATTATTAATTATTATTACAAATTATCAACTTCTATAGTGCCATTGTCTAATGCACAATGCATCAACCGATTGCACTCCAAAACCAACCTGTAATCAGATCAACTTCTAGAACAGCGTTTCCCAAAGTGGGTTCCGCGGAACTCTAGGGTTCCATGAGGGGAAGACAAGGGTTCCGTGAAGTATATTTTGGATGTTTGGTTATGAGAAAATACATTAGTTTAAAATCTGCTTGTAAGAAAGAAAATCAGTTATTCACAACAGTGTTATTTCTAAAACCTTTAGCCTGTTTCGCAGGCATTATCTAGGCCCTGTACCACAATATGTTTGTTAAGGTAGGGCTTCCCCCAAAAAATTTAAGTCAAAGGGTTCTGTAGCCAAAAGAGATTGGAAAGCACTGTTCTAGAAGATGAGTCCACAGAAACAGCCCAAGGTGGATCAACAATTTGAAAAAAGATAAAGGTCACCATATGCCACCTCATCAGTTACTCTAACTGACACATCGCAATATTGCATTGCTATATATGAACAATACTAAGCAAAAAGCTGCACTGAAGAGACTCAGGTCCACAAGAGCCAGGCTGTTTCAAAATCCGCAGCAAGCAAGGCTTCTGTATCAGTGCCAGGTTAGAATTTGAGAAAGACAAGCTGGTGATCGAAAGTGATTTATATGGAGACAACAGTGGTCATAGTATGGGGCATGAACATGACCAAAATGAGATAGTTGGAAAGCTTCAGTTTAAATTCTTGTGTGAACCACTTCAAGACAAAGGGCAAAGGAAGGGATGAAATTTGCATTGACAGATGATGCAACTGCTGAGGCCATTAGGGAGTTTGCAGCAACATTTGAGACAGAAAGAGACATGAGGCAGAGATG
The DNA here is from genome assembly GCA_020284085.1 of Aporrectodea caliginosa. Classification (NCBI taxonomy): domain Eukaryota; kingdom Metazoa; phylum Annelida; class Clitellata; order Crassiclitellata; family Lumbricidae; genus Aporrectodea; species Aporrectodea caliginosa. The sequence continues at coordinate 1,691,165 of JACEVL010000790.1, read as the reverse complement.
AAAAACAAGAGGAAGAATCAGTATCTGCACAGATGAGATGGAAACTAGGCATTGAATGGTCACGAATATAGGATGTGCAAGCAAGAAAGTGATATCATCTTGTTTGTATAAAATGTGCCGAGTGACTTCAAAGACAATGAAGGGATAATAATGTACAGTTGGTACTTCATTCATTCACTCAAGAAATTTATATAGTGACTCTTCAATAAACCTACTCGGCGTCGCTCCCACCCAGCTAAGGAATACGACAATAAGCCGAGCGGCAGAACGAAGGACCTGGTCAAGACGCCCTATAAAGCCAGTTGGGAGACCAACAAGAACTGAGCAATAATGATCAACTCTACTGGTGACAAGGACTACAGCAGCATCATGGGAGAGGACCACACAACACTTGTGCTGTTGAAACAGGGTTTTTTCAATAATGAATATTATAACATTATTTATGAAATTGTCCATTTCAGTTTAAAAAAACCATAAATTAAAACCTAAGCTTTATTAATGTCCTGGTATAAATTGCAGCACCTTTCTTATTTCAGATATTTCTCTGCATGGGTTATTTGTATGGGATCATTAATAGCACAGAGGCACCGATAAAAGCATTAAAGAACAAGGCATTAAGCAAGTATCGCAAATCCTTAAGTTATAAAGTACACCATGATTCTTTTAAAGCAAATTTTATCACACAGAAGTGTTTCTAAGGATCAAAGAACACAACATTAAACTTTCTTTTAGATAACCCCAAGCATGTACTTCACCAACTCCTACCTCCACTCCGACCCCTCTCCTCTCACCAAATCACCAATTAAGACCTAGAGCACAGAACCATACTCTCCCACTCAAAGACAACTCTCAATTTATTGCCAGATCCTTACATGTAACCCAAAGAATCAAAATGAGTCGGATGTCGGCAATTTACATTGCCAGGAAAACAGCAAAATGTGATCAGAAGTCATTTTTGCTCATTTTCAGATTTTAATGCAAATGGTTGGAAAAATTTTTTTTGGCATTTCTGATCTCAAATTTGATGAAATTCATTGTTTCAATGTGCATTTTCAGGATTTTGTATAGGGTATAGTTTTAGTTTTTGTGATCATATATTAAAATCAATAAAAAAATTCAACCAATTGGACACAATAATTTGTAATTTTGTCAAAAAGTAAGGTAAAACTTTTGGTGTCATTTTAAAGCAAAAAATGTGGTCTTTACGAATATGTAAAATACTCACATGTATTCTAAAATTACTGACATTTTGATCTCTTGGGTCACATATAAAAATACTAATTAGTTTATTCTAAAATTTTCCAATTAACTTCAATTATCCATTATCACTCATGTAAGTATTTTTGCATTTTTGTCAGATTGTGTTTCTCAATAAAACGGAATATACTACTACTTTTAAAGCAAATTTTATCACACAACAGTGCTGCTAAGATTTAAACAGGACATTTAACCTTTGCTAAAGAAATTAATTGATTAATGTTCCCACCCTACATCCAAGTGTCATTGCAAGTGAGACCACTGTATTCATTTTACAAGATTTAGCCATTTTTTTCCATCAATGCATCGTAAAGGAAGGCGCCAGTTGTAGTCCAGAAAATTATGCTAGACATGTAGTGAATCTTCAGGCATAAACTCGTGCATATTTTTGACCAGTCTGAATCTGCCACAGGATTTCTAGAATAGCCACAATCTAAACAAGGAAACCTTTCAGACATTGTTCACTAAGAACGGAATCAGTTTTTTATACTAAAACTTAGTACATTCAAAATAAAGAAACTGGAGAAACCAGACCTCTCCTTCATCATCATCTTCCAGAGCTTCGCCTGTGAAATAAAGAACTGCTCTTGGAATTGCACGCTCCCGAATGAAATGACCAATTTCAAAATCCGCAGCAAGCAAGGCTTCTGTATCTTCATCCTATTAACAAACACTCCATTGATAAGCAAGTAAACAAGACATCTGACAATGAACAATTCATGCAACGGAATACACAAGTATGTAACCCGTGCATGCATATACTCATCTGTTTCCACATTGACTACTGTAATGCGTTACTCATCGGCCTACCAAATCTCTGCCTGGCTCCGCTCCAATCAGTACTTAATGCAGCTGCTTGTTTGATTGCATGCCTTCCTTGTTTCTCTCATATTTAGACTTTTATGACAGAACACCTTCATTGGCTTCCCTTAACTGCTCGGATTCAGTTTAAAATTCCTTCTTACAAAGCTTTTGGGTCAAACTTCACGATACCTCTGTGATCTTAACAGGCGGCCTATCTCAGTTACCGCTGGACACCCTCTCTGCTCTTTAGACCATCATGACCTTCTAGGACCTCGGTCTCGGACTGCCACAGCACGGCCACAGCTATGTCGCGCCTCTGTTGGCCTTTTGCTGTGGAATGACCTTCCTGCTATAACTCATGCTGTGATCTTATCTGGAAGCACTACTGTTTCTGCCCGTTCTCTTAAGACTTTTTTTCAAGGGGTTCTTCGCAATGGAAGTGCCTCTGATTAGGTTATACTGTGAGAGGTCACAGGTGCTTCATAAGTCTGTAAATAGAATAGAATCCCACACGAACAATTTGGTGACTGTTGGATGACTTTCTGTTAACAAATTTTAAGACAGCTACTAAACATTTATGTCGCTGTTTTCTGATACAGCAGTTGTTTCCTCCTTCACACCAGTTGCTCATCATCAGATTTATTCCTGTGCATATTATCCTCTGCTTGCAAGTTTAACAATTTTGCAATTTCTACTGATGATTTGTCAATGCTGACCACAATTTCCCTTTAAGCTTACACATCACAGCCCCTTCATGATCTATGTAAATGTTTGTTACAAGAAAAACTTTAATGCTTAAAAGTTCATATACAAATATTAACTTCACTTTAATCTTTTTACTGAAAATTATCCAGTTTATGGAAAAAAAACATATATTTACAAGAAATATTGTTAATAACATTAAAAATAATAACTATGAGGATTCTTTAAAATTTTACAATACACAAATAGTGAGAATGATTCCAATGCTTGGCAACATACGGAATGACACGTGCAAATGCTAGTGCTTCTCAATAAAGAATATACTTACTTACTTACTTTAAGTGCCCCTTTTCAACCTATCTCTACCCATGTGCTCAATTACATAATTTAGCCTCAAAGATAGGTAACTTATGGCAACGGAAAATCATGCAAGCACGAACACACGGCCACACGGCACAACCGTTTGTAGTCAAATGAACCCAAGATGTGGGTGGATGCAGTGATATTTTCGTTAACGGAAATAGGAATAGGAAGTAAAATTATCAATTTCCATTAACAAGAATAAAAACGAAATTAGGAATTATTTTAAGAATGAGAATAGAACGAGAATGGAAATAAATTGCACAGAATGAAATTATGAATAGAAAAGGAATTATTTTTGGAACGGAAATTAGTACGCTATGATTATTGTTGCGGTGGCTACGTTGTCGGTATCAGTGAGACAATCCGTCATATGTCCGAGAGCTGTTAAGATGGGTAATCTTCATCTGTGGTATCTTTGGTATGCATGATCAGTAAGCTTTGTTCAACTTCTAGTCTTCCCGTGGTTTACTTTGACAAAGTTCAAGTTGATATCGTATGTGTTAAGTTTAATTTCCATGACAATGAGTCTATCGCGTATGTTAGCTGGTCTTCAGAACTGGAATTATAACTGAAATTATTTCAGAACTTCAACTAGAACTTAAATTATTTCAGAACCTGAATTACAACTGAAATAGGAATTATTATCAGAATAGGAATAGAATCACAACTCAAATTTGATCCTTAGAATTGAATTAGAATTAAAATTGGGAATTATTTTTAGAACTGAAATATCACTGTGTGGGAGCACACATTGAAGGAAAAACCCGAAAAATTCGATGAATAGCGAAAATGAAATTTTCTGGCTCTTCCAGAGAGCGACAAGTGATCCCTTATTTTGGCTGAGGTCACATATACATAAGTGCAAGTTTGCGTTTTGGAACAATAGGCATATCAATTATGAATAAACAAGATTGATCATGATCAACTTACTGGCTCTTCTCCTTCAACAGCTGAAAAATGAATAATAAACAATGGATTTTATAAAGAAAATGCAAACAACAATCAAACTAACTGTACCAAATAACAACATTAGCTCCAAAAGTAGACATAAATAGATAAAACAAGTGTTACCTATTACAACAAAAGAGAAACATAACATGAATTGAGTTGTTTTGTACTCAAGCAGTGGAGTTGTTCATGCTGTAGAGCATTACCAAAGTCGAAAAATGAGTTGCTTTGTACTTATGCTGTATAGGATTACAGAAGTTTAAAAATGAGTTGCTTTGTACTTATGCTGTATAGGATTACCGAAGTTGAAAAATGAGTTGCTTTGTACTTATGCTGTATAGGATTACCGAAGTTGAAAAATGAGTTGCTTTGTACTTATGCTGTAGAGGATTACCGAAGTTGAAAAATGAGTTGTTTTGTCCTCATGCTGCAGAGGATTAAAGAAGTGGACAAATGAGTTGTTTTGTCCTAATGCTGCAGAGGATTAAAGAAGTGGAAAAGTCCTCATGCTGCAGACGATTAAAGAAGTGGACAAATGAGTTGTTTTGTCCTAATGCTGCAGAGGATTAAAGAAGTGGAAAAATGAGTTGTTTTGTCCTCATGCTGCAGACGATTAAAGAAGTGGACAAATGAGTTGTTTTGTCCTAATGCTGCAGAGGATTAAAGAAGTTGAAAAATGAGTTGTTTTGTCCTCATGCTGCAGAGGATTAAAGAAGTGGACAAATGAGTTGTTTTGTCCTAATGCTGCAGAGGATTAAAGAAGTGGAAAAATGAGTTGTTTTGTCCTCATGCTGCAGACGATTAAAGAAGTGGACAAATGAGTTGTTTTGTCCTAATGCTGCAGAGGATTAAAGAAGTGGAAAAATGAGTTGTTTTGTCCTCATGCTGCAGACGATTAAAGAAGTGGAAAAATGAGTTGCTCTGTCCTCGCGCTGTGAAAGATTAAAGAAGTTGAAAAATAAGTTGTTTTGTACACACGCTGTGAAGGATAAAAGAAGTTGAAAAATGAGTTGCTCTGTACTCGCGCTGTGAAAGATTAAAGAAGTTGAAAAATGAGTCGTTTTGTACACACGCTGTGAAGGATAAAAGAAGCTGAAAAATGAGTTGTTTTGAACTCACGCGGTGAAGGATTAAAGAAGTCGAAAAATGAGTTGTTTTGTACTCACTGTGAAGGATTAAAGAAGTAGAAAAATTATTGACTTTGTACTCATGCTGAAGAGGATTAAAGAAGTTGATAAACGAGTGTACTCACACTATGCAGAATTAAAGAAATTGATAGGAGTCATTTTGTACTCACGCTGTGGAGGATTAAAGAAGTTGAAAAATGAGTCGTTTTGAACAGTCTTGGTTATTGTCCGTTTGGTTCCTCTTCCTTTGTGCTTCTGAACTTTCTTTATCAGTTTTATTGTCACATTCTTTCCCTTCTGCCAATCCATCGTCGTTCTATATAAAAATATATTTTACCTTTAGACTCACAATAGATTACAAATTGCTTAATTTAAGGTGAAACTGAAAAAATATATACCCAAACAGTAGTGCTTTATTCACAGCTAACCGCTGACCCCAATTTTAGAGTTACTTGTCTGGAGTGTATTGACGATACAAAATGACAATATCTGAGAAAACTGTTCGCAGCACAGAGCTGCATTCACAGACATAATATACAGTGTAACCGCAGAGTTAATAGAAACTACACGAGATTTACACTTCTTTACCCAGTGCATCGAATGATTTCAGGACCTTCATAGCCAAGAGGGTTTGACTCATCCACCTTAAATCTGTAGTAGTACTCCTTTGAAAGAATTGAATTTGTGAAATACTCATTTGCCTCAAACGTAAAGTCCAGTCTGAAACCCTAGAGCAAAAACAAAAGGCAACACTATATCAGTAAGTTTGCCTGTAAAATCATAATTACACTGGCATAGAAAGATTCTCCTTTCAAACATTCCTATTAATTCCTCCTAACTCTTCTGCATCAAGAGCAGTCTTTCTGGCCTATATTAGTTATATTTCTAGTTCTGTTAATATCTGATAGGTAGAAGAAACATACTAGATATCGAAAAATTCCTTGCACAGATTGGGTATTTTCCAATGGTTTGGTAAAGTCAGACACAACTTGCCGAGGTTTTGGTAACCATTTAATTTACATCCTCGCAACGTCCACTCTGATCTTCAAACAGACTTGTTCTTGTAGTTCCTCATACTAAAACAGCTATGGCTCAGTCCTGGTCCTTTACCTTAATTGGTCCCTTTCTTTGAAATGCGCTGTCTCCATCTACTCGCTCTCAAATTCTAGCTGGTAAACCCTCCTCCTCCTTTGATTTTCTCAAAACCTATTTCTTCTCTAATGGCTTTGCACACTGGGAGTGCCTCTGAATCCTATTACAGGCGCTTCATAAATGTTTGAACACAATACAATTTAAATTTAAATAGCCACGTCCGTTGGTCATTGGCTGTAGTCACATGTGTTTTGATTCATCAGCTGAGTCCAAAAAACAAAATTATATCATTCAGCAAATATTTTAAAGGGTCTTGAAGCAACATGCAGAGGTTTTAAGATTTGCATACAAGGACAATGATGAACTTCATGAAGCTCGATCCATGTCACTATGTATAGAGAAAGCTCTGTAATCAAATGTTTTCATTCGTCAGCTACAAGTTTATCACACAATCTTATTACATTTCAATCTGTTCATGAAATTTTCAATGGAATGTTAACTTTATAATTCCAAATTTTACTTTTTTGAACATTTCATATATTTATTGACTTTGAGGTAAACACATGAACTGGACTACTTTTTTTATCAAAGATTGTTGTCAAGGAATAAAATCATATATAGCACATTTATATTACTAAAAATTTTAAGAGTTTGCAATCACATCAACTAATAAACTAATACATAGTGACTAGGGAATGTAAGTAAGTAAGTGTGTTCTTTATTAAACGCAAGCAAACGCTCAGCGCTTTACATACAAAGTCAAAAATAATTTAGGTATAAAGAAAACGATAATTAGGAGAAGAAAACGAAGTCAACTAGAAAACAGATCCAAAATCTCGGAACCTTTTATATCCCATAATCCTGGGATTGACTAACATGGAATCCCATGTTTCCGGAATTACAAATATTTCTGGATTAAAATTACTTGATCCACTGTATAATTAATTCTTCCTTGGTCATACTCAATAGGTGCTAATACAACAGATAAGCAGAGGCCAGAGTACAGAGATGGAGCACAGCAAGTTATTTTCTGAACCTGTCATTAACAGCTCCCTTAGTAATGCCAGGAAGGAGCCAATCAATGAGTTTAACCCAGACTTGGATTGTCTCGATACGTCTCGAGATAGGTTTTTTGATGTCTCGGTCTCGGTTCCCACTGTCTCGGTGTCATTTCTTGACATTTTGGAAACTGTCTCAAAAAAGTCCTGTACTCTTGTAGAAGCGGTCTTCATAGTTCTCACACAAACTGTCTTTAGTTCTGAACTTCTGACAGTATCAGGCTAAAAAATTGTCCTGTGCTGAACGGATAACTAGCTAATCGGAAGTGCTAAACAAGTTTACAAAAGCGGTGTTTCTGGTATTAGCAGATATTGAAAAGAGCAGTTTTAAGTTTGTACTTAATTACTGAATTTCAATTTTCTAATTTCCATCAGTGCAAATATCTAAAACTGTCTCATAAGGAACCTGAAATAGTTAAATTTGCATTCACGCAATTTGAAATCAATGAAAAACAAAACAAATGACATGTCGTTTGTCGCTGGTGTAAAGCCAACATAAGTGAAACGCTTGGAACAACATCTTGTTTCTCAAGGTGAGTGATGTGACTGTCGCTAATAATTATATGGAATGTTGTTGGTTTAAATTTTACAATCAAAGATCTCAGAATGGCTGAAATATTTGATTTCTTTATAGTTTATACTATTCAGGTGATCGCCTGATTTTAGTGACTTGTCCCTGAGAAAAATTGTTTCAGGATATGGGTCCAATGTGCATTTCACTCGTTTTGAACTGTCTCGAACTGCCTCGGACCTTGTGTCTCGGTCTCGGGCCCCACTGTCTCGGTCTCGGCCCCCACTGTCTTGGTCTCAAAATTTAGTGTCTTGTATACAAGTCCGGTTTAACCCTAGTAGAAGAATCTTGATAGTTAATGCTTGCTTGGCAGGAAGCTAGTAGAGACTATCTCCCACATAACCTGATATGTGAATTTGATCGACAGGCCACCAGCTGTTAAGGAAACACAAAAGCTTTTAGCCCAGACCCGTCCAGTTCCAAGCCATATTTTGCTTTGGTTGCTCTGGTTGTCTGATCAGACAATATCCACGTATCTCCATCACAGAGGTCAGCTCCAATTAAATAAAAGTATAAAAGTGAGTGGAATCACACAGATGACAAGCATACAGCAGAAGACCACTGGTGTATGAATGCACCCTGTATCAAATTATAAACGTGAGTGCCTCTGACGAGTCTGTCTTTAAGTGGCACTATATAAATTTGCAATTACCATTACCACTAGGTGAGCTGTGTAAAGAATAGAATTGGTCACAGTCCAGTGAGACATGAAATAGAATGGGTACCCATAGTACCCAACTCCACCAGTCTACACTCACAACCACCATAATTGTCTACTCAACCAAAAAATGATCAGAGCCATTCCAACCTAAAATCAGCAACATGGTGTTTTGAGGCAGCTGAGCAGCACATCATGGTTGACCAATGACCACGTGCAATGCTGAACTGACATGACAAAGAACACCCAACCTAGTGCTAATGCTCATGACCAGTGGCCATTGCTGATGCTTCTTGTTCATTTATTCAATTGACACTAGCAATTTATCTGCCAATTATGAAAGAGATGCCAAGTTTTCTGGCAATTCACAAGTCATTTAAATAAAATTTTCAGAGCAAAATTATTACATATTCATTCAGGTAGAACTAAATATTTGTAAAAAAGTCACTTACTGTTTCCAAGTTCATTATCAGTTTAACATCTTGCAAATGCATAAGTATTGGTTCATCGTGTTCCTAAAGAATAAAAAAATAGGCGAGTTACAGCACAAGAATGGTTAAGACAATGGGACCCTGTTTAGTTGCTATTTTGAGCCCATCTGATGCTTAGAACTCAGCAAAACTTTCAGGTTCCTTTGCATCCAACTGATGTTCGCACACCTGAAGGTCTCTTTTCATATCACTGAACTAATGATTAAACAAGTGCCAAAGAATTTGTAACTATTCTGATGGCAAGAATAACATTAGCATTGATATACAAAATGACATTTCAGAATCGATACAACAGACAATCAGGGTACTTTTAGGATAAAGCGATAACTGTGTCTTTCATCATTTCATGAAAATTTATGGCTTGCTGTCTTCACATTAAAGGACTAATTTTTGGCTAAATCATATTATAACATAACATAAGTGAAACTTGTAAAGCCCTACTTGAAGAAGAAAACTTATCAGCAACACTCCCAACCAAGCAGGAAGATCCCATGACCAAAAAGAACAGACTTAAGCACTTTTGGAACCAGGAAGGTACGACTGATTAGCTCACTTCCAATTTTAAAAGGAAGACTATTTCAGAATACAGGACCATCAATGGCAAAACTTCTGTGTTGATCTAGCGCAAGGAATGATAAAGATACAGTCAATTGGAAAGGACCTGCTACCAGGAATAGATGAGGCAGAGATACACAAGGATCTGAGACAGGGTGGAGCAATTCCCACAACTTCAGTAGTTTTGCATGAGATTTAGTTATATTCAATGCAGTGCAGAGTATTGTATGTAGGTGGAGATGTGGCCAAGTTTTGGGATGCCACTCATCTGGCAAGCAGATGCAGACTGCAATTTCAAGATAAAAGGAGCTCAATCCAGAGAAAATGGCATTGCCAAAGTTGATAAAATTATTTAGTGCTACAATAATATGTTCCAATACATTATCCAACTGTCTAAGGTCAGTATTTATGGGCTGACTGAGTACATAAAAGTTCTAAAAAAATATCAGAAGTGTGGTCTAGAATTCCAACAACAACATGCCATTTGTAACCTCTAAAGCTGCAAGTGGTAATTAAGGAGTGCCAAGTTGCATTGCATTCCATTACGCCCAAGTATAACATGTCTCAATTTGTCTAAACTTCAGTGTCTGAAAGCCCAATATCAACAAAACTAAGTGGCCATGTGATGATGACTTGCACTTACCTATGTTCCATGGAGGGGTTCTATACAAATTCCCAGAATGAATGCATAATTTTATTTAATTCTGTAAACAATTATATGGTCATTTTGACCCCAATAGCCATCCATCACTTAGGGAAGGGGTTTATGTGAATGGTTAACACGAAGGCACGAAGAGCAGAAGGTCAGAATGGACGAGGGATCGATTCCCGCTACCCTCTCAAAGGTCGACTCAGCCAGATGGTATTGGTAAAATGAGCACTAGGACAGATGGGTGCCTTGCATGGCTGCCGAACAGTTAAATTTGACTTCTGTAATAACTTGTGATTATTCGTTCGTATCATGAATTGTAATCATACTGCGTTCATGTCAGTTTGAATCATAGTTGTTAAAAACGATAGAAACAAAATAAAACACGGAAAAACACGTCGTTTTTTTCTCCAAAAAATAAAAAACAGGGAAAAAACAAGAAAACAACGGAAAAGAAAATAATTTGACTTTGTTACATCTTTTACTGCATTTGAAAATTAAAAACCTTGTTTACACAATTTAATTTTAATCAGCAAATAACATAACTTTATGAATCAACACTAAGTAGGCCTAACATTAATCTACAACAATTATTTTCTTTCTCATAAGTTTGGTTTAGTAAGAAATTGAGAAATTAAAAGTATTGAAATCTTTTCAAATTTAAATTGTATACATAAGTCTATGCTGACATAGACAATTAAAAACTAAACTTTGTATGTATAGAGTGTAGGCCTACTTAATTAAAATTGTACTTAAAATATTGACTTAGGCTATATAAGAAATTAATATGGCGTAATATCAGTCAATTTATCACTCAATCGGAGAATACTGTGTACAAAGACAACATTTCGCATTTTGGATAACTTAGAAATTCAAAAAACTTTTATAAATTTTATTTCCTGTACTGTGCTATTTATTTCTCAACTGATGACACAAAATAGTGATGTAAATCAGCTGAAACCTTGAAAGGATGGAGACAAAGTAAGCGATATCACAGAAGAATAAAATTGAACAAATAATAACAGATGGTACAAAAATAAAGTTACATTTAACAAAAACGGGGAAAAACGTAACGAGAAATAAAAAACGAAAATCGACGGTTTTTGAAAATAATAAAAAAACGGAAAAACTTTTTTACAACTATGGTTTGAATCAAGACACATAAAAAACGGGAAAAAAACATGACGAGAAATAAAAAACGAAAAACCGACGGTTTTTGGAAAATAATAAAAAAACAAAAAACCGTTTTTTACAACTATGGTTTGAATCAAGACACAAAGATTATTATTATTATTATTATTATTATTTATTTTTTTACCCGAGGTAGAAATAATCCCTCAGGAACAAAAAATTAGGTTAGGAGTAAAAACGTTCTCCGAGAAATCAGGCCTCGTCCCAGTTTACACAGCCATCCGGAAATGTGCCTCTGAATGCAATGGCATTGTGGCGCTGCACACAGATGGAAAGACGTTGGAACAGAAATTTAGTTTCCCATTGATCTCCAGAGACAACTGAAATTCGACGTCCCAGCTCAGAGAGAAATTCTGCACCCTCAGCGTTTACAGGTCCAAGGGTTTCAAAGGCAACCGGAACAAACATGTGGGTTGCAGGCAACAATGCATATTTGGCAGTCTTATGAACCGCGGCTTGCTCAGCTGCAGAGCCTGCTGAAATTGCAGTCTGTGACAAGTAGGAAGCAGCACAAGTGTGGACCACTCCAGGTCATGTATTTGCCAGCAGACCAGGGAACAAGTGTATCACCATCGGGCCGTTTGCCATCGGTCTGCAGAAGACCCGTTGGCTCCTTTGTGCTTGGGACATCTGCACTCTGTAGTGAACGCCAAATTAGATCATTTATGGCATGATGGCAGATAAAGCGTCCCTTCGAAAGTCTACAAACTAGCCCATGGTGACCATCTGAGCCAACAGCATCTCCGCATCTACACGTATGAGGGTGACAGAGGTCAAGGCCCAACTGAAGACCAACTGCCACTCGCACCGCCTCATTATCAATGCAGAGGCCACAAGAAGTGATTGGAAGGGCTGTTAGCCAATCTCCAGAGTGTGGAAAACAGGCAGCAGCCAGTCTAGCCCGATCAACAGGATTGCTCATGGAGGCCATAATTGACAGCTTGTCTCTCTACCAAAGGCCTGTCCCATGCCCCCTGTTTAGCCGGTAAAGACTCTGTGATAGCTGGTAAAGTGTCATGGCGTGCAACCATCATCTCCTCAAAGTAAGCATCTGGGACATTATTATTATCATTATTAGAGATTCCTATTCCAGATTAGACACAAATTAAAAAAATAAAATAATGTGACCATGCCTAGCACTCACGTTGTGCAAAAAATTTTCAAAATGTCACATGTGAATTAATCTTTCAAAGAGATTCCAACCATATTACTCAAAAGGTTTCATGTTAAACCTCAGGCTATATAGCCAATTTTGCATATACATTGCAAAACACTTAAGACGAAAACGGACTGGACGAAATATTGCCTGGTACGAAATGAAAGCTTCGTTCATTCCATGCATTAAACAACAAATGCTGTAAATCTTTAATTTACACATTACAACAAGTTTATTATCAAAAGAATTTACCATGAAACAGTGTATCTAAGAATTAGCACCTCTGATTGGTGTAGCACTGTAAGTGGCGCTATATGCATTTACAGATACAATACAATGGATAGGTGATTTCCTAAATACAGTTGTGGGTGTTCTGACCCACTGGAACATCGGAGCTACAACATCACCTCAGAAAATTGCTATTCTGTATCATTGTGCCTTTAAAAGGTGTGACAGTTCAAAAGATGCGGTAAACCAATTACATCATGGTAAAATTAGTCTCACAATATTTTGAAGCAGACACAGTATGTATTAAAAATTATGAAATTTTTAACTTTGTGATAAATACATGTGATTTTCACTAAATTATGCAGCACTTCAAATTTCTATGTAATATGAAACCAATTTTGAAATTGTACAATGTAATGTAATGTAATGAGCAACTTCTATTGCGCCGGTGTCCAATGCACAAGGCATCAACCGATGGCGCATCAAAACAATCCGTAATCAGGTCAACATCCAGAATATCAGTCCGTAAGAGACAGAGAGGCAGCCTAAGGTGGATAAGCAATTTGAAAGCTCTAGTTTTCAGCCGAGAACGAAATGACACAAGCGACTGAGCACAGCGCACAGATACAGGGAGAGAGTTCCAAAAGGCAAGCCCAGCAACCGATAAGGCTTGTTCACCGAGAACAGTTCTTGATTTAGGTATGACCAGACAAAGACAATCAGATGACCTCATTGAATAATGATAAGTCAGAGGAATAAGAACAGATTTTAAATATTGTGGTTGGCCAGAGTTCAAAGTTTTATAAACTATGAGCCCCAGTTTGAAACGAATTCTTTGCTGAACTGGAAGCCAATGCAGAGACTTAAGCAGAGGGGTTATATGTTCATATTTGGATGTATTAGTTATGGCTCAAGCCAAAGAGTTCTGAACCCTCTGCAGCTTCAGCATGTTTGATTTATTGATACCAGTAAGAAGTGAGTTACAATAGTCTAGGCGACTGGAAACTGCATTTGCCAGAGATATTCTTGCAGACAGGTAGGCTGGGTTGTGTCAGGCAGTGTTGCAAATATCAAACTTCATTAAAACAATGGCACTCATTCTAAAAAGCATTTATAGCCACCTTCATACCTGAATCATTTCCGATAAAATGGTGACATTTTTGAATATTGTCAACCAGAAACCCGGAATGCCTCTGACGTTTTCGTCTGCAAATGGATTCGACAGTTTTGTTGCAAATGATAATGAAACGTAATATTTTACACATTTGGAAAACATCACCAGATCAATTTTTATAAACAGAGGTTAAATCTTTCTCAAAATAAAGACAGTACCAAATTGGCCATGCTGGTTTGGTGTACTAGTCACTCACATCCTTTACTTTCTACACCAAAGTTTGGAACTGTGGTCTAATTTAAGGAAAATAATCTGAACTGAGAAAGTAAGAGTACTCCAAACTTCAGGCCAAAAAATTTGAACTGGTTGGAACTTATACCACCTTTAAGACCCTCATAAGTTCCTTTTCTACACCCGAGGTCTGCTTGAAATTGCAACCGTCTATTGTTGCAATAGACGGTTCATACAGGAGTTGAGCAACCCACCCATGAAGCCGGAGTGTCATGATAGGTAACCTGAACATCCTTCTCAAAGATCTAATTTATTTAAAGAGTCTCACTGGGCTAAAAAGAGCAGGCTTTCCTGGACTTCACCTGGATTTTGGTATGCACACCAACTTTACTTTGACTGATGCCTAAAGAATGATCACAGTGGCGCCATATTATCTATTGTTACACGTCAATGTACCCACCCACTGCAGCTGATAGGACTAGTTACGGGTTGGTTGCAAGCCAATCAAAGGGCTACACACGACTTGGCTGAAAGCCAATCAGTCACCTTGGAACCTTCATCAAACACACGTATTCGATAGTTTAATAACTTGGAAGTGGGTTGAATTGCATGCTTTGATTTTGATTTAAGTGCAAAAAACACAACCAATTATTGTAAAGATACAACACTTTTTCAGTTACAATTCCATCAAGTTTCTAAAGAAAATTCCTAACCTGCAGTAGTAACATTTTCCACTTGAGTATCTTCAAGTTTTGTCTTTGACTTTAGTTGATCCTGCATGAATAAAATTAAATCTCAGACATATCTGAATACAGCATATTGAGACCAGTTTGAGTGGCTCACTGGTAATTAAAGCTCCCACAAGCATCAGGATCCTATAGTAAATGCAATCAACCAATTAAAAGTGTCCCTTGCAGTCCATAGCATGGGACATCTTATAGCAGCTCATCCTCTACTCTGCTTAACTTGTCAGAGTAAAGGATGAGCTGCAGACATCCAGTGTGGAAACGTGGAAGAAGAACACTAATGTTGTTGCATTGATCCAGTAGAGAGAAGCGCAGGGAGTGCACCTATTCAGAAGCCTAAAGCAGAGGAAAAATTTCCCCAAATGACTGATTTTTTAAAGCTTCTGCTTGGTTGCCCATAGATGGAATTTACAGGCAAGTACTCAGTGGCGTACGGAGCTTAAATGCCGCCCGGGGCGACGGCCCAAAATGCCGCCCTTAGCACTTAATTTTGGAAATTTCCGGAAAATTTTCTTTATTACTTCCGCCTAAATTACCTTTTTTTTACTTACCTGTCCTGCGCCCGAATGCCGCCCCCCCGCCCCTCATCTCATTACACCACTGTATGCTATTTATTGAAGTATTTTTCTTCCTTTCCTTCCTTCTTTGTCTACTTTTATTACCTTTTTCTTATACTTTTTCCATTTTTTCTGCATTCACTCCTTTTTTATTTTTCTTCTACCCTATTTTGCCGCCCCTGCTCAAGTGCCGCCCGGGGCGACTCGCCCCCTGCCCCCGCACGGTACGCCACTGCAAGTACTCTAGAAACATAACAACTGAAGACAGTACCCAGGGATTCCAGGCTTGAAATTCTGAAGCCAGCACTTTGTGATTGATTTTCATCTCCAATGGATAATGATCTTTTCCAATGGATTAAATTTTTGATTGCGATTTCACTTGAAGCAATGATTGACTGATGAAGTCACTAGATTAGAGTTTCTGGAAATACAAGAGAATGTGTTCTTTCTAAGTAAACTAAAAATAAAATAAATTAAAACCTACTGCTAGGTCACTTTCTTCGTCACTGGGCCAGTCACATTCAGCATCTGTTGGTTCGACCTGAGCTGAAACAATTTCTTGCCTCTGAAAAGCATCAGCAACAGTGACTCATTATCTTCTCTAACCCAATAATAATGCACACTAATTTCTGAACTTATCATGCACAAATTGTCAAGCAAACAATATCCACATATAACCAATTGTGCACTACTCAAGTTGGCAAGAAAACAGATAAATGAAACAATAACAGTTGAATCATGTGAGAATATCTCAGATGTGAGAGAGAACTGATTTGCATACGGATATAACCATTAACCAGGTTAAGTCCACTGTTGTTGTATTGTATTGTTTTGTTGTATTTAGTCATTTATAAAGCGCTTCTAGGCCCTTCAGAAGCTTGTTGTGCTTAAACTGTGTGCATATTCAGAAAGTGAACTGATTTGCATAAGGTTTGAACAAATACCTATTTACACCAACACATTAACTGTAATAATAATACTTACTCTTTGAAAGAAAGGGTCATACATTGCTGCATATTTGCACTCTAGATGATGGACCTCTTCAAAAAACTGGCTCTCGATTTTATTATGCTCTGCCTGCAATTTCTTCAGTGCTTTAATTCGTCTCCTAACACATTTCGGTAAACTAGAAACACAAAGGCAAACGACAATCACGTGGACATCAGAAGATGCAAGTGTTACAACATAACATGATCAAACCTGCAAGTTCCTGTCATTCAACATTGCGCATTTAAAGTAGCTCATGAATTATAAAGCGCTCATCTGCACACACAAAGAACTAAACTAGTGTTCTACAATCCACATCTTACACCAGGAGGAAAGGGCTCATTTGCAAAATACAAGCTATTAACAGCATCAGACAATCAGTCACAAGTACTATTTGCACGGAAGTCTAAACCTGCAATATATATAATTATATATACAAATGAAACAATTGCATACTACACAGGGCATTCATGAGCTACTTTAAATGCGCAATGCATGTGTACAGATACATACATATATGCATGCACAACAAATCCCCACAAAAAATATTGCACTCATTTTGCTATGCAATACTGCTGAGAGAAGCTACTGCACTTTCCCAAAAAAGACTTGCATTTTATTGTCAGCAAGTGTGACAATAACATTGAAGAGTATGTAGTCTGTTATGATTTGCCTAGATATGTGCTGTACAAAAGAGAAAGAATCAAGAAGATGTATAATGGTGGTTGTGCTGGAACGATCAGCATCTTCGAAAAAGAACCTCTGAGAATTCAATGAAGAATGCAGGTACTCTTCCCTCATAGCCGGGGCACAGGGCGGTAAAGGTCAACGACAACTAGCCATTAACACCGAAAAGTGACACGAAGGGAGGTGCTCAAAAGTGCTAGGGGTGGAGCTTCTGCTCTCATGTTTAGTGGTGCAGAGAGTTTGGTTGTGGAATGCACATATTCCACCATGTGTCACAGCCTCTCATTGAGGATGTGACTCGTCAGAGATAGCTGTCATTAGATTAATTCTTGCACTGAAGAAGATTTGTTCCCAAGCTAGTGGACATTGAGGAAGCCAACACGAAAGGGATGCCGGATGTGCAATACAGGTCTCCTCTTCATTGTGGCCTCCACGAAAGAGGAGTACCTTTCAAGTTTCACGAGGTATAGGTTCAGCCGAGTTGCAAAGTGCATGGAGTTCAACCAGTGGACAAACAAATGATTAATAATATAACAGAACAGAAATCTCTGCGCGTGCCTGGTCTGAAGCGTGCTGTTACGCTGTTTGCCTGCTAAGCTGTTTTCGCCTTCATTGCCAGCGACAATGCGGCATACGTCATTTCACGTCATCGCAATAATTACAAACATTGTCATAGCAACGCGAGATCATGGCGTGTGTGTCCTTCTCCATTTCTATTAGGGGATGGGCATGGATTTCTGTATAATAGCTAGCTATTATTAAGACGTCTCTGGGATGGGGAGGGGAAGCGACAGGTCAGCCACACACGATCGCCGCGAGGGACGTACGGGAGGGACAGACGGATGTAGAAGGGAGGAAATGCGGTACGGACGGCAGGGAGGGATGGCAGGAAAGTACGGGAGGGAGAGAGGCAGGCATGCTTGAATGCTGCGTGGGGTCGCTCGAGACTGGCGCAGCCAGCGA
The DNA here is from genome assembly GCA_020284085.1 of Aporrectodea caliginosa. NCBI lineage: Eukaryota > Metazoa > Annelida > Clitellata > Crassiclitellata > Lumbricidae > Aporrectodea > Aporrectodea caliginosa. The sequence continues at coordinate 1,673,030 of JACEVL010000790.1, read as the reverse complement.
GTAATCACCGTTAGAGGTCGCAAGATTTCTTTTGTTCCTCAGTATATTAAATTCGACGCCAGAGGGCGCTCCATTTCAAAGAGAGCAGTTAGAAAAAGATATGCAGGGGTAGGGGAGGGGAGCTGGAGATTGAAATTTAAACTGTCACATAGATTCAAATTTGCGTGTAATAAAATGTGTAGGTGGGGCTGCTGTGAAGTTTAAACCGTTGCATAGATTAAAATTTGCGTGTAATTAAAGTCGGTAGGCGGCGTTGCGACGAAGTTTAAACCGTCGCGTAGATTCAAATTTTCATGTAATGGACATCGGTAGGTGACGCTGCTATCAACTTTAAACCGTCGCGTAGATTCAACGTCGATAGGGGCTGCACGACAGTCTATTGCCCTTAAGTGGAGCGTGCGAGTGCCCTAAACTTAATCGTCTTAGGACGGGCAAACATCTAGTAATAGAATAATTATGCTAAAATGCACTAAACATTACCACCACTCGTAATAAAAATAACAGATTGTAGTATGATTTACTGCTATTCTCTCCTGCAGACCCTAGCAACGAGCAACTCTTGGTAGCAAGGAGTCATAGCTGAGAATAGTTAGTTAGAGAAAGACTTAATTTCTTAACCTCAAATGAAAATAAGTAAGTAAAGTAAGTAAGTATATCCTTTATTGAGAAGCACTAGCAAAAACACAGCACTGTACATGGCAAGATTAATACATTCAAACAAATAAAAAAAAATTATATATACAACCAAAGAATTGAATGAGAGGCTTTATTGTACATCAGGGGAACATAGAGGAAGAAGAGCTAGGGCTAATCATAGGGGAAAATGAAGGGTTTAAATAGCCAGATCTATGGAAACATAGTTTATTTGTATAGCATCCGGGCAAGGAAGCATTTCTGAGTCAGGTTGTCAAACATGGGAAGCTCACGGTTATGGGACCGTGGCCGCAGGGAGTAGCGCGATTGCTTGATCGGCGGTAACAATTTATGCAATACATGACAAGGATTGTGCAGAATACAGGCAAAGAGTCTAGTATCCGCATTGCTGCAGAGAGTCTCAAATGAGAGAGAAGATAAAGGTAAGTACCCCTGGCGTACCAACCTTCGGATAATTCCCTCAAGGGCCTCCCGTTCCTGCACTCTCGCAAAGCCCCATCACACAGGCGAGCAATACAGCATCATACCAACCGTAGTGGCACGAACTACATCAAATAATCTGTCCCCCGAGAGCCCATGCGACCTCAGGATCCGAAGTGCATAAAAGGACTGCCTTGCTTTTATCAAACGTTTAATGTGGCTGGAGAACCCAAATTTCGCTGTAAGCTCAACACCCAGAATATTTAGGGTTTGCACTCGTGCGATACCTTTTAGAGGAGGGGGAACATACATATAGCAACAGTATATGCTCAACCTCAGCATATAAGTTGCCCCCTAAATTTTTTGACCTTGCAAAGCCAACGACTTGCATGTGGGTCAATGACCCACATACAAGTCGAACTCATCTGAACATTAACAATGCCATTAAAGCACCTACAGTTAGGCCCTCAGAAATTTGTGCCAAAAAATTGAAAAAATTGCGCACCTAAAACGCTAATTTTGCACGCCAAAAACGCTAATATTGCGCGCACTTTGCGCAAAGTAAAAAGTGGCATAAGAACGTTATTTTTGCATGAATCAGTGTGCCAAAGTATTTAACAATGTTGTCGTTATATAGTGTATAGTTTGGCTTCCTAAAAATTATTGATGCTTGAAGAATTTTTACACTAACTGACGATTTTCTTGTATGATCAATCACCAGGATAGTAGCCCTTCATCTTCATGTGTAACGCCGATGAATTCATTTGCTCAATCATGAGCTGACACTTTGGCACTTGGCACTAGGGTGGTGCTCAAAAAAATTATTTGGAGTAAATTGATGGGACAGCCCCAGGTTATGTTCCTTTTGATAAACTAAGCTAGTGTGCAAATTATAAGAAAAATATTCTAGATCGTTTAGGCGTGCCACATGAGATGACAAGTTTTCCACATTTTATACAAGGATCGTAAGCACAATAATTGTGATAATATTATACACTTTTTTGTATTTTGTGTAAGAAAAAGTTAATCTTAAATTGTTATGCCTAAGAGTAGAATAATTAAAAATTTCTGGTCTGTATTATTCAACCTTGTCAGTTTGATTAAAACATTAACACACTAAAATATTTATTGGACCATTTTGTGACCGTTGACTTTTGGGGTCCGTAACAGACATCACCTGGAACAAGGTGATGTCTGTCTTTTGATGTTCATTCTTGGTCAGCATTTGATTTTATTCTGGGATCAGTGCCACTCCCGTTTCTGTCCTCACTCAACCTTTCTTCAGCCTGCTGACACTCCAACTAGATACTATTCTGTTTCCACGCATTACTATCGCTGACCTTCATTCGATCAAGAGCTGCTGCTACTTGCGGACTGATAATATTCTTTGGGCGAGGTTTTTTAGTCTTTGGTGTTTTCGATGCATTCTATGTCACAGTTATCACGATCTGAAGAATCAGATTCAAATAACTGCTGCGGTTTTACTACCACTGGATCTGGACATTGGAGTAGCAGCAATAGATTGTCTCAATGCCTCTTGATAAACGCTGGCCTTAATTTCATCTTGTTTCTCTTTTGTTTCTCTTCATCTTGCTCTTCAACTTGTTATCTACTTGTGCCATCCTTCCATCTCCAAGCTGAGCAGAACTGCTCTGTCCTCAGGATTTTTATTTAACACTTCGGCATCAGAATGCGGAATGCATTAAATGTTTGTTTCTCTTATGATTCAACAAATCTTGGCTCATTTACTTTCTATGTTTCTCCACCTCTCTATGCTGCCTTTTGTGAATTCCTCCACTCATTGTAGATCTGCTCAAGCCTTCATCCGATGCAGAGGATGGGTTTCCTCCCACCGCAATCGCCGGGTGTAGAGGAGATGGTGGGTGCAGCTGAGGAGCCAGTGCTGCATGCAGTAATAAGGAATGAATGCCATGTCTTACGAGGGTTATTTCCATCAATTTTACGACGATATAACCTCCGCCGAAGAGGTCATGACTCTGAACTGCCTGCTAAGGACGTGAAGAACTTTATATCACGTGTAATTTACAAACGCTTGCCCTAGGTCTCACCTGACTATATAACTGACTGTTTTTGTCCTCTAATTATTTAATTATTTCTTTCTATCGTAACAGAAAATAAAACGAATATCTATGTATCTCCCGATTGCATGTTGCATTGTTGTCATAGGCAAGTGAGCTTTATTCCAAAAAGCTCCAACTGTTCCAACTGCCATGCGTGCACTTTCACGAACAGTTTTGCAATTGAGTTTTAGCAAATGAAAAAACCTGTAATGTCTGTTTTCATGAAAGCAGTCTTGCACTATTTATTTACTCCTGAGCTCCAGTTCGTTCTAATTTATATATTTATTATTTAATTGTTTATTTATAAAACCAATCATCAGAGAACAAGGTATCCAACTATGCGTGGTACACGACACTCCTCACATATTACAGTAATCAAATAATAGGCCAGAGAAGTGTTCAACTTTCATCCAGCTCTTGAAAAAAATAAAAAAGTTGATTTTACGGCTTCAATGATGCATATTGTTATATGCAAAATTTAAGTTGTCATATGGCACCCCCAAATAATGGAATATTTTAAAAAGAGTTTGCACATGAGTTTCTACTACCAATACGAACAGAACTGTTCGTATTGGTAGCATTATAAAAAATAACTCTTTTCACTGCCACCCTACTATACAGTCACCAAGTTATGCCTAAATAGTGGAATGTGCTCTAATTTAGGCCTAATAGTGGAATCTTTGCAAAATTCCGCACAAATAGTGGAATGTATGCTCTAAAGTTGGCTAATAAAATATACTGTACATATTCGAGACAAAGTCACCTTTCAAGTATAAGTCACCTCCTAATTTTTGGGCTTGAAAAGTGAGAAAACTGTACATATTGACCCAAATAAAAATCAATTGGAAGGTGAGCAATAAATTATCTGACAAGGCAAGTGTTTTGAAGTTTGCACAAGTGCTGTCATGTAGGACACCATAAATGATTTTTCAAACTATGTAATAAGAGCTTTTTACACTTTAAAAGAATTGCCAAATGATTGAAATATTAGTTTGGGCACAATTCTATAATTTATCTGGAGTCAGTGCTTTTTGCAATTTGTCGTCAAAATCATGAAATTTCCTAGAACGCAACCACGGTAGAAATAAATATAAAGCATTACTATAGAGTATAGAGCATAGTCAAGTCATCATTACTTCTTGTTGAAGAAGTTCCTGTCTGTCCATGGTTTATAAGGTTCCTTAGCCCAGCTCCATTGTACACTTCAAAACTGTTGCAAGTCGTAACAACTTGTTGCAACTTGTTAAGTTGGAACTTGTTAAGTTTTACACAGCATTTGCACAATTTGTGTGACATGTGTAATACTATCTCTGTAGCTCATCTATTACCAAGCAAAGTCAAAAGTTGAACATACTGCACCCAGTCAAAAAGAACAGTAAATAAAAACTTTCTATATGGACGATCGCTCTGGCATAAATATTGTAAACCTCAAGGCCATTTTTATTAATAAATATTTATCTGATTTAAAACTGCCACAAATTTTTTATTATTAATTAATTTTGGACAAACACTGAAGCAGTTCTTAATTAATTTCATTTAAATTGTCATTGGCTGTCTAGTAAAACATGAAATGGACACTTGGTGCAATTTTCTGTGGATGCACCTTGCAACTTGGCCTGACTTTCATACAAGTTGACCCTAGACTCTGGACTTTTAAAACTGTCTAAAAAATTTCAATTTATAACGTGAGTATTTACCCCATATAATAAGTCATTAGAAGGGCTTCTAATCATAAAGATGTATCAATCAAGTACCTTTTAATATATTCTGATGGCGATGGCCCAAAGCTGTCTTGTAATGCAGCAAGAACTTCAGGGCTTTTAAGAAGTTGTTTATCCACATCAGCTACAAAGAAAATCAACATGCAGACCAACTGATAACGATTGCAAAGAACTAGAGGTACTTCATGACACGCAGAACACTACCAAGTAACAAGTATATATATAGAACACTGCCTATCCCTTTGCTATGGCCTCCCATCTGGTTGGTTGGCTTGCCTCGAACGCATCCTGCGTTCTGCTGCGCATCTCATCTGGCTCCCTGTCCGCCAGTGTATTGAATTGGTGGTCTCAGCTGGGAATCTCCCAGCTTGACCTCTGTCGGCCTATGTTGGGGGGCAGGCTCAAGGCTCCATCCCTTCTGCTGGGGATGGGATGCTCTTGGTACCGTTTGCCTGCACAGCTACCAAGCAAAATCACGCGTTTTCAGTGGTAGGCCTGACCCAGTTGTATGGAAGGGCTTCCCCTTGGAGCTGCACCTGCTTCCTAGAATGCTCTCTGACACATTCCATAATCGCTTACAAACTGCTCTTTTTGGCCATGCTGGAGTCAGTAACACCTCTACATAAATCCCCGAATTAATGAATGAAACTTTATCAGACCACAACCAATGTAATCTTCCATGCCTTCACCCTTAAAACGATTAGCCACTCTTGGTATAAGGTATGAGCATTGAGCATGGAGCAGAGTTGAAACAGGATGGTTACGATGTAGTACTTTGTGAACTGTAAGGCAGTTTTAAATGGATTCTTTGCCAACAGATAACTAGTACAATGAATGCACGCTTTGTACATGTATACAGTCATACGCACATATGGACTCTGCTACTTTGCCAAATCCGTTCCACCAGCCTGACACTCTCCAAACAGTCAGAATAGGTTAAAAAATTATAGCTGGGCTTCAACAAAAGTACAATTCCACATCTATCAACCAAAACCATACCAAATTTCAGGTAGAGAAAAGTAAAGTTTGAAGTGTCAGAGGGGCACTCAAATAGTCTGAATATAATAGACCTGTCAAATAAACTATAGACGCCAGAGACAGACCCAGATCAAACAGGACATATGACAATAACCTGCTGGTCATTGCCCACCTGAACATTACCTACATATTTTGGCAGTGTCACCATCAGAGTAAGTGTATCTTTAGAAATGTGGTGTGATATCCATAAAAAATGTCTCAACTGTAAGCACAGATCATGGAACTGCTAACTATGCCATTCACTGTCCATGACTCAAAACATTTTGATGCTGCTGAAATTAATGAACTATGATGCATAATGCATATCCTCAATGGTTTACTAACTCTCTTTATGTTATTCAATTTGACCAGTAACAAAGTGTCATAAATTACCTGGCTTTGGCTCCTCAGACAATTCCTTTGTCATTGTAACCTCCGTTATTTTTCTGAAACAAAGAATTTATAACAGCGAAGTTGTTAAATTTTCTTCATCAGTCACCATAAGAGAATCAAGATGCATTAAAATAGCCATTGGCACATTGTCATGTTCTCCACTTCTTCCATCTATGGATCGTCTGCTGGTGCCTTCTGGTGATCACGGATGGTAGCTGAGTGGTGCCAGATTTCTGCTCTACATTTAATTTCCGTAGTCTTCGAGGGATTTGCAGCTAATCAGGCTTAGCTGTCATCATCATCATCTCACTCCCTCTACTTTCCCTTAACCTCCTTGACGTTAACCCCGAACGTTACTCGGGCCGGGAATTCTATGCAAAAGCGGTTAACCCCGAGTCACATTCGGGCTCATACATACATACATACATACCCGAGTCATATATAAATACATACATACATACATACATACATACATACATATACATACATACATACATACATACATACATACATACATACATACATACATACATACATAATACATACATACATATATATAATACATACATATATATATACATATGTACATATATATATATACATACATACATTGCCATTACATACATACATACATATACATACATACATTACATACATACATATATATATACATATATACCTACATAATTATATATAATTATACCTACACATGTGTATATGTACATATATATATATATATATATACATACATACATACATACATATATATATATATATATATATATATATATATATATTACATACATATATATATCTATATATATATATACATATATATATATATATATATATGTAAATTTATACATGTATTTGTACATATATACATATGTATTATATGTAAATGTATGCATATATACATATATAAATACACATATACTATGCATGTTTACATATACACATATATACCTACACATGTATATTCATGCATATACATGCATACGTAAAACAATGCAACGTTTTTGGCTCATTTTTCTGGGAGAAAATGAAACGCTAAGGAGGTTAAAGTCAGCTTATTATAATACCATTATACAATATAATACCATTCCACTGGAACTGCAATGCTTGCTTTCCAAGATCATATAATGAGTTTTCTGAACAAATGAAAGATCTCAATTGCTCTCATCCTCACAACATACTTTTTCACCATAGTTTGGGCCCTTGGATGCTGCTTTTCAGTGGTCTGCTTCTAACTTGCATCCTTGTAACTTGCACCCTGACACTCAGTCTGTTCATATCAATGAATATTTTCTGTTCAATCATGGTTTGTGCACTATCAGATCAAGAGCAACTTCTGAAGAAAAAAAATACTATTTAAATGTGCAAATATGCTTACAAAATACTGTCCTATCAGGCAAACCACTTAAACATATGATATTGAAAGCTTACCCTTCATTTTCTGCCATCTTTTTACTTTCTGTTAAACATAAAGCAAATAAAGTTCTATAGATCAACAGTTTCATGTATTATTATTCTTATTATTATTATAAACCTTTTTAACACGTGCAAAGTCACACAAAAATGTGAATCTGAGGCCACGTGAAGAGCAGTTAGATACCTAGATGTTTGAAAGCCAATGACAAATAGTGAGTTTTGAAGCATTTCCTAAAGGAAGAAATAGAGTTCGAGCATCAAACAGACAGATGGTAGGTGATTCCATTTATGGGGAGCAACATGGAATGCATGAGAGCTACATCAATACTCAACCAAAGACCTAAGACTGCAGGAAGGGTTGAAAGTAGGTAGGAGTGTTCGTTGTCTATCAAAAGTTCTATACCAGACTGAGTGATTTATAAAATCAAGAAAACACAAATACTAGTTAGAAACAACATATTAGCTCTTTGACTATTCTTTTCTATATTCTGACCTTTCAATAATTAAACTTCTTACATTCCTTCCATTTACTGCTCTGAACACAGTCCAAATTTATAAATGATACTTCAGAAAATTATTACTTATTTCCATGCCCACTGCATTTCTGACTTTCATACTGTCCAGGCCTCTTGTGGTGTTCTGAGCCAAATCTACATGCTAAGAACATTCAGGCCTACTGCACTGCATAGAGGCGCTTTATAAATTATTAGATCCGATAAGATACGGTTGGTGCAGTGCAACTCAGAATGGTGATCCTTGGTGCAAGGAAGTCATCAAACTGTTCCATTCAAAACCTAATTGATCCAACTGAGCAGTTAGCCATGTAATGCACTTAAACAAAATGAAATAAAACATTTCTGTTACATGTAGTTTTGTCCATACAAATGTTTTAGACCAATTACTGATGTCCAAGATTTTCATCATTTTAAAACATGTTATAGTGACAACCATTACTAATTTTATTTTCCAGCTTCTCTTTAGGGATGGTATACTAAGCATTTCAAAATGCTGTCATGATTTGCCCTATGTTATATAGATGGCCTTACCCAGCGGGATTACGGTCCCTTTTGGGCTTCCCCTTTTGGTATCCATAGAACGCTACCCAAATTAAACAATTAGGAAGATTTAATTTGTTCAATGACTGTGTTGTTACATTGATATGACATTTAGGTTCTACGTTTTACAGAGTTCCTCAACAATAGGGAAAGATTGGGTAGGAAGCCAAAGCATACTAGCTAGTCCCCGGAGTCAGTAACAGAAGTGTTAGCTACTGACTTGGAGAGTTAGCGACCGAGTCACTTGCTTATCGACTGACTAATCTGCTTAGGTTTATCGCTAAGTATTGACAAAGTCAATAGCTTAGCGACTGACTTCGACTTGAGGGCTTAGCGACTGACCAGTGGCGCCGGCGAATGGCGCCGGCGACTAGTACCAGCTTATGGACTTAGAGTCACATTCCTGCTTGCTGGCAAAGCCCCACCATACTTGGGAACAATATAGCATGCGGTTTGTGGTGGCCCGAACCACATCATAAAGCCTGACCCCCTAGAGCCCATGCGAGATCACAATACGATGGACGTGGAGTGATTGCTTGGCCCATACAGGTGGCCACAGAAATATGATTTCAAAATTCCCCAAGTTTTCCAGGTTTTCCAGAGTCATTTTTTTTATTTTCCAGAGCACATTTTAATCACTTTCCTATTATACATAGGCCTAAAGAATAAAAGTTAAAAAATGTGAGCGTCCTCCCCCCTCCCCTCTAATAACCGCACCCTTCCTCACCTTTTTTATATTGTTTTCCTCAGAATAGTTCAGATCAATTAGTAAAAACCAAAATATCAAAACATTACTATATTCAAGCACCTTTTCAACTGCAACTGCAATCACTAGAGTTCAAGTCAGAAACTTAATACCAATGGCTGGAGCTGGGAACACCACCAGTATTGTTGACAGAATCAAAAAGCATTCGCTAAGCAACTAGAAATGTTTTGTGAAGATTTTATACCAGCATGTCACCATTCACATTGAAGCCACTCTCTACTCTGCCATGTGACAACACTGGAATCAGTTTGATGACCCACCAAATGTCTGCATTTCCAGTTCAATTGTCTAGACACTCAAAGTAGAATTCAAGTCTGGTGGTGGGTGTGCTGAAATTCTCAAATGAAGAATTCATCGCTGTCTGTGCTAATTTTCAAAATGTAGAATATTGCATTTGCCATATCTGCAACATGATTTGTAAAGACTTTCAACAAGACAAGCAAAGTTGTGTTCATCAACAATGCCACCATTTTTGCACTCATTGTGGACAGAAACTGGATGCAATCCATATGAAGTGTAAGTTTCTCTGAATTTGACACCTAGCACTGTGTTAATTCAGTCTTTGCTGAACACCATATCAACATCCTTGTACAGTGTACAAACATCAATTTTCTTTTGTATCCACCTTTATTTTCATCAACTCTGAGAATGAGTCTGCACCAGCGACCATCTCTCTCTTGAGAAACCATATTAAGAGGCTGCACAGACAATTATATAATAACATACAAGGACATGTTGTAATGAGCAATGCTGCTATCTCTGTCAAAAGTTTTAACAAGACCTTCAGCAATGTTATATACTCACACTCTGCTCCTATACAATCATAGACCTCCTAATCTCTTGCACAAAGAAATCATGCCAAAACATGTGTCAAATAATTGATCTGAACAAATTCCCTGAGTGCTGGAGGAATTCCAGGGCTGAGTTTTCCAGAGGTAAGAAATTCCCTGAGTTTTCCATGTTTTCCAGAGCTGTGGCCACCCTGCCATATACAAATTCTTTGGATATGGGGGAAAACAGAACTTTGTGGAAATATCTCGATGCTCAGTATATTCAGGGATATGACCCTTTATATGCCATGTGAGATTGGAGGGCCTTGTTCAAAATTCGCGTTTGGTCTGGTAAAAAAATAATTTCTTTGGATTTATAATGGCTCATTTGAGAGCCCAGGCGCTAATTCTGCATCCGTGGTGGAGATATTTGAAGCCAAGATCACAAGATAGCGATCATCAGCATATTTGAAGATATAATTGAAGGCTAGGGTCAGGTTAGGTGTTGTGATGGTCGGTTAGTGTTGTCATTAGATAAAGCGTGGTGCAACCCGCAAAAACTTACTTCTGCGGCAGACATTTTTTCACATTTTATCTAAAAAACGACTCTCACCCTAACCCTGACCCTAACCGACACTCACGAGGCCTAACCTGGCCCGGGTGCGGGCCGAATCCCCGAAACCCGAATCCCCGAAACGAATTTCGGCCGGATCCCCGAAAATTATTTTCTAAGTCCAACCCGAATGAACATAATTAACAAATAAACATTTGAATAGGCAGTATATCGATAAACATCGAGGCCACGCTAGGTCTATGTCATGTTTACAATTTAACTTTGAATAGCTCGGCCGCGTTGTAGAAAACTGTTTTCGGGAAATTGGGCTTTTGTCTGTTTTCAGAGTTTTCGGGGATTCCGGTTTCGGGGATTCGGACTGACCCCCATGGCCCTAACCGACCCTAACGACGCCAATTTATAGGAAGTAACGAATTTTTGAACAATGCACATGCGCCCAAGGTTGCGCATGCGCAAAGGTCTTCCGCCGCAGAATTGTGTTGAAAATGTTACTTCTGAGGCGGAATTTTCAGCCGCAGAAGATTTATCCTTAGATAAAATGTTAAACGCTTTCCGCCGCAGAAGGCATTGCGTAGCGGAATCTTTCGCCGCAGAAACGTATAGCTTTACCTTTTATCGGTATTTTTGTACTCGAACTACTCACATATAGAATTTGGAGATCAATGTGGTGTGGCGCGTTCCGAGTACTAATAATTAAAGATCAGACATCGAAAACAAGTGAAAATCCAATATTTTAGATGAAAGCCATGCGCTCCGTTTAAAACCCGCTATTAACTTCGCATAGACAGCCCATAGACTGCCCATTACAAATAATCATATACTTCACTGGCCTGTAACCATCCTACCCGTTCGAATTTTATAATTTAAAAACGAATTGCTCCACTTACTCGATCGTTAGTTCTAGTAAATTCACAACAGAAACCGCAAAACAATGCCAAAACTCCTACAGGAAGTAAAGCCGGCCAGATGACCAACGCCAACAACCAAACACTGCCAAATTGAGGATTGGAAAGTCATCATCATCATCAGGATCCATGGGCCGAAAGCCCGTAGGTGTCCAATGCAAATTTCGTCATCCGTTTCCATAATCCTCTGTCTTGCGCCAATACACTCAAACTGTGTAGGTCTTGTTTGCACCAATCCCTGATGTCATCAGTCCATTCCCTGTTAGGTCTTCCTCTTCGTCCACTTCCATCCATCATACCCATCATGACAGTTTTTATTTTTCTATTATTGTCCATTCTGCATATATGTCCAAACAGACCCAATTTCCTTCTCATTACTGACTGTATTAGATCTTCCTTTATGTGTAATCTTCTTCGGACCTCCTTATTTGTCACCTTCATTGTCCAATTCAGATGCAATATTCTTCTATAGCAGTACATTTCAAAAGCCAGGATTTTATCATGATCAGTCTTTTTAATTGTCCAGGCCTCACACGCATAAAGAGCTGTACTAAACACGCATGTTTTCAAGACATTCAGCTTTGTCTTATAACTAATTTGCTTACTATTCCAGATGGAATTTAGTCCTGCCATAACTCCCTTTGCCTTTGCTATTCTTGCCTTTATGTCCTTTGTACAATCATTATTCCATGTTAACAGACTACCTAAGTACACAAATTCTGTTACATTCTCAATCACCTCATCTTGCACTTTTATTTCCCTGTCTATTGTCTTCTTGCCAAATACCATTGTTTTTGTTTTATCCACATTTATTTTAATCCAGCCCGTTGTGCAGATGTGTTCAGTGCGCAAACATTTTCCTGCAGCCTCTCACAACTATTCTCCAGCAAGTCAATGTCATCTGCAAATTTTAAGTTATTAATCAGTTCTCCTGTACGGAGATTCCAGTTCCATTGTCTTGTATATTTTCCATGACTCTTTCCAAGTAAGTGATAAATGTATCGGGTGAAATTGGATCTCCTTGCCTTGTCCCTATCGTAGTTAAAAACCATTCTCCTATTTCCCGTCCCACCTTCACTGCAGATTTTGATCTGTCACCAATGTTTCTTAGTATTTGTATCAGTCTGTTTCCTACTCCATATGACTTTAGTACTGCCCATGTCACGTCATGCTTGATGGAATCAAATGCCTTCTGAAAGTCCACGAAACAATTATAGACAAGCTTGTTTTTTCTCTTGGCTTTTTCAGCAATCAACCTTAACATCAGAATTTGTTGGACTGTGCTTCTATCTTTTCTAAATCCTGCTTGTTCATCAGACATATATTCCTCCGTTTTTGCCTTCAGACGACTCAACAAAATTGTCATGAGTACTTTCCCCATATGGTTTATCAGTGCTATAGTTCTATAGACCAACGCCAACAACCAAACACTGCCAAATTGAGGATTGGAAAGTAGGCCTACTATAATAAAAATACTGGATAGTGGATCTTAGTGCCTATTCTGCACAGTTCATTGCGGTAACTTAAGAAGTAGCCTATATATTATTTTATACATGGGTATATTTCACAAGAGGAGGCAAATTAGAAAAATTTCCGTCTTCTCCTTTGGACGGCTTGCACAAAGAGTAAAATTATAATTTATAATTTTTAAATACATGGTAGGGCATGAATTACTTATAAAAATTATTTCTATTATATTATTTAGGTGATAAGTATGATAAATTTTTTTAAAGTCCAATTTTAACCCGAAATTGCATTGTCCTTTTCAACGTTACGTTAGGGTAACAGCTGAAACGCTGAACTGATGTTTTATCATTTTTAGATCATTATAACTTACATATATATATATCCATTTCTCAAAATGGATAAACTATGCCTAACTATTTTTTTTTATCTTAACTCGTCCGGTAAGCAGTGATCATGTAGCCGAGTCCGAGTCGAGTCCGAGTCCAGAGTTGCTCGAGTCCGAGTCCGAGTCACAAAAGATCGAGTCCAAGTCCTTCAACACCAAAATTCACTGAAACATGCAATTTATAATAATGGCAGAAAAAATAACAGCACAATAAACTTTTTGATGAAAGAATTAATGTAATTTGTCGAAATTGCATTTCAAAAACACTAAATTCGACAAAGTTTTGTTTGACAATCTGGAACGATGAGGACGCATGAAAATTTCTCCACTGCTGAACACACATTCAACAGGTGCACTCGTGGCGGGAACCCCTAAAACTGTAAGTGCACCAATGATTAATCAACGTCATTGATAATTTGGCATTTCCACGATAACAATAATAAAATACAGCCCGTAAAAACAAAGTTTTTTACTATATCCATCTAGTATCCTATAATGCGTCTTATGAAGCAGTTACCTCTACAAATATATAGTCCGCGTTCATTTTACGTCATAGCGTGCGTTTAATCAGGCAGCGCGCCCGTTTTTGTTGCGGCCAATGGCAACGCTGCGTATCGGAAAAGTTGAGTCCCCGATTCGAAAAGTTGAGTCCCCGATTCTATAAGCTAGCCTTTTTTGGGGGAGCTGAAATTTTGATAGAATGAAGTGTCTGCGAGGGCGAGTCTATCTGCCAAGTTTCAGGACGATTGAATGATTGTAAGTGATCGAATGAGTCATCACAAGATTTGACTTTTTAGCCTGTGGCTCAAACAAACATACATTCAAGATTTCCGTAAGTTAAACTAGATGGATAAAAAGTACAAGTACAATTAACTCCCTGTGCTGTATGCATTCGTTGCAGATGTCTTGTGAAGTTGGACGTTGTGACATAATTATTTTCCAGTGATGACTGCAATTTGCTTTATGCTGCTTAGCACCGGTTTTCGGATGGTCGAAAATACCGTAGGGGAACTAGGGGCGAGATGGCCCCTTGAGGCATGATGGATCCCTTCAATTTAACGCATCTATGATGTCGCGACCTACAGAATGTGCTTGAATTACTTTAATACTGTTGACGACTTGGTGCACTGTTTGCACGTTCGGGCCAAAACGAAAGTTTTCCGTTTTTTATAAAGAAAAGTTGATTTTTGACTTGTCTGATCTTATTTTCAAGTGCGGGATTTTGCTAAGTATTAAATGGGGGACTCTGTGAGCAGTTCCTTTAAGCGGCGATAGGCGTCGCCAGTACGGGATTTTGTGCTAAGTGTGGTCAAACTTTGACAACTTTAGCGTAAATAAACCATAGACATCATATATTAAATGTAAGATGTCTATGAAATAAACTCGACCTATATTGAGTGGACACAGCATAGCACAGCTAAAGTTGTTCTGTAAAGTGAAGCTTCCGCTTTACTGAACTTTCTGCCAGCCATGACGTCAGACAGAGCTCATTAACATAATACGCTATGTGTCCATCCAATCAACGTCGAAGATAAGATTATTCGAAAAGTTCCTATACCAGCATGCATCACGCGCCCTCATTCGCAGCTTTCCGATTAGTAGTTCATGAGCCGTTTGCTTGCCTGTGACGTCATGGCTGGCAAATAACGTCGCAGGCAGGCAAACAGCTAGGCTTCAGTTTGAATCTCTTACTGTGTCCACTCAATATAGGTCGATGAAATAAACCTACCGCACAACAGAGCACACATTTTACCTAGAGTAGCCAAACTATATCCCATCCTGGCGCCACCTATAGCAGCCATTTTTACAGAGTCTCCCATTACGCATTGTCGCAAGTTTTTGACACAAGTATATTTTGTTAGACACCCCCTTTGTGTTCGAAGAACGAATTCAATATTGGTGGGATGCACAGAGGATTTAATTTTTCAGTAGTGAAATAAGTTTAAACCTTCCATATGGGGCGAGTTGCAGCGGCGCCGCCAGGATTTTTATTGTGTACGCACAATAGGCTTGAGATCACATGTAGGCCGGGGCCCGGGGAAAATGGCATGTGGTAGGCTACTATGAACGAGCGTCCGAAGGACTATCGTTGAGACGCTGCAGCGAGGAGGAGGGGGTTGGGGAGGGGGATGTAATGGTAGGATTTTAAGCAGTCATCTGAACTAAATTTCTCTATAATTTTAGTGCTGGTAAGAACCAGCTGTCACTCGTAGCTAAGATGTTGTTTGAGTCGAGTTTGAGTTTGACTGCGGACAATAATAGCAAACCATGCAGACATTTATTGAAATTTGAAATTGATATAAAAACTAGAAAATACGTTCAATTTCCAAGAACGCCATAAGCCTTAAGGTAAACATATTGCTGAGCAGACACAATTAGCAGAAATACTTTACAAAATAATGGTACACAAACCAGGCAAGAAGGATTCAACTACCGAATCAAGGAACAAAACATTTGGAAAGTTTGAAATTTTAAAGATAGCATTGGAGAGAAGCCATAATTATACACTACACATTTAAAGTTATCACTGCATATTTTGTGTAGCACACACGTTAAAACAACCCGTGCCATCACAATGAGGTAATGACCTCTGATGCACCGTAAAAATGGAGGCTTCGTTTAATTATGGTATACGACTACAAGCAGCATCATTTGGAAAATTTAGTAGGGTCTGTCGAAATCGTTTTAGGGGTGACCCGATTCATGAAATTATTTTCTTATAAAATATAGATTTCTAATCAAGAAGGTCCAACAAAATCGATCATAGGCCTACTTGAAAAATTATTCGAAACAAACGGTCGTAAATAATGACGTTACTGACGTGCTTGCAGTAGTCTACTATGCTTATCGATATTTAGTGGGTTCCTTAGTCTACTACTACTAATTCACTAAATGTAAATCAAAATGTAAATCTTCGAAAATTTCTCAGCGCCCACAAAAGCCACGTCAGGGAGACCAGCTTATTCACCGGCTCTAAATCAAATCAGCACCAGTTCAGGAACCTCCTGACCAAATCAAGAAAATCCCGGACCCTTCAATCTCGGTGTTACTTTTGATCCACATCTCTCCTTCTCTAATCACATCTCCAACCTCTCGCGCTCCTGTTTCATGCACATTCGTGACCTCCGCCGCATCCGACCCATGCTCGACTTCAAAACTGCCTCCACCATTGCTACCTCCATTGTCCACTCAAAGCACGACTGCAATTCCCTCTTTCTCGACCAAACTAAAGCGTCGGCAGCTCATCCAAAACTCACTAGCCAGAGCCGTCACCAGAACACTCAAGCATCATCATATCACTCTCATCTTCAAATCACTCCATTGGTTAAAATCCCAGAGCTAATTCACTTCAAAGTCCTATTACTAACCTACAACTCCCTACAATACTCCCAGCCCAGATATCTTCGCGATATCTTCACCATCCAGCCAACCCGCTCTACCCGTTCATCCTCCGTTCTCACTCTTTCTCGACCTCCGGTCACTACTAATCGCAAGTTCTCCAACCGAGCCATATCCAACACTACACCACGGCTCTGGAACGATCTGCCTCCTGAATTCCGCACTCTTTCGGTTCCTCCACCATCATCGCCAATCAACCACCATCATCTTCCTCAGGCGCCTCTATCCAACACCCCAAGGCTTTCCACTTGAAACTAAAGTCTTTCCTTTTCAAGAACTCCTACTTCGACTCAACTGATCAATGATCATCTACCTTCTAACTCTCGACCTAAACGACACCCACCTTAACAGCTACTCTAACCCCTCTGATCCTCTGAAAACCGGACTCGGACCTCCTTCGGACTACTCTGTCGGACAACCCTTCTGACTAGACGCAACGCTCGTGAATAAGCTGGTGCCCTGCACTTGGCTTTCGAGTGGCGCTTTATACGTTTGATTACGATTACGAAATCAAGTCCGCAGTAGCCAAACTCCTCTGTTCGTTTCGGTGCCAGGTCAAAATCATAGGAGGTCAAACCGACGAGACAGCATGGTGCTACGGTTGCAATCGGTGATGATGGTCGTGTTCTGCAGCAGGAGTAGAGTCAGGATAGGATAGCTTGAAGAGTTCGGTTTTCAGTCGTGAGTGGAAAGTAGGAGAGGAGAGGTAAGCGGAGGAGAGGTTAAATTAAGATGAGAGGTAGGAGGATGAGCAAACTGGCGAAGGTCTGTTGGAAGTCCGTTCCACAGAGCAGGTGCAACCGTTGCAGAATTTCAGACAGGATGAGACTGGAGGCCGATATATGAAAGGTATGATAATGAGCGAGTAGACCCGGGCGGTTGGATGGTGACTAGCTGTCGAATGTAAGAGGGTTTAGAGGTTTGAAGGGCATTGTATGTTAGAGATACTATTTTGAACTGGAAGCGCTGAGGGACTTTTAGCCAATAAAATTATTTGAGAACAGGAGTTATGTGGTGGTGTTTGGGAGGTTTGGTGACTGTTTGCAGGCGTTTCATAAAAAGGGAGTCACAGTAGTCGAGTTTGGAATGAACAATTGAAGTGGCTATTGTACCCGCGGTCTTGTAGTCAAGTAGTCAAGTATTGGGAGGAAGTGACAAAGGTCACAGAAGTGCATACAGCAGGTTCGAGATAGCTGGGTGATGTGATCGGAAAAGGTAAGGTTCTTATCGAAAATAATTCCAAGATTGCGAACAGGAGAAGAGTAAGGTACGGGAGAAGTGAGATCTGTTGGACAAAGGTCGGGAGGATAGGCTAGTTTGTTTAATTGCTCGCGGAGGCTAATAATGAGAAGTTCTGTTTTTGAAGGGTTAAGACATCTATAGCAGGTTAGCGGTCATCCAGTCTGAAATCTGAGTGAAGGTGTTGCGTAAGTGATTTATTGCATCTGGAAGGCAGTGATAGGAGAAAGATATGAAGAGCTGTATGTCGTCGGCATAGAGGTGATGAACAGCAGAGGATGAGGAAATGTGTTTGCTGAGTGGGGAGGAGTAAAGAATGAACAACAGAGGACCGAGAACAGAACCTTGAGGAACACCGCATGTGAGGGTGTGCGGATTAGATGAGTGACCAGCGGGATTGACAGTGAAAGAGCGTGATGAAAGGTATGAGATATTATACCACTAGATGGTGTTAGACTTTTAGTTTACCTGTTCAAACTAGTATCTAAGTTATTATAATTTTATAACTTAACAATATTTCACTTTTTTCATTTGCAATTTTTCATTTCTTAGCCTTTCAGCGCTGTACGCACTAGCGTAAGTGCGTACGCCTAGCGGCGCCCCTGGCGAGTTGGATGGGGCAAGACGGACCCGTGATCCATCTTGCCCCATTTATGTAAATTCTACGTGTAATAGACTGTTTCTATTCAGCATTAATTTTTACTAATGTAATAATAACAACAATAGTAGTAATAATAATAAAATTATTAATAATAAACATAAAATAAATAATAATAATAATAAAATTATTAATAAAAATAATAAAATTATTTTTATTATTATTATTATATTAACATTAATTAATTATTAATTAATTATCATTAATTTTTACAAATTTAATGACAACAATAATTTTACAATAATTATTATTAATAATAATTTTATTATTATTATCATTTCATTATTTTTACTATCACTATTACTATTACTATTACTATTATTATTATTTTTTTTATGCCCTGAGGTACTTCATTTCCCCAGGGACTTAGAGATTACCATTATTGCGTGGTAAATGTCTGGAGGGTCAGGCCTCGTCTTCAGGGTTTGAAGAGAAGGTACCCTTAAAAGCGACCAGGTTATGTTGTTGAATACAGATGGAAAGGCGCTGAAAAAGGAAGGTTGATTCGCGTCTGTCGCCAGTAATGGATGAGATGCGATTGCCAATTTCGCTTATGAAGTCAGAGGCTGAAGGATTGAGCGGGCCCAGGGTCTCTATGGCCACTGGTTGAAAGATGTAAGAATTGGGGAGCCCCTCATATTTCTGGGTTTTGCGATTGGCCGCCTGCACCGACGCAGACCCGACCAGAGCGGCCTGTTGGGTTATGTACGAGGCGGCACAAGTATGGACAATTGTGGCATCCCACGCCAAGTACTTCCCGCTTGACCAGGGTATAAGGGTTGCTCCGTCCGGCCTTTTTCCATCGGATCTGAACAGGCCTGCCGGTTCCTTAATACTTGGAATGTCTGCTCTGAGGAGGGCGCGCCAAATGATGTCGTTTATGGCGTGGTGGCGCAGGGAGCGACCGTAGGCCCTTCTACAGACGAAGCCGTGGTGGCCCTCGGGGCCAACTCCTTCGCCACAGTGGCATGTATGAGGGCCACATAGGTCCAATTATTATTATTATTATTATTATTATTATTATTATTATTATTATTATTATTATTATTATTATTATTATTATTATTATTTTTATTTATTTTTTTATTATTATTATTATTATTATTATTATTATTTATTTATTTTTTATTATTATTATTATTATTATTATTATTATTATTATTATTATTATTATTATTATTATTATTATTATTATTATTATTATTATTATAATCATTATTATCATTATTATCATTATTATAATCATACAGAAAATGCAGAAAACCTGTATGTAGGCTTATTTTCTCGCTGAACTTTACCGTCAATGGGACGGGCAACCATCTAGTGCTGAAATAATAGTCTAACAAGTCTTTTCTGTTATTCTCGCTATTTATTATAGAGATAATCACATTTGTACATGCAAATCCTATTCTACATGAGCTCAACACATGCTAAAAAAATAGCCTAATGTGTGGGGACAAGATGGACTACAGTATTTTCCATCTTGCCCCAGTATTGGGGCAAGATGGAAAATAATTACAAACATTTCAATTACAAAAATCTCATTTTCCGAAAGGGATGCAATTAAATTTGTGTTGTCCATAGTTAACTTACTTCGTGGGCTGTATATAAGTAGAAAAGAAATCGTGCCCTTGTTGCACATTTATGGCTATTTAAATCCGAAAATTCCTTAAGTGGTCCGTCTCGCCCCTAGTTCCCCTAGTCTTTATAATAACAACCTTCCCCCACAAATTTGGGCTGAGATTTTGACAGGTCCACCTCTGTCAGTTGCCTGAAAACCTTTCTGTTTCCTCGGAGTGCTCACGCTGGAAGCGTCTCTGAATAGTCATTGCTGCTAGAGGCGCTTTATAAATGTTCAAATACAATACAATAATAGGCATGCGCTACAACTTTTGGTTTCGAGACTTCAGCCATTTTTTCAATTACAAGACTAACTGAAAAATTGATTTCTAGACTGTGAGATTAGACGTAACGGCTCCTAAGATCAGTGTTGTTCAGTAATTGAAATACATGTAGGCCTAATTGAATTACGTAATTGAATTACAAGTTCTGTAAATTATTGTAATTGAATTACATTTTAAGTCCAGTAATTGTAATTGTATTTCAATTAGAATATTGCATTTAATTTGTAATTGAATGAAGTGTAAATTACAAATTACTTTCATAAAGTCAGCAAAGATGCCAGCCCGGGCCACCCGTTTAATTGAATAAACTGCTCTGCATTATGTTTGCATGGCAACATTATTGTCAACATTATTCTTTCCTTACACCCCTCTTACAATCTTACAGCAGACTTTGTTAGACTTCAAGGGCAAGGGCTGACCTTCATTATCAGACTATCCATGCAGTCATGCACTCATTCTTAGCTAGCTTACTGCATATGCTTACAGAAACAAAGCTTCCATCTTCAGCTGAGCGTCTCTTTAGCACTGCTGGACGAATTGACTCACTCACTCACCCAGGCGCAATCAACTGCTCGAGTTCTCTAACAGACTATCATTTTGAAAAACTTCTACTCAAAATCAAATAAACTCTAACTTGTTTTAATGGATCATAATTGCAAATCGTATTTTGGATAGGCCTACCTGTATTTGGATATAATACACTTGAATGTAGGCTATATTATTATTACAATTTACAGTCCATTTGATGTTTTAGTTTAAAAATAGAGTAAATTAAAAATTATTGAACAAAATTCTAAATCATTTGCCAATTTTAAAGGAATAATTGAAAAGTAATTGGTAATTGAATTACAATCAAAATGTAATTGTAATTCAATTACTGTAACAATCAAGTAATTGTAATTGCAATTGAATTACATTTACAAGCATGTAGGCCTAATTGCAATTATAATTGAATTACATTTAGAATGTAATTGTTACAACACTGCCTAAGATTATTGGGCAGAGGGCTGCGATATCGCCAGAAGTCGTATTTATAATTGCCTATATATCGCTTAATGTACGAGTGCCATTCGGCAGCCCAGTTGCGCGGATTTCTAGCCTGGCTGAATACTCAGCCAGGCTAGAAACGAGTCGCACTTCCCTTCGCTGGCCTTATCAGACGATTAACGGAGTCGGATTTTGTCTTGCCATTAGGCCTACTTGGGGTTCTCGCGTTCAAGAGGACTAGTCTGGAATTCTCGTCAGCTGCAAACTCAAGTAATTCTGCAACACCAAAAGGGCCATTATCCGACATAACGGAATGGGATTCCATGACGAGCGAACTGTTGGCGCTGTAACCTATTTGATGTCGGTTACATGCAGGGCCGATGGAGGGGGGGTCAGGGGGGTTGCTGCCCCGGGGCCCGGTTCTATGGCAGGGGGCCCTTGCAGGGGCCCGGAAATGTCTAACTTTGTTCAATCTGAAGAAAGCTGTGGGTTTTGGCCCAATGCAGTCTGTATAATTATGACGGATGCTTCGTGAATCATTATACATGATACACAGGGCCACAGACATACATGTATAGTGTGGTGTCTGTTTAGACAAGCACTTCTTAATAATATCCAGAGTTCCTTGGTTTAGGTCACCCGATGTGTCATCGTATTTGACCCACAGTAGAAACGAACACAGTTGCACACAAAGATACTTTCTATCTGATGCACAACAATTTAGGGCAAGGGATGATTCCCTTTTAATACCTCGGCTTTATCACGATCATCTCCAGGGCGAAGGAATGTGGGAAATATCTGCCTCGTATGTCTTTGTGTCTCTGTCTATCTGTCTGTCTCTGTCGGTCTCTCTCTCTCTCTATACATGTATTTCTGTCTGTCTGTCTCTCGCAGTCTTGGGGTATCTCTTTCAATTAATGTCTCTCTACAAGCCTGTACACACTACACACCGTGCAGTGTTCATGTTACAAGGTCTATGTATTTATTCATGTTCAGAAAACAGTCGCTAATTATTATCCATTCATTTACTTTTTTAAACGATTTTAATTAAATTCTTCAATTTAATAACTGGGCGATTAAGCTTTATGATAGAGATATCGATCTATCGAATTTCTTTGCCAGAAAAGCAAGCCAGTAACAAATGTGACTGTGGAAATTGGACTGAAGAGGTTAGTTAGCACTGCAGATAATTCTATTGGCAATGTTAACGAAAACGATTTAGTAGCTGCAGTGTGTCACTTAACACAGTCTCAGTTGTCCAGTAAGAGGATTTAGGGGTGAGAACAAACGTTGGTCATCAGAGCTGTTACTGTGCAAAGTTAAGTAATGCAGACAAATTTCGATTAGGCCTACTGACTGAATTCCATAATTATTACACCAGAATTCACATAGCTACACATTGACAGCGAAAGATAGACAGTTTATCCCCATGCAGAGTCCTATATAGAAGCTCTCTTGGTGATATAATTTGACATTGTTTGACTAAAACACTACACTCATTCTAAACTTTCCTATTACCACATGTATCAGATAGCGGTGTGTGTATACCTGTTTCATACCAATAAACGAATATATTATGGAATCATATGCGTGGCCTAGCACTTCGCATTACGCACCCTATAATGGTAAAATCCTAGCTACGCTACTGCTTATAAAGGCCAATAGGCCATCCTACAGTTTCAGTTATTCAAGTCACAACTGTAACAGTTGTGGTCATATTATAGTTGAATAACTTTAATTTAAAAACACTGTACACGTGCTTATCAGTATTAGCCTATATTTCGGATTAATCAGCAGTCGCCTAGAATAGATCATTGATTCTCTGGCAGCCATAAAATCGTTTATTGGATGTAAATTTACGAATTGAAATTTGAGTTATTATCCAAATAAATAATACTTGAAATTGCAACTGGATATATATAGAACATAAGTTATCATAATACCAAATTACCAATATTTTATATTAGGCTATATTCCTTTAAGATGATGACAAATTAGACGATGAATTACCATAAGAAATCTGGAGCTCAAAAAAGGAAAGAAAGATTATCTAGACAGACACTCCTTCAAAATTTTTTATTTTCAATTTCATCAAAAGCGAATGATGCAGCAAATCAAGCTGACAATATCGTCGCTAGTAGTAGCAGCACACGGTAGTAGTGGAGTTGATGATCATGGCACAAAGCGAGTTGTTGATGTAGTCTATGCAGACATTGCAAGTGACATATCCGCACCTCCTTACATTGGACATTATAATGCGACAACAGTACTGTCACAGGTCAAGTTGACGTGAAGCCTGAAAATGGGTATGGAAGCATTTTCATGCCTGTTAATGAAATCGCCGGACAAGATGACTCAGATAGATCTGGCGAGGCTGATGGACCTTTTAAACCAGAAATTGATTTTTACATCTACTTTTACTATTATTAATATTATTCCTTAATATAGTTTGATAGGTTTTTTCATCCTTACATCAGACATCGGACTTACAGATAAAATTGAAAAATCAAGGGGCCCTGATGGACGCTGAGAAGTGTCTGCCCCGGGGCCCGCGCTGTAACCTATTTGATGTCGGTTACATGCTTGGGTTGGAAACCGATCAAAGAATCCCGACAGGATATGTCGTATCGACATATTCCCGACGTGAATATGTCGATACGATACCGACTTTATCCCATGTGCGGGTGGGACCGGATGGGGCAGTAACGCCGTAACGGCTCTTTCTGGGTCTCCATCTGATAGATGTCGCAACGTGAGACCAACGTGAGTTCTCTTAACGGCGACGGTGATGCCAGGGCATGGAGGCCTTAATACCTATATCGGAGTCCACGGCCAGGGTTATACACGGTCTCTCTCTTGGGCGCGTCTGATACACCCATTAACTCCACTTATGGCGAACTCGTTAGCCTAATAATCTAATGCGCTCTTTAGTTTAGAAAAATATTCTGAACGCGTGAGTAAGCAACTAGCTACGAGTCATATTTTATCGCGAGATAGAATGGGGGACTCTGTGAGCAGTTCCTTTAAGCGGCGATAGGCGTCGCCAGTATGTGATGTGGTCAAACTTTAGACAACTTTAGCGTAAATAAACCATAGACATCATATATTAAATGTAAGATGTCTATGAAATAAACCTACCGCACAACAGAGCACACATTTTACCTAGAGTAGCCAAACTATATCCCATCCTGGCGCCACCTATAGCAGCCATTTTTATCGCGAGTCCCCCATTGCAAAATTGTGACTCGGAAACCGAGTCAGCGAGTCAAATTCGAGTCCAGGACCTTCGATCGAGTCCGAGTCCAAGTCCGAGTCATGACAGTCCGAGTCCTGAAAAAATCGGAGTCCATGCAAGTCTGAGTACGTCCGAGTCCTGAAAAAATCGGACTCGAGTCCTTGGTCGGACTCGAGTACTGCATCACTGCCGGTAAGCATACACGTAGACGTAATTATGAATATTTTACGACTCCGTTACTACAACTCCGTTACATTGTTTTTTTATTAAAATTAATTTATTTAATGATACATGTAGATAATTTGTCGCCAAAATAATTTAGGTTGCTGTGTAATAATTACGACAAACTCACTCCATCCTACGCGGTGGTGTAGGCCTATGTTCGGTGCCTCAATTGCAGCCGGAGGGTTGCGAGTTAGAATCCACCTCAAGCCGCCGCGTAGTCGCAATACCCTGGGCAAGTCCTTCACTCGCAATTGCTCATGCGCTTCGTCGTGAAACTCCGATTCTGAGATTCAGTGTCCGCGCGCTGTAGTCTCGAGCGCCTCTGAGTAGAAATCTTAAAGGGGCGCTATAACAAGTTATATACAATACAATACAAAATACAATACGAACTCACAAAACACCTTGCTCTCTCCTAACAGGACTAGCAGGTATTTCACTCTGCTTTTCCACAAATCCCGATTCGTCCTCTTCCCCTCGCCTCCCTCGCCGTTTCAGCTCAAAACACCACCCACCGTAGCCGTCTGCCTGCCTGCAGACCTTATGGAACTTTTGCTTTGATTAAGCGCCTGTTAATAAGCTAGTTCCCGCGATTTCGCTCGTTTGGGGGCTTAGAAATTCCAAGCTTACGATTACATTAGACTCAAGGATTCTATATTAATAATAATAATAATAATATTATTATTATAATATAATAGGTTCTTGCATTAGACTTTGTACAGGCTGCGGCGCGATGTTGGGCTTATTCTGAGCCGTTCGCATAAACGAAGTTGCGCAGTAGCTGATGAGCAGTAACTAAACAACGCATGCCGCAAAGTTTTTAAGATCTTTGGCATTACATGCGTTTGACAACAAAAGGATTTGTGCGGTTATGTTTTAAATAAGCGATCAGTTTTGTTTGTTTCGATTTCGGTAGTTTTATTTTGGGTGTTTATCACAAGCCCATTTGCCATGAGTAAACGGAAAGGACCGTCAGATGACAATCCAAACTCAGGAATTGTAGAGTTTCTTATGGGTATGCTTCTACCGCTTTATCTTATACGCTCTTGTATTGGGGCCCGATAGCGCATTGGATAACATCTGGCACAGAGAGCGAGAGGTACCGAGTTCGAGCCCCCGTTGGGCGGATATGCTTTGTAGGCTGCTATTGGCGCCGTGTATTGCAGGCTGTCTGTTCTGTTAGTAGTTAAGATTTAAATTGCATAACATGTAAATGTACAGCGCAGTGCGTTTATTATTATTATTATTTATTATTATATTCGTTTATTGGCATACAATCTTCTGCGGCGGAAATTCCGCCTCAGAAGTAACATTTTCGAGACAATTCTGCTGCGGAAGGGCTTTGCGCATGCGCAACAACTTCGGCGCATGCGCATTGTTCAAAATGCGGTACTTCCTATAAATTGGCGTCACGAGGGTCGGTTAGGGTCAGGTTTGGCCTCGTGAGTGTCGGTTAGAGGTCAGGTTAAGCGCTGTGACGGTCGGTTAGGGGTCAGTGTTAGGGTTAGAGTTGTTTTGAGATAAAATGTCCCAAAAAAATTCCGCCGCAGAAGTAAATTTTCGCGGGTTGCGTGGCGGCATTTTCCGCCGCAGAAGCACCACGCTATTATTATTATCTCTGAACTATTATTGTTATTATTATTATCAAACTGTCATTTATAGGAGCCTAAACAAAAAGAATCTTGCACAAAAGCGCGTAGATATACATATTCAACTAGAATATGTATATCTAAGCGGTTTGCAATTTTGGCATTCCAATAAAGATAAATCTTCTGCGGCGGGAAATTCCGCCGCAATATACACGAAAATTTTACTTCTGCGGCGGTAACGGCATTCTATTAGTTCAATGGACCGCAACTATACCGAATGCGTTATGGCAGTGATGTGGTCTCGAGACCGCGGTCTTGGTCTCCGAGACCGTCTCGAGACTTGAAAAATTCGGTCTTGGTCTTGGTCTTGAATGTGCCGGTCTTGGTCTCGGTCTTGGTCTTTAAAGGTGCGGTCTTGGTCTTGGTCTTAAAGTGTGGTCTGGCCTGTCTGGTCTCGGTTTGGCCTTTGGTGGGAACTAGAAGTAGATTATTTGTTAAATGTTGTTCGATATTTTCGGTTATTGAGGGACTTCTTATATAGCTTCGAATTCATGCGACGATGCGCCAAGGACAAAGCGAGAGAGGACCGCGTTGTTGGCTTCTTATCAGAAGCGACAAGAAACGTTGAGGCATAGTTAACCATGACCTCTGGTGCTTTAGTGACTAGTTAGGCTTACTTTAACACTGATGCAGTTTCTCGAGGCAAAATCAGTAGCCGGGTAAACGATGCAGATCAGGTATTTGATGGAGAATTTTTCTCTACTGGCAAAGTTTTTTGTATTTCGCAACACGTGCACCTAGTACCTACTGAGAGTGTGTTTAGCTATGGTGTGCTCTTCATGAGACCTCGCAGACTTGGGGACAAAAACTATAACTATAAATATAATAAGCATCTGATCTGAATTATGGGAATATGTAACACGTTTATGCGTTTATGGTCTTGAGGCTTAGATCTTGGTCCTGGATGATGCGGTCTTGGTCTTGGACCACGCGGTCTTGGACCTCTCGGTCTTGGTCTTGAACCACAAGGTCTCGGTCTTGGTCTTGGAATTTTGGTCTCGTGCACAACACTGGTTTATGGCGGCCTCCGACGGCTAGCACGGACAATATAAACATAGAGGGCAGTGTTTCTTCTGACGTCGTGAGGGTCGTTTATGGTCAGGGTAAGGGTTAGTGTCGTTATTAGAAAGCGTATTTTTCGTCGTGAGGGTCGGTTAGGGTCATGGGTTAGGGTTAGTGTCGTCATTAGAAAGCGTATTTCTAAGATTCATGTCGATTTTTACAATGGAAAAGAAAGGTTTAGAATCTCCAGGTATGTGATACTCCATGTGCTATTTAAGTCGACCAATCAGAGCAAAGTAGAAACGGTTAGACCAAAGATACTGTATGGTTACCGGAAAGTTGCGTTAGGTTGCGGTCCATTGAACTAATAGAATGCCAAATTATGCTGATTTGCTGATTGGCTAGGGGTAAAATGCTGATTACCAAAAAATGCTGATTGGTGGGTAAAATGCTGATTAGAAAATGCTGATTGTAACTACGGATGTTAAACGATAATTGGAAATCCGATTATCGGTTTCGAAAACGATGATTATCGGTTTTCATTATTGACAAAACGATTATCGAATTCTACCTCTTATATATAAAACGGAGACTTCCACAGCCAACGAGGTAATAGTAGAACCCACAGGGACTTATTACTGCTTCTTATATATAAAACGGAGTCTGTCTTCCACAGCCAATGAGGTAATAGTAGAACTCCCACAGCGACGTATTATTGCCTCATATAATTATAGAGACTCATTATATAAAGCGGAGTCTTCCACAGCCAACGAGGTAATATAGTAGAACCCCATACGTGTATGTAAGGTACGGTACGTAGCGATTATCGGTTTTCAGTAACTTGCATTATATGATAATATGTTACATTTTTTTATGAAGGCCAATAAAAAAACGATAATCGGTTTAAAATCGGATTTCTAAAACCGATAATCGGTTTGCCAAAAAAATGTGTGTCTAAGTCTGAAGCAAATACAATAATATCATCCAGGTAAATGAGGCACACAGCGAAATTTAGTCCTGCCATTACCAAATTCATCATCCGTGAGAATGAAGCCGGTGAATTGCAGAGACCGAACGGGAGAACTCGGAATTGAAAGAGTCCTCTCCGGGTAACAAAGGCGGTTTTATGTCGATCCCTGGGATGCACAGCTAATTGATGATAACCTGCTCGGAGATCGAAAGTACTGAACCATTTAGCACCAGCTAAAGAATCGAGGCTCTCGCTTATCAAAGGCAAAGGGTAAGCGTCTTTCCGTGTCTTAGTGTTAACGGCCCGGTAATCAACACAGAATCGGGGTGTCCCATCATTTTTCCTCACCATCACCACATTACTAGCCCAAGCAGATGACGAAGGCTCAATTATCCGTTGGTGTAACATGCTTTCAACCTGTTCATCAATGACCGGCAATAATGTGAGCGGTTGACGGCGCAATGCTTGTCGGACTGGGGATTCATTTCCAGTTTCTATCTCATGTTGTATCACGTCTGTAAAACCAAGATCCCATTCATTCATCGAAAACGCCTTCTGATTATTCAGAATAATCTCCCGTAATTTGTCCTGTACTCCAGCTGGAACATCATCGGCAATGTCTGACCATAACGGTGAAAGAACAGAGTTAATTTCCTCTGGTGTCGGTTTTCCTTGAGCTTCTACGACGTTTGCGCAAGCAGCTGCGACTTCAGATGTTTCCTCCACCACCGTTACTTCTTCGGCCATGCATTGAACACCTTTCTTCAGTCTAATTTCTTTATGGGTAGGATTCATCACACGAACAGGTAAGTCAACGATTCTTTCAGGCAACAAAGTGCCGGAAATTACCAGTCCAGAACTCAACACTTGGGGCTGTGTGGCCCATTGAACATCAGTTGAACGCAGATGAGAAACCACGGCATAGGTGTTAATGTCCAATTCACTCAAGGGAGGTACTTTCACGTCTTGAGCTACCACTATTCTTCTGCAATTTCCTTGTCGTTTTCTTGTGCATATGGGAAAATTACGATTCTGTATCTTAACCCAGCGTTCTCCAAAATTCCAGAGAACATTCTGTCTCTCCAGCCATTCCAGTCCCAAGATTAATTCCGAAATTTGTTCAGTAATTAAACAAGAGACCTCGAAAAGATAGCCGTCTATTTCACAGTTAAGGTTAGCTTCGCCCAACACACGTATAGCCGTACCATTCGCGGCACGAAGAGTCTGACTAGAAGAACGGATGTCTTTCTTAAGAACCAGAGAAGCAGGAGCAAGAGTAAGTTCTGAACCTGTGTCAAGTAAAGCGAAGGTGGATTTACCATTCACCTTGAGTGCCAGGTAAGCGTTATTGCTTCCCATCACGTGTCGAAGAGTACTCGGTTCTTGATCATTTAAACCTTCAGCAACAAACGGTTGTTCCCTCTGTTTCGATGGACAGACCCTGGCAAAGTGTCCAGGTTGACCACACTCGAAGCAAAGTTGAGATTGTCGTGGCAGGTTCTGTCGCTGATTTCGAAATCGGCCGTTGTTCCCATTCCGGTTCCACTGATTCCTCCATTGAAATGGTTGACCAGGTGGCACAAAGCCTTGATTCGGCGGAGGTCGCATGGTGAAGCTACTTCCATTATTCAAGCGATTCTCTAATTGTTCTAGCCGTTGTTTCTGCGGCTCTAACTCTTCCTTCAGCTCTTCTTTCAGAAGTTTTCGCACCGACTCAAGAGATAGTTCAGCTTCTTTTACTGCTTTAATTCTTCCAGGACGACGATCTGAATGTTCGGTTTCCTCTCTTTCTGCTTTCCTGTACCCTTCTAACCTCAAAGCCAGTTTGTAAGCAGAATCTAACGTTTCTGGTTCCCGTTCACGCAGTTTCAACGCTAATTCCTTATCTCGTAGAGCGTCAAGAAATGAACGAATGGCTATCGTTTCACTATGAGTCGACGTAGGCCCAGGATAGGCAAGAATCATAAGCCTCCTTATGTCTTGTGCCAGCGATCCTAGATCTTCACCGTCCTTCTGGCGACGAGTATTCAATTGAGTTTGATACAACGACGCTTGATCAGAACTTCCATAGCGTAAGCGAAGCTTATTTACTAAGTCAGACCATGTAGTAACCGTATTCGAGTCAAACTCCCAAAGAAGTTGCGATGCAGGCTCAGACAAAGCACAGGTAAGCTGGTTTAATTTCTCCTCATCTGACCATCCATTGTTCTTGGAACAAACTTCAAATTTCCGAAGAAAGGCGTCGACAGAAGTTTTTCCATTGTATGTACCCATCTTAATGTATTGACGAGGCCTTTCTGCATGTACACTAGACGGATAGATATTGGTTTTCCCTTCGGATGTAGGTGGACCCTTGCGATTAACTGTTTCAGTAGCGATTGTCTCAGCTTTATGTTTTGCAGGGACAAATTCGGTAACTACTGAACTCGAGGCATTAGAGGTCATCTCATTCTGTCTATTTTCTTTAGCATCTGAGAGTTTATCGTTTGCTTTGGTTATGTACTTATCGTTTAATTCATTTGTTTCGGCTATTCGACGTGGATACAACCAAGGTTCAGCATGCGAGAACTCATTGGTGTTCCGAGGTAATCTATTTGTTTCGGCTATTTCGGAATTGATAGTCGAAGAAATGAAATAGTTACCTGGGGTAGACATCACTGATATGGGTTCCTTCACCCTTTCATGGACAACTGAAGACGAGCGTGGCTGACTCAGTTCTGAAGCTCTTGCAAACATGGATGGAGTAGAGTATATCACTGAAGTATTTTCGGATTTATTTCGATTCAATTCAAAGGAATGAAGAGTATTCGGAAGATAGACATCAGCAGATTGACCCAACGGCAGTCCAGCAGATTCATCATGTTTCAGAGAAAATTGTGAAGAATCATTCTTTGTAGAAAAGTTTTCATTTCTTGTAGGAAAACTGAATTTGCTTGCCAAAGTGACTGCCCAACCAGAAGCTTCATTGGTGACGTGACTGGGATCCACAGTTCTACCTTCCAGTGCAAAAACTGGATGATGTCTGGGACGTTCTGATTGGTCCGGCCAATTTCGAGTAACTCCTGCAACTGAAAACTCCAGATTAGAACATGATCGTACATTAGATGGATCTAACATTCTAGAATTAGAAGTTAGTTTAGATTCTAATCTATCTTGTTTCCTAGGTGCATTTCTAAATGTCACCTCCTCGTCTGAAGAATAGTCCCCTTGATTCAAGCTCAGATAATTCAGACTATGAGCACCTTCTGCTTCTTGTTCATTTCTTCTATATGTGACCCTCTTAGGTCTAACTCCTGTTCCTTCAAAATTTCTTCTTTCGTCCTCAAAAAGCCTTCTTTGTTCCTCCAAGATTCTTCTTTCTTCCTCCAAGACCTTTCTTGTTTTATCAGGGACCTCATATCCTTTATTATTCAGTACCCGATATTCTTTATTTCCGACCCCACTTCTGGTACCAATTGAAGCGTGCGTGGCGCCCTCTAGCGAACGCGCGCACTGTCGGGAAGATTCATCGGTCAGGGTCCCAAGATAAAGTCCTGAGTTCAAATCCAAGGAAGGTCTTTCTAAACTAAAACCACCAGAGTCTCTCAACTTCACCAAGGATGGGGCCGCGGCTATGTCCCCTGCTTCTCGATCTGAGGCGGTATTATAAATAATAGCGGGGTCCTCATCTCCACCGACAGTTTGATTCTTCTTTAGGTGAGATCTTAATTCATCTAGTTTGTTCTCGAAATGATCATTTCTTTGCACCTCTTTCCGGAATTGTTCATTACTATCTGTTTGATATTTTATGAACCTATCCAATGACTCCTCAACTTGCTGTTGCCGGTTAGTAAAACTACTCAAGAAACTCTCCTGACGCTGTAGAAGTTGATTTAAAACATCTTCAAAATTAATTGGATTAGGCGTTGATCTGTTAACATTCTCTATGGAATTTCCACGGATTAAAGTTTCCTGTGATTCACCCTTATCTTGTTCTTCTATTTCAGATTCGTCTTGAGAGGTATTCTGAGCATTGGAATCGCCTAACGAGTCTTCAGACATGTTTGAAAATATTTATTGTGTCAATAAAATTCAACTAAAGAAGTTGTCAGATCGTTGTAACTAAATTACAATTACAGACTCTTGTCTTATCTTCCAAACGCCACGTATAAGTTGTAATTATCGACAAGTGTTCTCTAAATTATCGAGATCAATGAAGTCTATCAACTTAGTTTGATTTATTTTTGTAGTCTAATTTATCGCACGAGCAGTCTAATTTATACTATGTACGATCAACCCTTAACGTCTAACTGGAGATCAATTGCACAAATTAGCAAAGGTTTACTTCCCTCTTTTAATTAGATATCTCCCCTGGAAAATTTCCACTGCGCCAAGAACTGTTGAGGTCATCACCGATCCAGACACTCGGAGACAAAAATATCAAGTTTTCGATAGAAGACGAATTAATTTCACGATAATAACTTCCCGGCCCAATCACCAAATGATTGACCACAAATGGACAAACAATTCGAAGAGACACTTCGAATTTTCCACGATTAAATCCACAATTTCTCTCTTGAAATTAGCAAATCAACCAACACCATCGACAACTTTCGGTCTTCTCCCTCTCAAAAGAGTCGGGTGATATCCACTAACCAATCAGCGGAGGCCATTTTGTCACGAGGTGACTCCAAGAACTAAAATTGGTTCATTACCTCATGGAAATCGATAATTTTAGACTATATTTAGAAATCGGGCGCGTATCAACCTTAAGCAGGATTACCAAGCTCATTAATAGGTAAGTACGCGTAACTCGTGGCCGATCCAGGATCGCCACAATACAATACAATACAAAATACAATACGAACTCACAAAACACCTTGCTCTCTCCTAACAGGACTAGCAGGTATTTCACTCTGCTTTTCCACAAATCCCGATTCGTCCTCTTCCCCTCGCCTCCCTCGCCGTTTCAGCTCAAAACACCACCCACCGTAGCCGTCTGCCTGCCTGCAGACCTTATGGAACTTTTGCTTTGATTAAGCGCCTGTTAATAAGCTAGTTCCCGCGATTTCGCTCGTTTGGGGGCTTAGAAATTCCAAGCTTACGATTACATTAGACTCAAGGATTCTATATTAATAATAATAATATTATTATTATAATATAATAGGTTCTTGCATTAGACTTTGTACAGGCTGCGGCGCGATGTTGGGCTTATTCTGAGCCGTTCGCATAAACGAAGTTGCGCAGTAGCTGATGAGCAGTAACTAAACAACGCATGCCGCTAAGTTTTTAAGATCTTTGGCATTACATGCGTTTGACAACAAAAGGATTTGTGCGGTTATGTTTTAAATAAGCGATCAGTTTTGTTTGTTTCGATTTCGGTAGTTTTATTTTGGGTGTTTATCACAAGCCCATTTGCCATGAGTAAACGGAAAGGACCGTCAGATGACAATCCAAACTCAGGAATTGTAGAGTTTCTTATGGGTATGCTTCTACCGCTTTATCTTATACGCTCTTGTATTGGGGCCCGATAGCGCATTGGATAACATCTGGCACAGAGAGCGAGAGGTACCGAGTTCGAGCCCTCGTTGGGCGGATATGCTTTGTAGGCTGCTATTAGCGCCGTGTATTGCAGGCTGTCTGTTCTGTTAGTAGTTAAGATTTAAATTGCATAACATGTAAATGTACAGCGCAGTGCGTTTGTCAGGCGCTTCAATAAAGAAAAGATTATTATTATTATGGATAAATCTTCTGCGGCGGAAATTCCGCCGCAGAAGTAACATTTTCGACACAATTCTGCGGCGGAAGCGCTTTGCGCATGCGCAACCTTCGGCGCATGCGCATTGTTCAAAATGCGGTACTTCCTATAAATTGGCGTCGTGAGGGTCGGTTAGGGTCAGGTTTGGCCTCGTGAGTGTCGGTTAGGGTCAGGTTAAGCGCTGTGACGGTCGGTTAGGGTCAGTGTTAGGGTTAGAGTTGTTTTGAGATAAAATGTCCCAAAAATTCCGCCGTAGAAGTAAATTTTCGCGGGTTGCGTGGCGGCATTTTCCGCCGCAGAAGCACCACGCTATTATTATTATCTCTGAACTATTATTGTTATTATTATTATTAAACTGTCATTTATGGCGCGCCTAAACAAAAAGAATCTTGCACAAAAGCGCGTAGATATACATATTCAACTAGAATATGTATATCTAAGCGGTTTGCAATTTTGGCATTCCAATAAAGATAAATCTTCTGCGGCGGAAGATACAGCCGCAATATACACGAAAATTTTACTTCTGCGGCGGTAACGGCATTCTATTAGTTCAATGGACCGCAACTTACCGAATGTTTATGGCAGTGATGTGGTCTCGAAACCGCGGTCTTGGTCTCGAGACCGTCTCGAGACTGAAAAATGCGGTCTTGGTCTCGGTCTCGAATGTACCGGTCTTGGTCTCGGTCTTGGTCTTTAAAGGTGCGGTCTTGGTCTTGGTCTTAAAGGTGTGGTCTTGGGTGTCTGGTCTCGGTTTGGCCTTTGGTGGGAACTAGAGTAGATTATTTGTTAAATGTTGTCGATATTTTCGGTTATTGAGGGACTTCTTATATAGCTTCGAATTCATGCGACGATGCGCCAAGGACAAAGCGAGAGAGGACCGCGTTGTTGGCTTCTTATCAGAAGCGACAAGAAACGTTGAGGCATAGTTAACCATGACCTCTGGTGCTTTAGTGACTAGTTAGGCTTACTTTAACACTGATGCAGTTTCTCGAGGCAAAATCAGTAGCCGGGTAAACGATGCAGATCAGGTATTTGATGGAGAATTTTTCTCTACTGGCAAAGTTTTTTGTATTTCGCAACACGTGCACCTAGTACCTACTGAGAGTGTGTTTAGCTATGGTGTGCTCTTCATGAGACCTCGCAGACTTGGGGACAAAAACTATAACTATAAATATTATAAGCATCTGATCTGAATTATGGGAAAATGTAACACTACAACTGAGAATTGTGTTTATGGTCTTGAGGCTTAGATCTTGGTCCTGGATGATGCGGTCTTGGTCTTGGACCACGCGGTCTTGGTCTCTCTTGGTCTTGGTCTTGAACCACAAGGTCTCGGTCTTGGTCTTGGAATTTTGGTCTCGTGCACAACACTGGTTTATGGCGGCCTCCGACGGCTAGCACGGACAATATAAACATAGAGGGCAGTGTTTCTTCTGACGTCGTGAGGGTCGTTTATGGTCAGGGTAAGGGTTAGTGTCGTTATTAGAAAGCGTATTTTTCGTCGTGAGGGTCGGTTACTGTCATGGGTTAGGGTTAGTGTCGTCATTAGAAAGCGTATTTCTAAGATTCATGTCGATTTTTACAATGGAAAAGAAAGGTTTAGAATCTCCAGGTAAGTGATACTCCATGTGCTATTTAAGTCGACCAATCAGAGCGAAGTAGAACGGTTAGACCAAAGATACTGTATGGTTACCGGAAAGTTGCGTTAGGTTGCGGTCCATTGAACTAATAGAATGCCAAATTATGCTGATTTGCTGATTGGCTAGGGGTAAAATGCTGATTACCAAAAAATGCTGATTGGTGGGTAAAATGCTGATTAGAAAATGCTGATTGTAACTACGGATGTTAAACGATAATCGGAAATCCGATTATCGGTTTCGAAAACGATAATCGGTTTTCATTATTGACAAAACGATTATCGAATTCTGCCTCTTATATATAAAACGGAGACTTCCACAGCCAACGAGGTAATAGTAGAACCCCCCACAGCGACGTATTATTGCCTCTTATATATAAACGGATACTTCCACAGCCAACGAGGTAATAGTAGAACCCCCACAGCGACGTATTATTGCCTCTTATATATAAACGGATACTTCCACAGCCAACGAGGTAATAGTAGAACCCCGTACGTGTATGTACGTTACCGTACATAGCGATTATCGGTTTTCAGTAACTTGCATTATATGATAATATATTAAATTTTCTATGAAGGCCAATAAAAACGATAATCGGTTTAAAATCGGATTTCTAAAACCGATAATCGGTTTGCCAAAAAAACCGATATTAACAACCCTAATTGTAACAACAGAATGTAACAATCGGTCTTTATTATTATTAATCAATTACATGTATTATTACTACATTTATTATTATTGTTATTATGACGACAGAAATTGGATGATCCTTTAGAAAATAAGCTCTCTTGGTGAAGCACTTGCTCCATGACTTGGGACCGTCATAGATCTGGAAATGCATTCTTTTAGACTACTGCCACATTTTCTTTCTTTTACTGATCCACCAAAACACCAACGATATCCATCTACTTTCTTAAAATCTTCCGACCACGAATAATGAAGAATTGATCCTCCCGTCGGTCGATTAACAATTGCATTTACTGACCTACTATTAAAACACTCGTAGATATCACTCATTACTGTAATTCTTCCTATCCAATGTATGTGAACTCTCAAAAATTCAAAATTTATAATAAGCTACACATTTATTTAGGGGTATTTATATTCTTTTAAAAGTTTGCATTGGTTGATTAATATACCCTGGTACTTGTCGGTTAATTCACCCCATTTCATTTTCTCGTCTACCTTGTCGGTTAATTCACCCCATTTAATTCTTGCGTCTTCCTTGCCTGTTCATGCACCGTCCTAGTGCTGACGTCATATCCGTACAAGTCCATCCATTTTGTAACTGTTTCATAGGACGCATTATGTCGTAGCCTTTATCTGTCTTCTAATTACGACACTAACCCTAACCCTGACCCTAACCGACCCTCACGACGTAAAGTTCTATAATCTATGTCGGTTAGGTTCAGCTGATGCGTCGTTGTTACGCGTCGTGAGGGTCGGTTAGGGTCAGGGTTAGGGTTAGTGTCGTCCATGTTTTTCTATTACGAAACTGTCATTGGTTGACCTCAAATATACACGGGCTAAAATATGCTGTGTATAAGGCGAATTGTTGGCGTAAACTTACGCATTAAAATATTTCAGTCCCCGATTCTACATGTAAGCCTATAAGCTTGCCTGCTATGCTACTGATGGAAAAAAACAGTGACTGACTTTAAGAATCAATTGCAAGATCTGAATATTTTCCTAATTGCGTTAATTCAACAGTACCCAGCCATATCGTGCTGTGTTTTCGACACCAGCTGAATGGGGTGAATTAATTTCACGTGGGAAGTCATTACCGTTGGAAAAATGAAATGGGGTGAATTAACCGACAAGTACCACCCTATTGAAGACAACAAAGTGTTCTGTCTTGTTTGATCACTACTTGCCTGGGCTTCAATTTCTTAATTAACAGCTTCACATTTGTTAATTAAAATAATATTGAAAACAACAAAGTTATTATGTCTTCTTTGGTCACTGCTTGCTGGGACTTCAATCTCTTAATTAACAGCTTCACATTTGTTAATGGGGCCGTCCATAAATGACGTCACGCAATTTTGGCCGATTTTTAACTCCCCTCCCACTTCGTCACAAAAGTAAGACCCCCTCTGAAAATGACGTCACAAAGCTCTGACCCCCCCTAAAACCAAATGTCCATGGTGAAGCAAAATGCTCCTTCGTGGAACAAATAGGGAAAGCATGAATATTTTAAAATCTAACAGTGACCAAATATTGAAATAATTAGAAAATTATTAATAATGGTGCCTGTATTAGTGTTGTGAGGCGGAAAAATTGTCCGAAAATTTCATATTTTTCCGGAAAATTTCGAAAAATTTCAGTGTTTTTTCCGGAAAATTTTCCGATATTTTTCCATCAATATAATATTACTAAATAACAATTTAATTTATGCATAATAATGTTTAAACATCATTCACTCTATACTATCTTATGTACCAGGTAGTTATTCCTGATGTTTATTCAATAGATGGCACTGTGGCAGTGTTAGTGCTTACTGTTCAATGTGTTCACAAGGCCCAACAACCAATCAATCAATCAATCATCATTTATTGTTAACCTTTCGAACAGTGCATTTACAATAAAACAGTTTTCATCGTCAGGGTAACAAGGGGCCCTGAAGGGATAAGTATTAGGGTCACCCATTACCAGATAGTTGCGATTGCTATCTAGTTCAAGATATCTCGATTATCACTAACAACATATCAAACATATCTCGATTATCAAACATATCAAACTGAACCTCTAATGAACAGTACTTAATCTTAATTTTAATTCTTTCAAGGTGAACATTGCCTGCATTGACAGAAATACTGTAAATTAAAGGAACTTTAAAAAAATAGAAATTTTCTAGTGTCGTCTCATACTGAAATCTGACATTATGAGTTAAATGTATTTTTCCGGTTCTGCGGAAAATTTCTGGAAATTTTCAGAAATTTTTCGAAAAATATTTTTCCGGAAAATGGTGCCTGTATACATTAATATAATTAAAAAAATAATGAAAATTTAATCCTCAAAATTAGTGCTGTTATTAATAATATTAAATTGTTGTTAATTGTTAAATTTAATAACATAGACATGTTGTGACGTCTCACTTCTCAGACCCCCCCCTACCCCCATGTCACACATCGTCACAAATTTCCGACCCCCCCTCCCCCCTAGGTGCGTGACGTCATTTATGGATGGCCCCAATTAAAATAATATTGAAAACAACAAAGTGTATTGACTTGTGATCAGTACTTGCCTGGATTTCAATCAGCATTTTACTCTTTGATTCATTCCGGATATTTATATAGCGCCTCTTCAAGAAACCTACTCAGAGGCGATTTGGCTGGTAGGTAGCATTTTCTAATCAGCATTTTACCCCTAGCCAATCAGCAATCAGCAAATCATTATTTTACCCATGCCCAAATTGCGGATAGGACAAACCTTTCGCAGAAGATTTATCCTTGTTCCAAATGCGTTACTTCCTATAAATTGGCGTCGTGAGTGTCGGTTAGGGTCAGGTTAGGCGTTGTGATGGTCGGTGTTAGGGTTAGAGTTGTTTTTAGATAAAATGTGAAAAAATTTCCGCCGCACAAGTAAGTTTTGCCGATTGTGTGGCGGCATTTCCGCCGCAGAAGTCAGTTTTCGTGGGTTGGAAAGGTGAATGACAAGCGCTTGTACACATTATGGCACAGATTTATGCAATACTGTAAATCAGCAATGTCAAAGAGCAGGCCCGCTGGGCCATTTCTGGCCCGCCGATGATTTTTTTTCTGGCCCGCGGCGCTTTGCCTAAACGACCCTAAAGACTAAAAAATTTGAGAATAAAAGTTCTAATTTTCTAATTTTTCAGTCATTACCAAATACACTTAAGTGTAGTGTCTACTGAAGCGCAACTTGCGCAAGAGCATTACTAGCATTTTGAACATCTGATTGAAGCTAAGAATCATGCCGAAGCATTAAACATCGTTTTCGGCTCTGCTAAATAAGTTCTTATGCAACAAAGGTGGCAGACATACTTGATGCATTTAGAAAACGCTTATCAGCATTCAGAC
Source organism: Aporrectodea caliginosa (assembly GCA_020284085.1). Lineage (NCBI taxonomy): Eukaryota > Metazoa > Annelida > Clitellata > Crassiclitellata > Lumbricidae > Aporrectodea > Aporrectodea caliginosa. Next base: position 1,632,712 of record JACEVL010000790.1, on the reverse strand, counting down.
AGAGGACCAATTTCAGCTGTTCAGCAATAAATTTGGAATCAATCTTGCGACTGTTCCAAGTTTGTTACAAATGGATTTGCAGTGTAACACAGCATTGTGAACCAAATTCACAAGAACAGAAGTGCAGGTGTTTTATCAGCAACTGCCCAGAGAAACGTTTCCTCATTTACGAAAGGCCATGCTGCTCGAAAGCTGTGTTTGTCTGCCAGCTCATACTTATGCGAGCAAGGATATTCAAAGATGACGCTTGTTAAGACAAGACACAGATCATGGCTGACTGACTCAAATCTACACGCAAATCTCAGAGTAGCACAAGCTGTAGATATGCAGCCCCACTCTCGTAAAAAAACAGTGTCAAGTTTCCAGTGCAACTATTACAAATCAGTAATTTTTCTTCATGTACACTGGACAGACATTTTATTCAAACTTATCTAATTAATTTTTTATTGCCAGCTTATCAATGTATTTGACAAGAACTTGTTTTAATTTCTGATGAAGGCAGTAAGGTAAATTTGACTTAGGCCTATAGGGAGTAGCTAGCAGAGGCAGGGCCCGCAATAAAGGGGGGCCCAGGTAAAACGGGGCCACATTTTCAAACCTATCCAACTATTAAATGAACTATTTTAATTAATAAATGCACAGCAGAAAGCCGGAAACCGAATTCCTTGTAATACTTTGAAGCCTTGTAAAATCAATAAATCATGCAGGCAGGCAGATGATGTGGAATATTACTATTGATGCGCGGTCGGCGCATATTTTTCTAGGCTTTGATTTAAGCTAGTGAGCAGTGACTCGAAGGCAAACTATAATCGCCAGATGAGCGTTGAAATTTGGAGTTAATTCACTCAATTAGTTTCACTTTTCGTCTTTGATTTATGCTGACGTCATTAGTCTCATTGCCAAGTTTCACAAGGCCATCGTTGTTGATATTTATTTAAAAAGTTTGTTTAAATAGATTAATAAAATAGTTTTTAATCATTTAAAAATGTAAAATTATTATTAGCTATGTTTGTCTGCCATATAATACTTAAACATTAGCAAGGATATTACAAAATTTAAGATTGTAAAAACAAAACACTAATCATGGCTAGCAAGACTCAAATGGACAGCTAAACTCAGAGTAACAAGAAGTAGATTTACAGCCCGACTCTCGTAAAAAAACAGTGTAAAATTGACTCATTTTAATCAATTTTAATGCAAATCAGTAACAATTTTTAGTTGTGGCATAAGATTACAAATTAATAATAAAATAAAATATCATAAATTAAAATCATTAAAATGTATGCCTCAAAAGTGAGTCGATAATTTGAAACATAAAATTGTCTATCAGATTGTCATCGGCTGTATGGAGGGGGGCCCATTTTGAAAATCTTGCAGTTAGGCCCAGAATATGAAGTTACGCCACTGCTATTGATGCCTCTCAAATAGAATACAATACATTGACCTTAGGCTTAATGAGTTTTGTGATGTTCGTGAATGATAGTGAAGATCAAAATTAAGATTTATAAGTTTACATAATTTTATGGTTGGTATGCTAAAAATATGCACCATTTAAGATTTTAGTTTTGTACAAATATCTCACCAAGCCCCTTCTGGATCCCTACCCATTTTGTTCAGGAGCCTTCGACACCCTGGCCCGCCACTTGCTGGAAAGCACTGCCACTGGCCCGCCATTGAAAAGGTTTGACACCCCTGCTGTAAATTAATGAACATCACTGCCCTAAATCCTTTTCGGCTGACCTATTCCAAACCTAGCACGCGTGGCGCATTAGAAGTTACGTCAACATATAACAAGCTTAGTTCCTTTCGAAAATGGACTAATGGCGAGTTACTTACAAATTGACAAACTCTTCAACGGATTTTGACATGGAACATTATAATTGGTTCTAGACTTCTAGCATGTATAACGCTTTAGGGCTTATGAAAGTGAACACAAACCATAGCCCTTCGTTTGAGAAGCCACGGTTGATGCTTTAGAAGCCATACGAATCGGTATTGTGTACTCCCCCTATCTATGATTCAGATAATTGCAAGAAAGCTTTGAAAGTTTACAGCTTGTAAAATTTAAAACTTTGAACTGTTAGAAAGCTTACTAGAAAACTTAAAACTTTGTGAAACTGGAATTTTCCTTATTGATAGAGGTAATTTGTGCTAAAGTTTTGATTGTCTGAAGTGGAAGAAATAATGTTTCAGAACTTGCCAACTATGAGAAGAATGTTACACGCCAGATGCACAAATACAATGCATACCGGAAGGCAGCGGGAATGATTTCAAAGCATCCTTTGAAGATTGGCAGTGGTGCTGAGGCCAAGAAGTTGGTACGTATTTAATTTGATTTCAACATGTTTGGTAAATTCTAATTTGTTTCATACAAATGGCATCAAATGTAAAACTATTCCAAATAAGATGAGAGTTGATCCCATTTTTGAAGTTTTTGATTGACCACCAGGACAAACATTTAAAGTCAGGTCAATGGGTTATTGAAGACCAATAATAACATAATTATTATATATTGTTATTGTACAAACCTTTTTATAAGTGCAGCAGAAAAGAAGTAAAAAGAAAACAGAATGAAAAACACATGTAAGTCAATGATGCAGATCAAAGCCAAACTGCATCTCACGTAAATGATGTATTATACATTTCTTGCACACCTTTAACCCTTTGAACCCGACAGGCCGGAAAACCGGCCTGCCGGACAGGCGTATATACCCGAAGAGCCGGAAAAACCGGCCTGACCATCTACCATCATTATTTTATATGTGTATATATGTATATGCATATACATATATGTATGTATCAATATGTATTTATGTATGTATATACTACATAAGTATATAGATGCATGTGTATATGTACATATATATACGGATACATGTATATATATGTACTTATGGATATATATATATATATGTGTGTGTATATATGTGTAATGTGTACATATATGTGTATATATGTAGGCATAGGTATGTGTAAATATATATATGCGTGTATGCACTATATGTATAATTATGATATATATTGTATTGTATTTGAACACTTGTTATAGCGCCCCTACCAGATTTCCCATTCAGAAGGCGCTCCCGACTACTGCTTGGGGACGCTGAATCGGAGTTTCACGCCTCGAGCGCATGAGCAATTGCGAGTGAAGGACTTGCCCATCCCTCTGACTTTGAGGTGGATTCGAACATATATGCATGTATATATATGCATGTATAATTGTATATGTATCATATATATGCATATATTTATGTATGTATATATGTATAAATACATACACACGTATATGTATATATATACATAATACATATATATACATATATATACTTACACCAGGGGTACTGTCGGCCGCATTAAAGGCTCATTTCTCACCACGGCCGCCAAGATTATCATGCTATTAGGTCATGTAAAAATATACACTAAGCCTGTTACAACTATGTTTACTGACGTCTATTCCTTCTCCATTTTCTTAATAAAAGAATAATTTAAAAAACACGATCAATTTTATCTACATCTTCAATCCTACTGAAATTTGTAGCTAACAATATTTAAAATTAATGGCTGCTTTCTTGGAAATGAACCCAGAGGTTCATGAGAAGGCGAAAGACTATCAGTGTATTATGCCCCAATAGCAGACTCCAAACTCCAAGTTGTTGTCCATCAATCGAGTTTTGTACTTAATTTTTAAAACAATTCACTCGAGAGAAGAATGCCTCACACACGTAGGTGCCTCCGAACAGTGGCATAGGCAGGAACAAATTTCGGAGGGGTTTTACGTGTTCCGGGGTTCCAATTGGAAATTGTCGTATTTTTATATATTTATAGTTTTTAATAACAGTAATGCATTTATTTGGGGAGGGGCTGAACACGTATAAAACCATCCCTAAATACGCCCATACCTCCGAAGAGGACCATAGTATTTCTTGCCATGACAGTTCTCGAAGTCTAGGACTCTAGGGTATTCCACCGCCAACTTTCACACTTCTAGTAAATCGGTTTTATCCTCAAACTTCTTTAGGGGTTGTTGGTCACTCTTCAACTCCACCAATTCCATCTGAAGGTCCAGGAGAGCATTGTCTGTCTCCACCAGATGAGGAGTAGTAACAAGTCGCAGTGCTGGCACAATCTTTAAAGTCATTGAATCGTTCAGTGAATTCTTGCAGCAGGGCATCAAGGACGGTGGTAAAGGACGCAGTAAGGAATGCCCTCTCTCTCTCTCTCTCTCTCTGCACCTCTGCTCGTACAATATATGCAGTGGTTGGCTGTCCATTGTTTGATATGGATATTATTAATCTGCCTGCCTCTTTGAGCTACATCTGCAGGGATGCATATACTCAAAGGGTGTCAGTAAGCAGTGTTTGTGTGTGGTGTGAGCATGTGTGAGTATAATACTTGTTGATAAATATTATACATGCACTAAAACAGAGGCAAAGATGACTAACTGATTCACACCACCTCAGTTTTAAAACAATGGAATAAAAATATTTATGAATTAATATAGGCCTACACACGGCCGCCAATGCATAACAATTGGACCTTACGTCCACGGCCGCCAAATCTCCCTCTTACGGCCGCATGCGGCCGTACGGCCGCAGGTTGCGCACCCCTGACTTACACATACCAATACATACATACATATATACACATATACATATATATGTACCTATACATATATATATTTATACACACACATATATATATATACATAAGTACATATATATATACGTATATGCATATATACATATACACGTACATATACACATGCATCTATATACATATATAGTATATACATACATATATGCATATAAATACATACATATTATGTATATGCATATATATGTATATATACATATGCACACACACATGGATATATATACTTATATCCATATATATAATAACAAATTTACATGTATATAGACATAAATACATATATATAAACATATAAACAATAACTTATATATACATATACAAACATATATGTATATATGTATATACATACAAATGCATATAATTTTATATACATATTATGTTACATAATTTATGTACATATATGGGTTTGGTGGTCAAATTATAAGATTTTATAACTTTTCAAAGTAGAAATTCAAGAAATATTTTTGGTCCTAAATTCACCAGGAGGCCCGGGTATATGGACCGATTACCTAGGAGCGTCGGGTTCAAAGGGTTAAGTGCAGATGGCAGAGAGTTCCATGTGGTTGGTCCAGTGTATACCAAAGAAAATTGTTTAATGTTAGTGCAGACAAATGCTGAATGCAATTTACCTTAAGATGTCATGTATTGGGCGGCATGGACATCCTATTTGCGGATAAGAAGAGGAAAAAGGAAAACGCCAGGTCAAAATTCGATAAGAGAAACCAGAAGCCAGGCTGCTGCGGTGGGCATGAAAGCTCAAAGACATGGTTCTTAAGTTTAAGAATTGACAGAATGAACTGAATTCCAAGGCTTCAGACCAGCAACTGAGAAAGTCAGAGAGCATGCCAGGCACATCAAGAGTCACAGCATCTACCATTTTTTTCGGTCTATAAGTCATGGTTGTTTACATGAGAGTCGCGGGTGGCGTCTTATATAAAGGAGTGAACTGATCAATGTGTTTAGTAGCTAACTGCAGCTCTATTTGTCAAAATATTATCCTTGGATCCTTTCAGCTACGTCAGGCATTTCAAAAATCTAAGCAAACGGCTAAGGTTTTAACCTTTAATTCCAAAATAACTAAAACTATTATAAAACCACAACATACACCAAATGTTGACAAAAAATATTTCAAAAGTGCATGATATTTAATTTTAACAAAAAGGTTAGTTTTAGCAAGTATTTAATAATAATGGCGGCTAAATGGCCGCATATATCCCGACGCTGTCGCCGCCATTAAAGGTTTTAATCTGTAATTTGAAAATAATTAAAACCACTATAAAACCACAACATACACCAAATGTTGAAAGAAAATTATTTCAAACATACATGGAATTTAATTTTAACAAAAAGGTTAGTTTTAGCAAATATTTCATAACAATAATGGCCGCATATTTCCCGCCGCCGTCATTCGAGGTTTTAATCTTTAATTTAAAAATAACAAAAGCTACTATAAAACCACAAAATACACCAATTGCTGAAAAAATATTATTTCAATAGTGCATATAATTTTATTTGAACAAAAAAGTTATTTTTGTGGCAAGTATTTGCAAATAATGGCTGCAACGGTACACGTGCTTGTACGTGTTTGACTATCTGTGTATGGGTCCTCGGTCTCTGCCTATCCGTGCGATGTATATATCGATTCAAAAAACATTTGCCATTTTTGCGTCACTGCGACATATACAAAGGAGCGACATATAGTCCAGAAAATACGGTATTGATCGAGTACAGTATCTATCTGTTTTGAGGGGTGAGCTTGGATCAGAGATGGGTCTGTTGGTTAAGGTGTGAACTGTAAGGTGTGCCTTTCAGTATGCCTCGACCTTAGTGCTGCTTGCTTTTGACACTGTTGACTAGACTCTGTAATAGTGTTTATCGCACTGCTAGTTTCTTACCTCTTCAATTAGCCTGAGCAAGTTGGTTGGTACTGCTCGGTCTGATTCTTCTTTCTGCACTGTAGGAGACATGTGTAACTCCTATTCCCGGCTTAAATCTGGCCTACGCCTGTGTAGCGGGTTAAGTCGGTATTCATGAGACAGGTTTAGCGCTCTACGCTGGGAAGACGACTACTCTAAGTCTGAGGTAAGTGCGCTATTCCAAGCTTAAGGGTGATAAACAAATATGGCGACCATCATTATTCGTTGCATTCAACGACGTTTTAGACGTAAGAAAGTGTTTAAGAGATTATGAAATTAACTGGTCTTGTTCGCTGATGGCGAACTTTATGGGTGTAGGACATTTCCCCCTAGGACAATTTCCCCCCGGACATTTCCCTCCTATGATCACTTACCCAGCATAAATATTAATGAGAAAGTGCATTTTATTTGCTATCTCAATTAATTATTAATTATTTATATAGCTGTATTAATTATCAAGAAGAGGCATGTGCATGAAGCATTTCAGAATTTTAATACAGTATTGCTAATCAGACACCACTACGCATTCAGAACTGCAAGTTATGTGCTATTCCGCGCAAGTACTCCAGACTCGATCGCTGCTTGAACTATATTTAATGGTCGTGGATACAGTCACGCCCAACGTGAGCCTATACACAGTCCTGACTAGAATCACGCCCGCGACACAATTGGTCATTGCGTGTCACATGATTTGGCTGATGTGAAAGGAGCCGACCAATAAACAATCCCGAATGCGGTGGAAGATTGTTCATGTTTTCTAATGACGACACTAACCCTAACCGACCCTCACGACCCCTAACCTGACCCTCACGATGCCTAACCTGACCCTAAATGCTCACATCTGGGGCAACAGAGCTTTTCAGCTCTTATGAGACCGCGTTGTCTGGTCTCATAGACACCTTTCTACCGGTGCGCAGCGTCCAGTCGCGCTACCGTCCATCTTCTCCGTGGTTTGAAGCCGGAAGCTCCGACGACAATCAAGACGACTTGAGAGAATCTGGAGAAGAACGCGCTCTCCAGCTGATGAGGCCTCGTGGGTCCGCTTCGTTAGAGAGGTGCATACCTCGTACCATGCCAGAGAACGTGAATACTGGGAGACCATCATCACTCGCCAGTCAAAGGAGCCGAAGAGGCTCTGGACCACTTTCAACGGCCTCCTTGGCCGTCAGAGGGGTGATCGACAGTCGGAGTCTCCTCCGTCGTTCTCTGCAGAGGTATTCTTGGAGCGATTCTCTGCCAAGATTTCATCCATTCGGAGATCCACCGCCGACTCTTCTCCACCTACGTTTTCTACCACAGAGCATCGGCTTTCTGCACTCCAGGAGATTTTGAGCGAGGAGCTGCGTCGACTCATCCTCTCCTCTGCCGCCAAGACGTGTCTATAGGCGTGGAGGGGCGGCTTGTCTGTCCACCCTGCCCTTCTTGGATTGGCTTCTCTCAGACCACATGCGAGCGTGAGAACTGTTCAAAATAATTTCTGCCGACGTCAACGGTCTTTGTAAGATGTTGTTAAACTCAGGATTCACCACACACGTGCATGGTGGACTGTTACGATGTTACAACGTGGTGCTCAATTGCCCCCCACGCAAGCAATCTTGGGTCGTTGACCGCCCCACCACACACGGCTTGGCTGTACAGGCAACTGCCAGCTATTAAGCCATTAGACCATAATTAAACAATTGGAATGATGTTTAAGGCATTATGCCTCTTCCACGAGTTTTGAAAATTGATTTGCCGGCCCAGGTTCAATCGTTCGAACGGGTGCCCGGAAACCCGGGCCCCCATTGACAGCCCTAGTGGCGGATTAGTCATCGATGCGGAGGGCTGTTTGCTGCTGCACCTAATTGCCCGCTATCATAAGACCACCTACGGGCTCCTTTATAATGAATGTTATTATATACAGAGGTCCTTGGACGAGCCTGCCGCAAACCAAAGATGACCAATGACCTCTTATATATAACTACTAGATGTTTGCCCGTCCTAAGACGGTTGAGTTTAGGGAGCGCGGGCGAGCCACTTAAAATATATGACCAGCGGCCCGCAGACCCATACAGGGCAACAGACTATCGCGCAGTGCAAAGGTCATCATACGCGACGGCTAAAAGTTGATAGCATGGTAACCTAAGGACTTCCATTACACGCAAATTTGAATCTCTGCGACTGTTTAAGCTTCGTAGCAGCGCCACCTACCGACTTTCATTACATGCAAATTTGGATCTAAGCGACGGTCTCGATGCAGTGTCACCTACCGACTTTCATTACACGCAAATTTGAATCTCCGCGACGGTTTCAACTTCATAGCAGCGCCACCTACCGGTTTTCTTTAAACGCAAATTTTAATGTATGCAACGGTTTAAACTTCATAGCAGCGCCACCTACCGACTTTCATTACACGAAAATTTGAATCGACGCGACGGTTTAAATTTAAATCTCCAGCTCCCCTTCCCGCCTCTCTTCTGCTAACTGTGCTCTCTTTGAAACGGAGCGCCTCTGGCGACGGAGTTAATACACTGAGATACAAAAGAAATCAATCTTGCGACCTCTGGCGTTAACTACTCGCTGGCTGTGGCCTCTAACAGTGAGTACTCGCTGGCTGCGCCAGTCTCGAGAGACCCCTAGCGGTTTTGTTTTGACTCCAGCGACCTCTAACGGTGAGTACTCGCTGGCTGCGCCAGTGTCGAGGGACCCCACGCAGTATTCGAACGTGCTTGCTTCTCCACTGTCTCCCTCACGTACATTCCTGCCATCCATCCCTGCCGTCCGTACCCCTTCCTTCCATCCTACGTCCGTCCCTCCCGTAGTCCCTTGCGGCGATCGTGTGTGGCTGACCCATCGCTTCCCCTCCACATTCCATAGACATCTTAATAATAGCAAGCTATTATACAGCAGTCCATGCCCATCCCCTTATAGAAATGCAGAAGGATCCACACGCCATGATCTCGTGTTGCTATGACAACGTTTGTAACTATTGCGATGACGTGATTGACAATGAAGGCGAAAATAGCATAACAGGCAAACAGCGTAACACCACGCTTCAAACCAGGCACGCATGCAGTCAGCAAGTCACGCACGCACAGAGATTTCTGTGCGTTTATGTGATTAATATTGAGCTTTCTCGGTTAAGCTCAACTACCTCATATACAGGGGTGCAAAAAACCAAACTTTTTTCAAAATGAAAAGTTGGTTTTTTGGTTTTTTGGTTTTATTTGGTTTTTGGTTTTTTGTTTCTAAGATTTTCCTATTTCGGATCATAAAACTCATAAAAATGGCATAATACCGTTCAAATTAATCAGATGCATATAAATGAAATTAACTAGAACAGTAGAACCGTAGAATGTCATAAAACGAAGTTAACAAAGACCATACAACCAAGACCAAGAGAGTTGAAGAGACGACATTTTCGGCATTTATAATTTTGAAATTTGTAAAAAACCAAAAAACCAAAATTTGCAGATTTTTTGTTTTTTTTAAAAAACCAAAAAAACCAAAAACCAAAAAACCAAGCCTTTAACAGCCCTGCTCATATATGACGTAATGCATATATTTAATAAAAACTGTCTTCTGCACAACACAATCTTCCATTCTAAGATTGGTTAGGCCCTACAGCAGTGCTTCCCAAACTTTTCAGTGTGACGGACCGGCAGGAATTAACTTTCAGTGTCACGGACCGGCAAGAATTTTCCCACAGCAGGAGGACCGGTGCCAAATTTATTTATTATTAATTTTTTTTGCTTTCGATCACCTAAATTCCTCAACTATACATTAAAATTGATTTAAATGCATGTTTAGCCAATTATATGACTCTATTGCCCTTAAAATGCTAGCCTAATAAGTCTGTTTTGCTATGACTTTTAAAAATATAATAGCCATTTCTTGATTCCGAGACAATTTGACCAGTTTCTTGACTGACTTTGCGGACCGGCAACTGAAGACTGACCGGCACCGGTCAATGGACCACCTAAGATTGGTTAGGCCCTACAGTACCCCTACTTATTGACTCGGTGTTTTGAGACCTCGAGATCTCGTAATTTGCCGCCAATCTGCCATGTTGCTTTATTGAGAAGTTTATCATAATCTCAGCCATTGTTTTGTTTAATCACGTCAGTGCATGTAACTTCTAATTTTTTAAATAAAATGTATGTCAGTTATTATCTAACAGTAACAGGTAATTTAGCGACTTACAACAATTAGCAACTAGCGAGCTGTCAGCCGCCATTTCATTTGCTGTGTATAGTGACGCCATTGTTTTGGCTTTCCTCAAGTATTTTTTGACTGCCTGCTGAGTATGAGCTCGGGCAACCTAACGACTGACTATTCACCTCAAACTTAGAACTGACCGTTCTATGGAATGTCTGTTGTAAATTCGACTGATCAGAAGTGACCTGCACATAACATTTCCATTAGCATTGGCATATACACTAAATCTTCCATTCTGGAAAACCTCATTGCACTTGTGCAGCAGATGATCCTTCCACTGTTCACTTAATTCCTCCACTTCACTGCTCACAGTCTCAAATTGTAATTGTAATCGAACATTTATATAGCGCCGCTCAGAAATCAGCAGCGCTATTGACCTGCGTCAGTGCCTGAATTAGGAAACAAAAAGTCTTAAGACGTCTACGGAACTGGGAAGGAGAGAGGGCTAGTAACTCAAAACGAAGAGACTGAGGAAGAGAGTTCCAAGCTGATGGGCCAACACGGGCAAAGCACCTAGAGTGGGCCGTAGCAGAGCGCATGCGAGGGACAACCATAAGGCCACGAGTCGAAGATCGCAAAGAGGCCCTCGCAGGTAAGGAGGAGACAAAGGTGCAAAAAGACCTCAGATAGGATGGGGCCACCCCAACAAGGCAGTTACGCATGAGGGAAAGGATTTTGAAGTTTACCCGCTGTTGGATAGGAAGCCAGTGAAGAGTATCCCGAATATAGCTTGAGATATGAGCAAAAAAACCATGGTGTATACACCCCAAACCTACTCTTATTTTATTCCCTATTGTGCTGATATTAGATGCTGACCAATTAAATAAATCAATGAACATTCATTAACTAGCACCTAAGAATTATTATTATTATGCTTTAATTATCAAGGCTATGATATGGAGTGTGGTGTTATTCGGATCAGAGACTCTAAGGAAGGAAGACATCAGAAGATTGGAGGCCTTCGAGATGTGGATATGGCGAAGAATGGAGAGAGTCAGCTGGATGGATCGGAGGACAAATGAAGACATACTACAAATGGTGGACGAAAAAAGATCCATGATAGGGATAATAAGAAGCCGACAAAGAAAATGGTTGGGCCACATCATGAGGGGAGACTCCCTTCTAAGAATTATAATTGAGGGAAGAATGGAGGGGAAGAAGACACGAGGAAGACCGAGAATGATGTTGTTGGACTGGATGTTGGAGGAGGATTACAGCAAACTAAAGGAAAGAGCCAGAAAACGTGATGAATGGCGAAATTGGATGTACAAACCTGCCTAGCAAGGCAGAGAACCAAAAGAAGAAGAAGAAGCTTTAATGAAGCGCCTGACAAACGCACTGTACATGTGCATGTTATGATGATTAAACACAATTCACAAGAACACAAATTACAGAAGACATAAATCAACAAAGTTGCAGACATGCAAGACGCAAGCTCATTGTACTTTTGCTGCCACCTAGGGAACATTGAAGACATAAGCTAAACCCAGAGGCGCCTTTCGGGAATCGAACCGGGTCCGTGAAAACTTCAGGCAAGAGTGTTGTCCCCTCCCTAATACTTTAGATAACAATGTCGTGGGTGGAAATGGGACATCATTACACAGCATCTCTGCTTCCGGTCTTTGGTCTTTCTGGCAACCGATGATTTTGGGTCGGGACGCCTCTGAATCGCTGAGTGGTTTATTATAAATGTTTGATTGCAATTCGATTACAAACCCGGACTAATTTCCTCTACTGGACATCTTTGGATGATTCCTCTGACGACTTTATGCAGTGCTCATGAATAAGCTGGTGCCCTGCACTTAGCTTTCAAGTGGTGCTTTAGAAATTTGAAGTTTACAAGTATGATTACTTCTTGTTGATCTGTAAAGAAAGCATAAAACCATTATAGGCCTAGATTCAGTTAAGAAAAATTTGTGGTATATTGTTCATTGTAGGATGGTGTTGGAGACAAGATTGCTAAAAAAATTGACGAATACCTTGCAACTGGAAAACTGGGGAAACTAGAAAAGGTTCGTCTTGCAACTATTTCTAGTAATTACGTCTTCCTGCTGGACTAAGCAGAAAATAGTCTCTGATCATAAAGTCTGTTAGTTGTAAGCCTTTCAAAAAGATTGGCGTGAAGTGTGGTGGGTGGATTAAGTAAGGAGGTTTCACCTAGAGAAAATTGAACATTACTCAGGTATTAATGCTCTAGACCATTCCCCTCATTAGCTCCAGGACTGGTTTGGGATTTCCAGTCCTGCTCTGAATTGGTTTAATACTAGTCTTAGTTCATGCGGTCAGTCAGTATATTTACATGGTAATTATTCATCTAGTGCAGCGTTTCCCAAGCTGTGTGTTGCAAGCGCTGGTGGGTTGTGAGCTGATTTTTAGTGGGTCGTGAATAGTTTTTGAAATGTTATTTTTTTAAATTATATAAAACTTAAAGATCACAAGGAATGTGAAAAAATTTGGAAAAATTTGGAAAAATAAGGTGCATAATATACAGGATTCTAGATTTTGCAACAATCACTGCGAAAAACTTATATAGGCTGCAGCTCAGTGCTGCCATCTAAAACCTTAGTGTGCATCGAGAACCTACTGGTAGCTTCATTCAGTACAGTCTCAACTCTCAAGTTAGATGGTCATTAGATGGCAGCACATTTCCATTGCTAGAGGTCACCATATTTAAGAATGTCCAACTTCTGTCAGATACAAGTCTGCTTTATCTTCAAAGTATTGTATTGTATCTATCAATTTATATAGCGCCTCTCGCAGTGCACACCAATCAGGCGCTCCCAGTGCGAAAGACCCAGAGAAAAGAAAGAGGTCTTCAGACAACGAAAAGAGGCACTTGGGCCACCAGTTAATAAACAGGAACGTGTCAAAGGAGGAAGCTGGTTCCATAGTGCAGGGCCAATGAAGGCAAAGGCTCGAGTTTTATCCATAGCAGTTCTTGCTCGCGGGACAAAGAGATCATGCCGGTTTGATGAGCGTAGTGGGCGAAGAGAAGTAGCCGAGGTCGGCAGCTGGATAAGGTCACATAGATACTTGGGAGCTCGGCCAGTACAAGACCGGTAGATTAAAGAAAGTACCTTGAGCTGAACCCGAGCAGTAAGAGGGAGCCAATGAAGGTGGTCATGAAAGCAGAGATGTGGGATGAGCGAGGAAGTCGGGCTATTAGTCTGGCTGCAGCATTTAGAACAGACTGAAGAGGAGAGAGAGACGAACCTTTGGGAGACCAACCAAGAGAGAATTACAGTAATCAATCCGAGAGCAGATGAAGGCATGGACAATAGAGGTAAAGACAGAGGAGGAGACAGAGCGTCGGATTGCTCTAAGACGCCTCAGGTGGAAGTAAGAAGAACGTGTTAGATTGGCAATATGTTCAGAAAAGGTAAGAGTGCTGTCCAGGACTACACCAAGATCTCGTACACTGGAGTGGAAAGTGAAGGACAAGTATCTCTCTCAAGAAGAGGGAGATCTAGCTTAAGAAGCTGTTGGCGAGTGCCGAACCAGATGAGCTGCATCTTATTTGGATTCAGTGATAGCCGATTGGAGGACATCCAGAGGTGCAAGTCTCGAGAGAGACCATCAATGCGGCCAGTAAGAGCAACCTGAGCAGAGGGTGGACCATGGACAAGCGCGGTGGACCATGGACAAGCGCTTGTACATCGTCAGCATAGAGGTGACCAGTTGATGAGTGTTTAGAGAATATGGCTGGAATGTCGGCCGTGTATAAGAGGTAGAGGAGAGGACCCAGGAGAGAGCCCTGAGGAACACCATATTTGACCAAGACCCAGGGAGTTCTAGAGTCACCACAAATGACCATTTGAGTACGACCAGTAAGGTAAGAACGGAGCCAGAGAAGAGGAAGGCCTCTGATACCAAAGGAGGTCTCGAGGCGTTGCAGCAGAATGTCATGGTCAACCATGTCAAAGGCAGCAGAGACATCAAAGAGAGCCAGCTGTGTAAGTTCAGATCTATCAACAACGGATCAAAATGATCTATCATCGTCAGCATTACTCGCATTGCTTATTTTTTTTTATTGTTGTCTGAGTTTATCTCTTTGCATTATGCATAACTGGTTGGCAAAGAAGCCAATGACGACAAATCAATGAAGTCGAGCCTGTGACAATGAATTCAAAGCAATCAAAACGAAGACAAATTTTGAGAAAGTATGATTCCAACTAATTAAAAATCGGATTTTCATCGCATGGAGATGAAGAAGATCCACGGCTGCATAGCATTGTTTGCTGTGAAGTACTTTCAAATGGGAGGATGCGCCTGAACAAATTGCGTCGGCATATTGAGATCTCGATTTGAAAAACATCAACTCCAATTTTTCAAAATAGCTGGAAGAGTTTAAAACATCAGAAAGAAAGCTTTTGAATTTCACCAAAGTCAATAAAAAAGCTATGCATAGTTCATACCTGATTAGTTTGCAAATAGAGAAAGCTTGTAGGCTGCACACAGCAGGCAAGTGCTCCCAGCGATAAAGATATGGTTGGAATTATGTTTGGTGATAAGAGCTCAAATAAGATAAGAAGTCGAAACGATTCCGCTGTCGAATAACACGGTTGCGCGCAGAATCGATGAAATGTCCCAGTGGACAGAAGATCAGCTGATCCAAAGAGTTGGTGAAAGTAATTTTTTCTCGCTGCAATTGGACAAATCTTCTTATGTACAATGTTTGTGCCAACTGCTCATCTTCATACGTTACATATGGAACAACAAATTGCATGATCATTCAGAAATGGTCATTCTAGGTGGTTCTTGCATCCTCTGGGTACCTGTTAAATTTAGGGTTCCTCAAGGATCTGTGCTGGGTCCACTTCTTTATGTCATGTTTACTGCTGATATTTACCTCCTTTTTGCTAAACATTTGACTGTAGGACACCTGTATGGCAGTTTATGCTGATGACGTTCAGGCCTTCGTTCATGGTCTCCCTGTTGATCAACTTGTCCGTTCTCGCTCTATTGAGAGCTGGATGTTCTCAAATTGCCTCTCTCTCAATTCTTCAAAAACTCAGCTGATTTGGTTTGGCACTTGCCAGTAGCTCCTTAAACTTGATTATGCATGATCTACTGTCTGAGCGGTACCCCTTGTTTACTTTCTCAACTAGTCTCCGTGACTTGGTTGTTACTCTTGACAGCACTCATGTTTGCTGAACACATCTCTAACCTCTCTTGGTCCAGTTTCTATCATACGGAGACATCTTGAAGCTGTCAGGTGATCTGTGCCCTTCTCCACTGTGGTTCTGCATTCCTGTAGGCTCCTTTACGACTCTGACCTCACATTTCGCCTGGCCAGACACTTAGAGCTCTGTGTCAGCTGCCACATTTCGTAGGTTATCCAGTCCTTCATGGCCTCTCTCCATTCCTTTGTATCTCTCTATCCTTATATAGAATTCCACCTTTTAAGTGTTTGGTTTTCAATTGTGTGATATTGGCCTCAAGAAAAACTTAATTTGATGTTGTGTGCATTGATTATTATATAAATGACCAAGTTATATCAATATTATCTTAACCATATGTTTTATGGAGATGTCACTGATGGCTTGTAAGTAAGTAAGTATATTCTTTCTTTATCCAACTGCATAACTGCACTTTGTTTACATGAAATTGAATATTATGAAGCATTCTTGTTAAAAAGTTTTCCTCGTTAATTTATCCGCCCATGGGACAATTCGGTCATGCAGTCTGGGATGCAGGGAGTAGGGGAGTGTCTTTACAGGAGGGAGGAGCGGGTTCAGAACATGGCCCGAGTCCGCGAAGGCAGCAGTAAAGAGGTTCCCATCTGCTGTTCTACACAGCTGTTCTAATGTTGGGTTATACTCTGGTACGTAGTGTAGTCGGACCAGACGTTCCATCACGGACTGTATTCTATTGCACTCCTGCTGTCCCACAAAACCTCACCATGCCGATGATGCGTATAGAGGCTTATGCATACTCTACAATTTACTACACACATAAACATTCACGTGGGTGCAACTATGCTGATTGCTGAGTCATAGCTATAATAATAATAATAATAACGACAATTTATATGGCGCCGTAACGCGGCCATACCGCCACAAGGGCGCCTCACATACAACTAATCAACGGTATGTTGAACTTACGGTAAACTTGTAATTGCTCAAAAGTAGCCATGAAGAGACATACATCAATAAATATTGTAACTTTACTATTTGTGACAGAAACACATGGTTCTCTCCTAATATTCAGCAATATCAAATGCAGTTATGATTTTTTCCGACTTTGTGAGGGATTTCTCACTTGTGAGGCTATTTATTTTTGGCATAATATTACATAGTAATATTATGGATAATTCTAGATTCGAGCAGATGATACAAATGTTGCCATTACTGAACTAACAAGAGTCACTGGCATTGGGTAAGTAACTATCATTCATAAATTCTTAAGTATCTTGATGTATGTATGTATAGCTGGAACCATTTTCCTCAGTCTTTCTATTTCTCTGCTCCTAACGCCTATTTGTTAGTGTTAGCACTGACTTGGGTCGGGAGCACCTCTGAATCGCCAATTGGAGGGATTTGGAGCTTTATAGATGTTTGATTATAAGTACAAATCAGAACAGTTTTTCATGGGGAGGCTCATGACTGGCATGTGACAGTGACAGGTATCCAGAAGCTGCATTTTCTACCATCTGTGAGGGAGTTCCCGTCAGTATGTATAGCACTGTACTGCAGACTTCATTCAACTGTCATCATTCCCAATCCCTAGCACAACTTGGACCAGGAATTTTGAACATAATGTTTCCTGCCAAAATGGATGTGACTTTCTTTGAGTTCACCCCACCCCCTGCTGAAATTTAAATTAAAGTTTTCCTATCTAGGCACAATTTTCAATGCAATATATTATCTACCAATTAGGATGTTGAATTGAAAACCAATTTACAGCAGAAAAAATGGTTTCGCCTGAATCTGATGTTATGCTGTTGTCAGGCCTGCAGCAGCACAGAAGCTAGTCAGTGAAGGAATAAAGAGCATTACAGGTAAGGTTATCAGCTTCTATTATTATTGGCACTGCAATATTGCGCAAGGCATATTATAGTCGCTGCTAAGTAAATCTGATGATGAAAAAACAGTTCACAATCTTAAGGCCATTGACCATTGTACTTTTTAAAATTATGATTGTAATCACAAATTTATGTAGCACCACTTAAAGAAAAGCACTCTTGACCTGGGGCCAAGAGTGCCATGGGAGATGACTAAGCTACTCCGGGCGTAACGCCTACTCCGGGAATAACTATTCTCTGAATAAAACTTAGTTGTGGTCGGTATTCATAAAACAGGAGTAGACGGCGGATTAGTGGTTATCTCTGCGCATAAACTGCAATCGCTGACGCTGGGTTTTCCCATGGGCATATTTGATGCCAATCGCCGGCTAAATTTTGTGAAACGTTATCGTTTTATTCGCACTAAATATTACAGAATAAATCGAAAAAGCAAATGAAGATAATTTTTATGATGAAAATATATTTATCCTAATACATACAGTCCTACACTAAAAATAAAAATTAATATATGTTTTATTCAGTTTTAAAAATACATAAACTGTTAGTCTGTACAATGTAGGCCTATCCATTTGTTTGGTGTGCATGACACAAATCAGGAATGTTTGCTTTAATATTAAAAGTGGCAATTCAAAGTATTGGAGAGATTGTCATCTGTTAGTCTGCAACTTTGTTAGTTTCATCTTTGAGAAGAACTGTTAACAAATATCAGTGCACCATGCATGGAAACAGTGCAACCAGTTTCAGGATATGAAAATCTAAGTGAAGGGTTAGAATCATGAGAAATGTAAAATTTGTAGAACTGAATCAGAGGTATCTCACAAAATTTCCTTTCCAACTCATTGTTGCATTGGAGTTCAATCAATTCCATTTGCATGGAGTTTGGTGTTGAATTGACATCAATGGAAAAGGGAGATCCAAACAATTGAAGTCTAGTTCATGAGCATTGAGCAGCAAATCAGCAAACCGGAACTCGGAACTCTTATTTTTAAATTTTGTTTTTTTTTGGGCACTTCTTGGTATTTGCAGAATCAGTCAAACATGAAAAATGCACAATGTTGCCTTTTGATAATTGATTTCCCCAGAGTATACCAACTTCATTTGAAAAGTTCTGATAGATGGCTTCTAAAGTAGCGAACCCACCCACTATGCACATGTGGTCTTGTTTCATGCAAAGAGTAGGATGACTGAAGTAAACTGGTTGACTAGAATAGAGGCCGGATTTTTAATAAATAAGAAACAGAAATGTCGGTCTATGTACAGAAATTCACTTGTGTAGGGCCGGATTAAAGGTTCGGGGCCGGATAAAAGGTCCCCAAAGACAGTGCTAATATAAAAGACATGCCAAGGGCCGGTTCACAAATCTTATTTAATCGAAATAGAATGTAAATAAAACAGAGGGAAAATAATGTAAGTTAATAATTGTGAGGAGTTCAGAACATCGAATTTCACGGTTGCGAGGACAATGTTAAAAATTGAAAGACGGCGGTAGACTAAAACAACTTATTTAATATAAATTTTAAATTAAGAGTCTAAATATGAGAGTGAACATTAGCAGCAAAGGTACAGTAAGAAAATGACAAGGAAGAGTTAAAAGATTTTGAAGTTTACGGTGAAGTTGGGACAGATCAAAGTCTAACGGAAAGACGCGGCACTTCGAATGCAACATTGTAAGATATCTCGTCAAATTTTAAGATTTGGTGACGGCGAAATGAAAGTCAATTTACAGTTCGACATTGGCGAACGAAACGAGTTAATTACAGATTCTCTTTAACACTTATTGATGTCTAAAACGTCGTCGAATGCAACGAATTACGACGGCCGCCATTTTGTTTATCGCCTTTAAGCTGTGAATAGAGGACTTACTCCTACCTCCGACTCGGTGTAGCCTTATTCGCAGCGTAGAGCGTTGCACCTGTCTCATGAATACCGAGTTAACCCGCGTAGGCCTGATTTAAGCTGTGAATAGGAGTTACACACTTCCCATGAATACCGGCCCTGACAATGCAAAACCATGATCAAATGGAATAGATTTCAGATGCTTGCGGATAAGGGGCTGTTCGTTAGGCCCATACAACATTTTTTAACATTTATTGTTGAACTCAGAAAATGTGGCTGAACAATATTGACCCCACAATTTAAGGCAGTGGGTGCACAAGTTGAATGATTAAAGCAAACTGATTGACTGCTAGTGTGCAGATAAGATGCAAACAAATGGAGAGCAGGACCAGAAATGCCAAACAAATGTTCGAGATGTTTAAGTGCAGTAAGTTATGATCAGCAGTATCAGAAGCAGCAGATAGGTGAAGCAGAATGAGGGCAGTCACTTTCACTTTGTCCATGGAGCTGATTAGGAGTTGAAAGAAGTGCTGTTTCAATTGAGTTAATTCAACATTTGTGGTAGCCAGATTTATAAGAAGATACAAGTTATTGGACAAGGTGTTCATATGATTAGCAACAAACTAAAATTAAGGTAAATTGATAAATCATCAGGACCCACTGGTGGGTCGCGAGCCGATTTTGGTGGGTTGCGGAAAGTTTTCTAAATGTGATTTTTAAATATATAAAAATCATAAAAAATGGAAAAGTGAGAAAACAAACAAAATTGAAATGTAGAAAATGAAGGCATATGATGTGCGCATATAGGCCTACGGGATTCTGGATTCGACAACGTCCACAGTGAAATCTTGGATCCCCAGCTCAGTGTTGCCAATAGCGCACATCTAACTGAGAAATGTAAATGTTCGCGTTTGTCTGAAGCGAGCGTATATGGCCTCGACCCTGCTCATTTTTCAATGACTTGATCGGGTGAGATCCTTCACCACTGCTGCTCGTTTTAATGGACACCACGCCATTTAGGGTCCCTGTGCACGGACTGTGCTAGCCCGAGATTTAAATCTCTGAAATAAGCCAGCATCTAGAAACGAACCGCTCATCAGCATGCTCTTTTTCACAGATGCGCATAAGACGCATTCTACGCTCTTACCAAGGTAGGCTAGCTGACTGGGGCCATCGAGAACCTAGGCTACTGGTGGCTTCATCCAGTAGGCTAGGTATTTGTCTTCAATATTTGTGCACACTATGATTGTTACATGGCAGCACATTTCCACTGCTAGAGGTTCGTAGAGTTTCTCATCACCATATTTAAGAACGGCCAACTTCCATCGGATAGGCTACTATTGACATCAGCGTTGCTCGCATTGTTTATTGTCTCCTCTAAGTTTGTACTCTCTGCATTATGGATAACCGGATGACAAAAAAGCCAACAATGAAGACGAGCCTTAAACAACGAATTCAAAGCAATCAAAACGAAGAAAAGTGATGAGAAAGTATCACTCCGACTACTTAAAAATCGGATTTTCGTGAAATGAAGATGAAGTAGGTAACCGGTCGCAGTGCGTTCTTTACTGTGACATAGGCTACCTGCAAAAGAGACGATGTGCCCAGACAAACTGCGTCTGCATCCTGATTTGAATATCAGTCACTCCAATTTTTAGGAATCAAAATTAAATTTCCAATGGAGCTGCAACTGTCGATCTCCTTGCGCCTGAAAATAACTCGCATTGACGTGGACGTCAATGCCGTCATCAACAGTAACTGGCGTACCCCAAGCATCCATCCTTGGTCCACTTCTCTTCATTCTGTACACCTCTCCAATATTGTCAACATTGCTTCGCAACATGGTCTTCTGATCCACTTATATGCTGACGACACCCAACTCTACATTGTAACAAGCGCACCATTCACACACTCCTCACTATGAGAAATAGGTCGAGGTTTTGTAAAATTGTGTTCAACAACAAATAAAAATATGGTTTTTTATAACTTTTTGTCTAATAAAGCTACGTGGGTCGCAATAGATTGTCGTTCTAAAAATTGGGTCGCGGTGCTAAAAAGTTTGGGAAGCACTGACCTAAAGTATCAATATGTATATTGAAGTCACGTTTAATTACTAACTCAGAAAGGACATAACGAGGAACTAGAGCAGTGATTGGAATTTATGGCAAAAAAGTCAAGGGAAGGACCTTTGACACTTGCCCACTGCCAATTTGATATTAGGCCTAATTACAAGCTATATAAGGTTCTAATGATTTCTGTATATCTATTATATATATATATATATATCTATTATATATATAAACCACACCAGTGCATATTTTAACGGGTTTGTACTACTGGGACAAAGTCTGCTACTCCACTTTCAATGTTATTGGTAACTAACATTGAAAGTAGAGTATTACATGGGAGAAATCACCAAAACTACTGGGACAAATCCTAAAACTACTGGGGCAAATCCTAAAACTACTGGGACATTTGTCCCAGTAGTTGAAAATAAAATATGCACTGAACCACACAATAGAGTAATAGGCCAGAAACTATTTTTTGTGTTTTTCGTTTTATTTGCAGAATCTAATATCAAAATATGTGGAAAATAGTAATTTCTTATATTTTGTTAAAAACGAGTTTTAAGGCTATTTTTAATGCTTTTAATAAACCTATTGTTGTGTTCTAATTAAGTTAATTAATTAATTAATTAAATTGGATCACTTTTTGCCTTATATCTTGAGTTACAATAAAGCTATAGCAATAATCTTTTGTGTCATTTTGAAGCCTGATGCAAGACCTTTGAAATGATGTATCAAACTCAATATGTTGCAAAATCACCTTAATACTGGTTTTGGTGTGTGGAGCCACATATATATATATATATATATATAGATATATATATATATTTATAAGACTTTGTAAATATAATGCTTGTATGTACCTGAAATAGCTATATAATGCGTATCACAAATCTCGGCAATAAATAAAAGGAAAGGAAATGCCTGTACATTACATCACTCCATGCAACTTGCTATGCAGCTGAGTGAGCTAATGTGTAGTGCCAGTCTATGTATGACATGTTAGTAGTAGATTTCGTTTATTAAGATATTAAGTTGACATACCACAACTTGTTTACATGGGATAATGAGAGTAATGAAATTAAAAACTATAAATTTATGCCTATAGTCAGATTGAGAGTTAAATCTTAACATCCCGAATGGTCTGATATAGAACTCTAGAGATGAAATTGTGGTCATCTTTTTTGGGCAGTTCATATTCATGAGGCCTAGGGCACAGAGCATAAGGCCTACATATGGTCGGAGGAAAGAGGCCTCTTAGCTAACTTCAGGCACAATTCAAAGATTTAAATCAGTTTGAAAATGGATGCTGCACAGAGTCAATTCAACAATATGTAGATGCAATGGGCAATGGGAGACTCTTTCAGGAGAACAGTGCAACAGAGGTGACATGTTCGAGTTGAAGTGCAGAAGAGCTTAGAGAGTGATGCGGGGAGACAATCTCGTCCCCATCTCTGCCCGCAACAATTATGTCTTCCCATCCCCAAGGTTTTCATCCCACCCCATCCCCGCAGGACAACAAACGTTTTCACCAATTAAAATTTAAAAAAAAACAATGTTAACATACAATGCTATTTGTATTGCTGATTGCATTAATAAAGCATATATTAAAAACATATTATCTTACAGTTTGCACTAACCAACCTCTGGCTATTTCTGACTAGTAAGCTTAAAAAATCTCCTTCTCAAGTTCTTGACATCACCGTGGACTGATTTGAGTGTGTACTTGTAGCTTTAAGAATGACACGTGACTACTGCATTAAAAATTAATGAATCAACTTTGATAAGCTGATAAAACGGCCAAGTATCACTTTTAGTTTAACTAAAGTGACCTTTTAACCCATTCCCGCCTGAATGAGTAATCTGACAGTACCCATAGTGGAACAACAATAATGCAACAAGGATTACAGAGAAGCATTATAATGTATATCTTTTCTGAATCAGCAGACTTCTGGCTTTGAAATGTACATTTTATTGTAAACAAAACTTGATTTATATAGCGCCCTTCGAATGCCAACATGCAAAACAGTCATCGATGCACAAATGGACATTGATAATACCCATAGTGGAACAGCAATAGTGCAACAAGGATTACAGAGAAGCATTATAAAGTGTATAATGCTTCTCTGTAATCAGCAAACCTCTGGCTCTGAAATGTATATTCTATTGTCAACAAAATTTGATTTATATAGCGACCTTCGATTGCCATTTTTCGCAACATGTCTCTCTCTTAGTATATTTGTATTTACCAGTCTCAAGATTGTTGTGCTTGGTACAGACCCTGCACCTTCTCCAAACATGTGCACTGGATGAAAAATGCTTGCCAAGCAGCTTAGGAATGGGGGGGGTGGAGGGCGCCTACCTGGCATGGCAATATCTCAAGTGCGGGTTCAGTTGACAAGACAAATAGTCATGGATTTCTGGCAAGTCAGCAACCCCCATAGCAATTTGTAAGACTAAAATGCTTCAATTTCCTGTCTAGTAACAGGGAGCCAAGACAAGCTAGATGGCGAGTCCTGCCTAGATCGTAGAGCAAACTTGTTGGTTTCTTTGACTAAAAGGTCGATAACATTGTCCCCAAACAATCCAAAGAATTCAGCAGGCAGTGTGCAGAGTCTGATGATCCTGCTGTCCCAGTAAAATGAATGTCCTTTGAAAATGCCTTTTGCCAGTTCCATTGTTCATTGTCACAAGCTGCAGTCGGTTGGTTTCGCAGAATTCATCACCTGGACATTGACCTTCATGAACACAACCTTGACCACGACCTCGACAGCAACTGCTTCTCCCTCTGATGCTGTTGGCTCTGATGGTTTCTTCAAAAGGTGGAGATGCTGCCTATAAATGGAAAAATGATAAATTCTGAATAGATAGGATAATGGAAAAAAGAATAATTCATTCTCAATCAGCTGATCAATGAACATGCCCATTTTTTCCACGAAACAATTTTCATTACAAAGTTTTGCTTTACTATCACTAACCAAAAGTTTGCTTTCAATCAACATACAATAGTTTTACATCACAACTATCAATAAATTACAAAACAGAAACAAAAATAAAAAAATATTGGCTCGCTTAGGGGCCGTCCATAAATGACGTCACGCACCTAGGGGGAGAGGGGGTCGGAAATTTGTGACGATGTGTGACATGGGGGTGGGGGGGTCTGAGTAGTGTGACGTCACACCAGGTCTATGTTATTAAATTTAACAATTAACAACAATTTAATTTTAATAATAACAGCATTAATTTTGAGGATTAAATTTTCATTATTTTTAAAATATTTTTAATGTATACGGGCACCATTATTAATAATTTTCTAATTATTTCAATATTTGGTCACCGTTAGATTTTAAAATATTCATGCTTTCACTATTTGTTCCATGAAGGAGCATTTTGCTTCGCCATGGAAATTGGTTTTAGGGGGGGTCAGAGCTTTGTGACGTCATTTTCAGAAGGGGGTCTTACTTTTTGTGACAAAGTGTGACGAGGGGGGTTAAAAATCGGCCAAAATAGCGTGACGTCATTTATGGGCGGCCCCTTACCTCTCTCCGACTACATCATCATTTAGCAATGCGGAGTCAAAAAAGTCCAGTTTCGGTATCAGAAGCTGGAATCGCAACCCAGGCTTATCCCAATAACGTTTTCATTGGCGATCTTCAAATCTCCAATGAATTCATCGTCAGAAGCATTCATTACATGCCTCGAACATTCAGAGCTCCGGATACTTTTATCCGTCACTTCAAACTTGTTTTTCTAAGTAATTTATAACTTTCTGTCAACAAACTAGACTCCAAAACACACAAAATTTTCCAGACATTGTTACTGATGCTATTTTTAGGCATGACTTAATGATATTATAAATAGTTTCTAGCCTGTTTCAACGCCTCCCGTGTTTAAAAACAATTCCGTATACAGGAAGTACAATTGATATGAGCCTGTAGCATCAAAAAGTGAATGGAACTGGAATTTTAAGTTAAGTAAGTAAGTAGCTGTAACTAAGGTAGTAAGTTACTGTATACGATGTAGTCTATACACTGTACACTGTATTTACTATATAGAACTATAATAGTTACCATTACCACGGTTTTATCGCTGGCTCATTCCTCATTACCACGGTATTGCCACGGCTGTAAACCCATCACCGCTGCAAAACTAATTGTCTCCATTACCACGGGATTTACTGCAGTTTATCGTGGGGAAATTCCCCGTGTCACTCTACTAGAGCTGTGTATCTTCACGGGTAGTAGAACACATTTGCCAACCTAGCTTACTCGATACTGGTATACAGAGCTCCCTCATGTACATCAGGGTGGTGTCAATAATTGAGGCCATGCCAGCAAGGTGATTTTGAATTCTATTCACTGTGCAGCACAAAGCCATATATATATATATTATTTCAGCTTGTTGGCTGCAGTGTGACTGTGAGTGGCATAGTTGAGGGCAACTGGTGCAACTGGAATATTGGCAGGCCCATAGGGATCGAACTGCACAATTTATGAGTGCGTATACGAGGGTCAGCGGAATGCTGAAGAACAGATTGTGTGATATGACTCATATCTGGCTTTTCTGGTAGAAGCAGAACCTGCCGAGGTAGTTCATGTGGTCTGCCATTGTATTGTATTGTATTTAAAGATTTGTAAAGCGCCTCTCACAGTGCACACCAATCAGAGGCGCTCCCAGTGTGAAAGTCCCTGAGAATAAAGACAAGTTTTTAGGTAGCGAAAAGATGTATCAGGGCCACCAGATAGTATGGTGGTGCGAACTAGGGGGAGAAGTTGATGTCATAGTGAAGGGCCAATACAGGCAACGGCACAGGACTGGGCTGAATGCCAGTGAACAGTGCTTGCCACAGAAGCACTGAAGGAAAAAGTTTAGAATATTTCTTAACCTTTCAAATGTTTTACTTTTCATATGTATATTGGAAACTTCATTTTACTTTCAGAATTAAGACAGCACACGGAGAAATTGAATCACCATCAGCAAATAGGACTCAGGTGAAAAATGAGCCTAGGCCTATGCCTTTATACGTATTTACTGTAAATCTTGTGAGATGATTTAGGGACCATGACCTTTAGAAGATTAAAGAATTCACAAGGGCATGGTCCCTACCCATATGTAGTGAAATATCAATGTAAGAGCTACCCAAAAGCTTGTCAGTACTGGAATAGGTTTTTGATCTCACCTTGTCCATACCGATTAAGAGAACTTGACACTCCTGCTTTTCCACTGATAACTCTATACCAGTGCTTCTTAACCTTGTTCAAGGGAGCCGAACCCCAAGAGTACTCACCGAACCCCTCAAGTTTGAACAATAATTTTTTTAACTAATGGGAACAAAAAGGAAATAAACCTACCAAAATGTGATACAGTATTAATACATTCAATACATGAACGGTAACCCGTAGTTTACGTTGCTAAATTATTTGATGTTGTCACTGTAAAATGGAAGCTGGATTGATGAAAGAAATTGTTTCCCTAAATGGAAGTGGGATTGATGAAAACGTTCCTGTGTTCAAAATTGAAGTTGGATCGATCGAAATAATTTTTCCCGTAAATAGAAGCTGGATGGATGAAATTAAGTTTTGGATTCAATAGAAACTGGATTGATGAAAATAATTGTTTCCGTAATTAGAAGCTGGATCCATGACAATATATCTTTGTTTAAATAAAAGTTCCATTGATGAAAAATATTTCTTTCATGAAATAGAAGTTGGATTGATAAAAGTAATTTTTTCAAATTAAATAGAAGTTGGATTGATGAAAAAATTTCTTAATGAAATGGAAGGTGGATTGATGATAGTTAATATGCACATAGGTAGACTTCTTACTTACCAACGTCAAGAACGGCATTGAAGACTTTAGAATAAGTTAGCAACGTAAACTACGACTTTACCACATGAACTACTAACCGTTAACTATTTTACTAAATAAAAGTCGAAAAATAAAAATAAAATAGCAAATGATTTTTCACTCACACTCACTGACCCTGAATATGTATATATTTAAGAGGACCTCTGCCGAACCCCTGGCACTGGCTCACCGAACCCCAGGGGTTCGGTCGAACACTGGTTAAGAAACACTGCTCTATACTATGCAACTGGCGCATGTGCACGATGCAGTCTAGTGAGTCTACATTGACCTAAATATTGAAAACACCTCTTCCTCAACACATATCCTTGTTTTTGTGTTCTGTTTGTCTTACCTTGTGTGCATTTTGACCTGGCCACCTTTATTTGGCAGGAACCACTTATCGTTGCTTCTGCACATCATATCAACTTATCTTAGACATCAATTTGTCTATCATGTTCAATTCATGAAATAGTTAATTTCACGCAGAATTTCCTCAAAAATTCTTGTCTCCTAGGACTTTTACTGTGACTTGAAAATGCATTTTGGAGATTTTTTGTGGAAGTATTTCTCATGTTTTTCAGTGTACGAGTAAGTAGCGTTGTTTTCATTAATGGCAGTTAACAAAAATTAAATGTTTTCGTAAACAAAAACTGAAACTAAAATACCAGACAACTTAAACTAAAACTAAAATGAAATTTGTAACCGTGGAAACTGAAACGAAACGAAAATGGATCAAACGAAAACTAAAAGTTATTTAGCCAATACAAAACTAAATTTGTGAAATGTAATATAATTTATCCAATTTTCTTATGGCAATTTTTTCTTACTTACCTGATTTGTATTGTGCTGCCTTGTGCAAATGGTGTCCTGTACCGTACCCCTGCTGTAGTTTTTGTCTGCAGCATTTATCGAGGGGCAACGTCCATCTGCTCATTCTGCTGGTGCAAAACTTATAACGGAAAAGAAGAGCTGCACAAATATATAAAGTGCTTGATGAAACAGTGGACAGCAGCTTAAAGTTTCAGTTTTGGATTGGAAAGAAAACCTGCCCTGCATCAGAAGTTTTTGTAGAGCGCACTTTTTCACATGTGGATGGCAGGCAAAATAAACTTTCTAAAATGCTGGAAGTACTTTTGAAGCACTTTCTTAAACTTGTTGACTTTAAATGGTTTACAGTTGAACTTGAACCATTGAACAGTCTGTATATTGAGTTTTTTGTGTTTAAATAGAATTAAATAATTGCTAGAACTTAAATTGAAATTAAATTACTAACACTAAAATTAACTTACCAGCGCTGAACTGGCTCTGATCAGGAGCCATGGAGGCATCCCGTCCGGTCCTGTTTCAGTTTCCTTGCTGCATCCAGCATTTTGAAGATGCTGAATTCTATGATATATGTGGTAATTATCTTTCAGTTTAGTAAGTAAAGGATTTTTGCTTTGGTGCAATAGAAACTAAACCAGTGAAAATGTATGTACACCTGTAAAACTAATGATTTTCACTAATTAAGAAATTGGCAGTTTAAGCAGGGCTTGTGCAGCAGAACAATTGTGATGATGAAGCGAAAACAATGATACAGAGATGCCTGGGAATAAAGAACTGTTTTTCATAGAATATGGCTTACAGTTATAGTTTGATCTTTTAGAGTTTGCAGTTTAATATGTTTTATTTTACAGGTATTTTGAAGAATTTGAAAGAAGAATACCACGTGAAGAAATGCTGAAATTACAGGTTCAGTGTAACTTACTTATATAGAACTTCAGTATTTAAAACTTCTTGAATAACAGTCAATGGCCACAACCAATGCTAACATATAGAAACACAAAAATATTACTCTATCCTATTGATTATTGAACTTGCTTATATCAGTGTTTCACTTATTTTAAAGGCCTGTTTCAATCCTTGTCCTTTTCTTGGATGGCACGTGCATCAAAGTTACAGGGCCACTCTGCATCTCGATACTTGTGTCCTGCCTAGTTTTAGCTGACTGTTTGCATGCATTATTGTAAGGATATGTGCAAAATGTTTTGCAACTGATGATATTCGGTTTGGTTTCAAACACGGGAGTGGGATGTTCCAATGCATTATTTGCAATGCACTCCTCAGTCTCAGCTATAAACTAAAAGCTTGCTGGAACAATGCTTATTGTAAAGTGTTTGGATTTCACCTATGGATAATCACTAACAGTATTTATTGTAGGCCTATAATAATTTTGGACTTTGCATTTTGGACCATATGTCTGTGAGTGTTATTGCCACATTTTAACTTATTAAGGTCATGCTAATTGCGGGTAATAGTGCACTTATGTGCTGTTGTTGTGAAGGTAACATCTGTCATGTTCTCCTTTGAGGAGAACATGACAGATGATAATAAGTAACTCACTTTAAGCAAATTTGATGCTTGTAGGAAATTCTTCTGACAGAAATAAAAAAAGCTGATGAAGAGTTTGACGCTAAGATTTGTGGCAGTTTCAGACGAGGTGAGTGTTTTCTTTGCATTTATTTAATTTAATCAGAAATAGTTAAGTTTCTTGTTCTCCTGTTGGCTCATTTTCTTTTGATACTCATAGGTGACTGGACGCTCCAAAAACTCCGGAACACGGAATTCTGAACAAATAAGAAAATTTAGCACGAAGCTGACAAATGACAGAATTGGGACAAAACATTACCAACATGGCCGTAGGAATGAGTAGTCAATAAGTTATTATTATTGTTTAAAAAAAATTTTTAGACGAACTAATTCACACAAAAATGTGAATCTGAGGCATGGCTAGTCAGTCGCGATGTTAAGACACCAGTTAGGTATCCAGATGTTTGAAAGCCAATGAGAAAAAATCTGATATTGGTATTATGATTGTTGTTGTTATTACTATTATTACGTGTTTTGTTTATATGTTATAGTTTGGCTACCTAGTGACATGCAACTGTGCATGAAGCATTTGCTCTCAGCATCTTTACATTTTTTTAACAACAGCCATCATAGTAGGTTAGGCTCGAACCTATTAAGTCTTTGAAAAATAAACTAGAGCTTAAGATGCAACTGCTGTACCCAAATGAGAGTATTTTTTATTAAATTCTAATGTTTAGGTGCTGCTGCAAGTGGAGATATTGATGTCCTTCTCACACATCCAAGTTTCACTTCAGACTCTGGCAAGAAGGTGATGTTATTTTCTGTGTTTTCAAACTAGGCTCACAGGATCCTAGAACCTTGCTATGGATGAGTTCCTCACTCATTCTTGATTTGTTTCAGGAATTTGTCATGCTGCTCAATACTTGTCATACTTACGAATTCCTTTCCAAATTTATGATGCTGCTAGTGACAACTATTCTATGGTATTCCCTTCCTGATGACTGCTTCTGACCAAACTGGTCACCATCCCAGACTAGACTGTCGGTTGTGGTAAAATTTCTTGGTGAGCTTCTGAAATACGTATTAGAATATATGAATATGTATTCTCCCACTCATACTTCTTTTTAATGATATTGAACTGAACACTCGTTCCTCACTCCAATAAACCATAAACTTCTGTCATTTCAACATTGCCTCTATTTGTTTCAAAGCTACGTCTCACACATTACCTTGTTGAGCAATGACAAGATTCTGGCACTCAATGAAATATTACTGTGTCCAGTCCTTCCTTTCTGATTTGCCATTAAAGTGAAAGTGGTTGGGTTAGCTTTTCTGTACAAATCCCAATTGCCTTCATCTTGATCTACACTTCCAACACCATCACTAATATCGGGCATAGGACCTAGTGGCTGCCGGGACCGTTAACGTCAGACACTCAGTCATTTCAAGTTGATCTCAAGATCACTACTAACAGATGGACTTTTAACTAGAACACTTGTCTACATGAAATCAACAGCCATTTGCAAAAATGGTCGATGGAAATTTGCCGCCCCATGAAAAATGCCACTTCAGGCCTGTATCGCCTATACCTAAAGCTGGCACTTATCCTGCTGTGTACGATGAATTTCTGCGTGGCTGCTTCACAGTAAAGAAGGCGGGGCAAGCATTCTCCAATATTGCCGTTGACCAAGCCCATGAGCAGAACAACGCCGGTGTGAAGGATGGTGGTGCTTTAGACCTCACACAGAAGCAACAAGCCCTACAACGATGGATGGTGTCTGGACCAGATATGGAATAGTTCCCGGCATCGATAAAGAAACTCAAAATAAAATCCTATCTTTGACACGATGAGCAAATAACATATTTCAACCAGGTTAAGGATCTTAGCAATGTGATCGAGGAGATGGGAAACCCATTCATCGACGACAGCCATGACCTACTTGTCCTGGATACCAGAGATCTGGCTGATACGGCTGTGATCAACACAATGTGGAACCTAGAGAAAACTGGACAAAAGCGGTATGAAACATTTGTCGGCGAACGTCTTGTTACCCAATCGCGACCTGTCAATATGATTTCGTTTGATTGGGTAATCAAATGAAACAACTTCCCTCTCTTCAGTCATCCACCTGTACAGGTCAAGTCACGAGCAAAGCAACAGTTGTCATCTGTGAAGACTGACTGTTCACTATTGTCCAAGTTGTTTATCTCCTGAAGGAGACCTGGACGAATTCTTTGTCCATGAGAGTCAGGCATGCCCACCGTCACTCTCGAATATGGGCAGATCGCAGCTAGGAACCAAGTCAGACATTGTGAGCTGCCTAGAAGAGTTGGTTCCTACTTCAAAAGACAATGCCATCAAAGATATTCACCAAGGCCCTTCACTGGGTGTACCTACTGTTGATGCAGTCATAGTCAACATGCTCAAGCCTAGCAATGCATGCACCTTCTCAGATTATGCCTCCCATATTTTCTTGCCCTACATCACAAGACAGCTAGAGCATGTTCATAGGGTAGATGTGGTATGGGATGAATGATGTGCAATTGTGCATGGCAGGTTGAAGACATACACACCGCAGTGTGAGGGGTAAGGGAAGCTGCCTGTGTGTTGAATCTTCTAGTGCTCTACCTAGAAACTGGCAGGAATTTCTGAGTAACGACGAGAACAAGTCAGAGTTGTTTCCTTTCTTGAGTCTGCAAATAGGAAAAGTTGAAATAGAAATAGAAAGACGGATCTATCATATTAAACCACACACCACAAGGACGTGCTCTGTACGCAGCCAAGCGACACAACTGGACTTGCTCCTTGTACTCGGCAGGAAGCTGATACAATGATTTTTCTGCATGTCTCCGATGCTGCCAGACATGGCTATCGTAAAATTGTGATATGCACAGTTGACTCTGACGTGTTGGTGTCAGCCATAGCAGCAGTCAGCTGCTCAGCATTGACGAACTGCGGGTTGTAAATTATCAAAGGAGGCGGCGAAGTGAAGTGGACCAAAGCGTCGTGAACTGCTCAGATGTGGCTGCGAGAAGGGCTGTAGGGGACAGTGAAAATGAGTGAAAGCTGCTCTATACTGTACTGGTCTCTTTCTGTGTAGAGGCCTATGCGACAGTGAATGACGTTGATTTTAAAACTAGGGGAATCCCCACCTTCCCCCAAATGACGTCCCTGGCTCTTCTGTTGGAATCCTTTCTCCAGATGTTTAGACACCAAGATCAAGATTCTAATAAGCTGAGATATTGACAGCATTTTATTTCCATCGGCCATTTTGGAAAATGGCTGTCAATTTTATGTAGATAAGTGTTTGCATTACTGTAGTTCTGTTGAAATTCTTGCCCTAAATATGAATGTTTAGACACCAAGATCACGATTCAATGTTTAGACACCAAGATCACGATTCTAAGTGAACTAGAAGCTGAGATATTGAGCTATATGTATTTCGGTCAGCCATTTTGTAAAATGGATGCCATGTCCTGAACTTTTTGGACTCATCTACCCATATACTATCTGGAACCAGATGTGAAATATTTTGTTAATATTAGCAGCTCTTGGACTCCACTTTAAAGATGTGACTAATTATCCCGCTGTTAATTAGCCTTGTCGTCTTCTTTTGGTTCTCTGCCTTCCTAGGCAGGTTCGTACGTCAAATGTTGCCATTCGTCACGTTATCTGGCTCTCTCCTTCAACTTGCTGTAATCCTCCTCCATCATCAAGTCCAACAACATCATTCTCGGTCTTCCTCTTGTCTTCTTACCCTCATTCTTCCCTCAATTATAGTTTTTAGGATGGAGTCTCCCCTCATAATGTGGCCCAACCATTTTCTGTCGGCTTCTGATTATTCCTATCAGGGATCTTTTTCGTCCACCATTTGTAGTATCTCTTCATTTGTCCTGCGTTCCATCCAGCTGACTCTTTCCATCCTTCGCCATATCCACATCTCCAAGGCCTCTAATCTTCTGATGTCTTCCTTCCTCAGAGTCCATGTTTCAGAGCCGTATAGCAACACACTCCGTATCATATACTTGATAATTTGTTTCTTCAGATTCTTATTTAGCTTTCCTCTCATTAATTCCTTTCTTTTATAGAAGGCGTCTTTTCCCATAGCTATTCTTCTCTTTATTTCTACATGACACTTTGCGTCATTTGTCATTTGTGGGGCGCGGTGGTGTAGGGGTATGTTCGGTGCCTTGCAGCCGGAGGGTTGCGGGTTCAAATCCACCCCAAGGGGGTATGTTTGGTGCCTTGCAGCCGGAGGGTTGCGGGTTCGAATCCACCTCAAGCCGCCGTGTAGGGACCCTGGGCAAGTCCTTCACTCGCAATTGCTCATGCGCTTTGGCGTGAAACTCCGATTCAGTGTCCGCGCTGTAGTCGGGAGCGCCTCTGAGTAGAAATCTTGAAGGGGCGCTATATAAATATCTGAAATAAAATGAAATGAAAATTTGTCATTATGCTTCCTAGGTTACAGAATTTTCCGACTTGTTCCCGTTCCTTTCCATCTATAGTTATCTTGGCTGTTGCTTCCTTTCCTTTGCTTATCCTCATGATCTTTGTCTTTTCATGTTTATTTTCATATCATTTTCCTTCAAGATCTTATTTAGCCGATTCATCATTTTCTGTAGCCCCTTTTGGCTACCTGCAGGCATTGCCTGATCTTGTGCGAATCTTAGTTCTTTTGTCAATCTTCCTCCTACCTTTTATGCCCTTCTTCGCCTCTTTCATCGCCTCTCATATTAATTCCTCAATGTAGATTTTAAAGACTATCGATGACAGTGGACACCCTTGTCATACTCCTCTACCTATCACTCCTGGTTCTGAAAATTCTTCTATTTTTTTCTTCCTTTCTGTCCCATGTATAGGTTTCGTATGAGTCTTTTGTCTTTCCAGTCCACCCCTATTCTTCTCAATGCATGCATTAATTTCTTCTAATCTACTCTATCGAAAGCCTTTTCGTAATCCACAAAGCATTAGTGGATGTCGTGTCCATGGTGTATGCTTCTTTCTGACAACACTTTTGTCAGCACCCTCAATGCTCCAATTGTATTTCTTGTGCTCCTTCCCTTTCTGAAACCATTTAATTGGTCCTCTCCTAAACAGTCATTTGTTTCCATCCTGGACTGCATTCTCTTCGTGATGACTCTCAGTACGATTTTAGATGCATGCAGGCTGTGGTCTTCGCATGTTGTTGCATTTGGTTTCTTCTTTATCGGAACCATAATAGTCTATAAGAAATCCTCTGGCCATGCTCCCGTGTTGTATATGTCTTTGCATAGCTGTACTAGTTCTTTCATTGCCTTTTCTCCAAAGATTTTAATCATTTCAATTGGGATGTTATTTATTCCTTCAGCCTTATTGTTTTTCATTTCTGCCAATATCTCGTCTTTCAATACATTCGGTTCGGTCCCACATCATCCTCACTCTGCACTGCTTCTTTGTAGTCATCTCTGTTACCTTCACTCTTATATAGTTCCTCTATGTACTCCTTCCACCGCCTTCGTACTTCCTCTGGGTCCTGCAATAACTCTCCATTCCTATCTTTGATTGCAATGTCTCTATTTCCACTTTGTTTCCTTGTTAGTATTTTAATCTTTTCATACGCCAGGTCATGTCCTCCATTTGCTTGTAGTTTCTCTAGATCATCACATTGCTCCTCCCACCATTGCTCTCTTGCCTTGTGTGTTGTTTTTCATAGTTGATTTTTTTTAGTCTTATATATTCATTCTTTGCCTTCTCTGTGGTTTGATGCTTCCATTTTCTTCCATCTCCTGTAGCATCTCTGTCATTGCCCATGGTTTACGAGGAGCTGCCCCCTTCTGGAATCCTACTGTCTCCACTGCTGCTGTTCTCATAATCTCCTTCCATCTTTCCTCTTTTGTCATCAATTTTATAAGCTATCAGCTCGAATTTGAAACAAATCCTTTGCTGATCAGGAAGCCAGTGGCAAGATTTAAACTGTTTCCTTTTCTTCGTACATTCATAGACCCCCATACGCAAGCAGATACATTTGGGTTATTGCGTACGTTCTAAATGGATGGCCCCTATTTAAATAATTTTTACCAAACATAAATACATTTTATCTTAGCTACCATCATAAAATCTTTACAATTAAGCACACAAAGCCATATAGAAATGTGATTCAAAAGGAGACTGTTACATAGCTTTGTAATTGAAGAATTGTTTTTTACATTTTCTTATTCTTATTTTTAAGGGAGAATTGCTGCATGCTGTTGTGAAGCACTTGGAGAAGATACAGTTCATTACAGATACACTTTCTCTTGGAGACAGTAAATACATGGTACGATGCACTTCCTCTGCACATACCATATTCCGATTTGTATAGTGTAATCTATGTATGTTTAAGGATCCTGAGTGGCCGAGTGGGTTGGTAGCCTGCTCGCCATGCCGGCGGCCCGGGTTCGCTTCCCGGTCGGGTCGGTTTATCAGAGATTAATTTCTCGGATCTTTACTGCGGGTGGCTTGGTCGCATTATAAACGTGGAGTACAATACAACACACAATACAACACATCACAATACAACTGGGGCGCGGTGGTTTAGGGGTATGTTCGTTGCCTTGCAGCTGGAGGGTTGCGGGTTTGAATCCACCTCAAAGTCGCAGCGTAGGGACCCTGGGCAAGTCCTTCACTCGCAATTGCTCATGCACTTCGGCGTGAAACTCCGATTCAGCGTCACAAATAGTCGGGAGCGCCTGAATGGGAAATCTGGTAGGGGCGCTATAACAAGTGTTCAAATACAATACAATACAATACAATACAATACAATGTTTACTAACCTAAGTAGTGTTACAGTTCATAAGAGCAACAAGTTCATCTGTAAGCAAATAATGCTCAGATTACTGGAAACGTTGCCACTGATGAACTGTCATAGACATGGCGAAGCCAACAGAATTTTGTCAAAAGTTGACAGTTGACACATTGTTTAACATTTTGACTGCTGCTATATTTTTTCTCTCCACGCCACAGAAAAGTGGGAAAAAGTAAAAATGCTGATAATTGTTTTAAAATTATTTTTATATCTCAGTGTGTTTATTTCTATATTATGCCAATATTTTTATGCTACATTTTATATCTTTTCTAATGTTATAAAAATTATTTTATGAAGCAGCAGTAATGCAGTATATTAAAAATTACATAAACATTGAAAATTATTTGTTATTTTATTTCGAAAATGTAGAAATAGTTAGTAATCAGCAGCAGTAAGACCGCCAAGTGTATCCATTTTGATACAGTACACAATACAATTCCATACATAACCTGCTGGTTCACAAAGTAAGTACAGCCTGATGCCATATTTGTGGCACTTATTTGGTATATGTTGCCAAAAACTCTAAACGCCACGCCATATGCATCATAGACTCGTCTACAGATACCTCCTTTTGCATAATAATAATCATGCTGGAATCTTTCATTCAACGTATCTGTTATATTTCTAAGTCTATGCAAAGGATATCCATCGGGAGTTAGTTTGTTGTCAGCGAAATGCCAAAATTGCAGAAGAAGTTCAAACCGGTTGCGTGACAACTTTATTCAGTAAGGGTGTAGAAATCAGGGGCTCTGTGTACCCGTAATCCTTATTAGTTGGTTTGGTCACAACTCACATCAAGAAAAGTATCCCAAAAAATTGCGCATTACTGTTGAATCAGTTGGCTCCCATTGATGTACGCGACTTTTTGGTTTCAAAAACACTAAATATTGTTATAAAAATAGCTATATTGATTTGCTAGATGTTGTATGACGTCTAGCAATATATAATATGATGTAATATTGCCAATGGATAATGTACGCCAGCTTGCAGTGTTGTACGAGTTGTCTCATACTCGGCAGATAACTCGTCGCCGTAAGTCACACAAAAATATACGAGTGATCTCATACTCGGTGGTCAACATGTTAAAGTTTCTTCTCCATGTGAAATTGAGGATTAGGCCAAAGAAAGATGATCATCAGCTACATGGCATTCCATCACATGTGATAGAAGAAGCACATGTATACAGATATCCCTGAGGTCTCCAGTTGCTGGCCAAGTATTTGTTGAAGCTCTGTATTGATGGCCAACAATACTGCAAAATCTGTGCCTTGCTGCTGCAGCACTGAATCCAAGAGTTGCCAGCTGCAACAGCAGAATCAGTCATTCCTCATAGTAACCGGTGTACCATACCTGTTATAAATTGACCATTTCAACACAGTTGTTGAGCTGCAGGCAGTATGCAACCAATACACCAGACACTCACTATAACACACAATGTGATGTAATTGGACATTTAT
Source organism: Aporrectodea caliginosa (assembly GCA_020284085.1). Lineage (NCBI taxonomy): Eukaryota > Metazoa > Annelida > Clitellata > Crassiclitellata > Lumbricidae > Aporrectodea > Aporrectodea caliginosa. The sequence goes on along the minus strand of JACEVL010000790.1, from coordinate 1,594,546 downwards.
ATAGCGCCGCTTACAGAAATACAAATCAGAGGTGTTCTCTGCCATAGCCTATATGATGTTAAATGTCATTTTGAATAGAACAGGTGCCCAAACCAAGTGCTCAGATCCCATGTCACTCCTGAGTAGATTTCTTGAAGGAGGGCTATATAAATCCCCAGAATGAATGCAACTATGATTGTCCATCTGTCCAGAAAGAAGCAGATCTCCAGTCTAGAGATGAACTACTAATTCAATAACAGATGCTGCAGCATGTAAGTGTAATGTGGTCTACAGTGTCAAATGCTGCCCTCGGTGGCACGACAAAACAGCGTCCGACAAAACAGCGTCCGACAAAAGAGCGTCCGACATAAGAGCGATGTTGAGACGACCACACATGAAGTGTACTTTTAAGATTATAAATAAAAGCAACCAGAAAGATTAATCCTAGTGCAATTTATTCAATAAAGTGTTATGGCGAAAAGAGAATTTAATACTAAATAAATGTGTGAATTTAATGCTAAAACTGTTCAACCAAAAGTCTAAAAACGTGCTAAAACGTTCGTGTTGGTTGTTGAGTCAACTATAAAAGTTACAGTTCAAGATAGAGTTCAAGCGAATCGACCTTCTTTGTGCTCATTTTCTTTGGTCAGTGGAAGTCTTCACGTCCTTTTATAAGAAAAGTTGTAAGCAGTGCTCAACGATTTCCGATTAAAGGGCCGAACAACAAAAGTTTTCTTTACTAGAACGTATATTTTAAAGGCCTAGTAATATCAGAGCCTGATTGAAACAATTTCGCACTTAACCCCATAGAACTATAGGCCGTAACATGCTAATTGTTTAAATTGGCCCTTTTGCTTGTCGTCCCCTTGATAAGCCCCGTTGATAGATCCCTTCGCTCTTATGTCGGTCGCTCTTTTGTCGGCGCCCTTTTGTCGGCGCTCTTTTGTCAGGGCTCTTTTGTCGGGCGCTCTTTTGTCGGCGTGCCGCTGCCCTCACATATAAAATGCAAGCAGCGTGACATGTCCAGAATCAATGACGTCACATATATTGATGGTCAACAGCCTCATTCTCCTTAACCCTTTAATGACTATACGTATAATTTTTTCACCTTCCCACTGACGCACATATTTGTCAAAAACGATCTTTGAATAAGAAATTGAACTTGATGAATAGCCTATGCATATTTCAATTTTTGCTGCAAGTTACATAACTGACATTGAGCCGCCTGCCCCTCAGAATCGTGAACGAAATGAACCCAAACACCACCCTTTACATTTGCTGATTTAGACATTGTTTGGATTTGTGTCTGAAATCACTAAATTAAAATAAAAACAGTTTACTGCTATTATTTACTAATTCGAAGCTACGACGCCGACGTGTCAAAAAACTCAACATTAGTCACTGGTCGTGTAAAATAGGAAGCCACACTCATACGAAGTCACCAATAAAGATATGGAATGAGCCGATAAATAAGTAGTTAGAAGTTGTCTTACGTAAACCCGTTAACAACCACTATAATCGTTATATTTCCATTACTCTGCATTTGTGAGTTTCACAGCGAGAACGACGGTGAAAGTTACGATTTTCAAACCCGTCGAAACCCGGGTTTCAATCGCGTTCAAACCCGGGTTTCGGGTTTGGAAAGCCGGGTAACCCGGGTTACCCGGGTTCGGGTAACCCGGGTTGGCATTCCCTACCATCCAGTCATTGACGATCTATTTCCTTGTCTTGTGTGGCTTTGCTATGCATTGCTGGCTAATGGGTGTTTCCACACAGTCAGAAACTTGCCATAATTATATCATATTATTTGAAAGGCCTGAACTGGATATGGTTAAGCTAACTCTCTATCTTAAATTGTATAGTCACTTTAGCCCTACTGACTGTAGAATCACTTGAGCCCACATATTCTCAGTTTCTCCAACAATATTGCCACTAACCCACCGCCATCTGCCTTGGACCCACTAACATAACTCCACGGGCTTTCCACTCAAAATTGAAGTCTCACCTGTTCAAGAATTCCTACTCTAATCTATCTGATCCTCCACCATCCAAGATTTCTCATCCTCGGCAACACCCGTCTTAGCAGCTCCTCTACCTCCTCCTTCTGACAACCGGATTCAGACCTAGACTGAACATGATATCTGGACAATCCAACCCCTCTGACATGACACAGCGCTCATGAATAAGCTGGTGCCCTGCGTCTAGCCTTAGAGTAGCGCTTTAGAAATTTGGAGTTATTATGATTACTTTTAATGTAATTATCATGTAGGGTTTTAAGGATCTTTTTCCTACGATCTCGAACTTGCATTGATACTAAGTGAGAGACTCCAACAAAATGAAAGGTCAGATTTAGCCCAGACGACATGTTATTCCATAGATGGTCGTCATTCAGATGATAAGTGGGCTCAATATTGCTTAATTTCACTGCACTTACCAGTGTCCAGGGTTGGACGGACTGGACTGGCTTGCAAAAGAGGCCCAGGAAATTTGGTTATGGGCGGCCCATATTATCGAACACCCTCTGAGAATAATCTGATAAGGGGGTACGGTTAGGGTTGCCACCTTTTCGAACTAAGAGGTCGGGACGCAACTTTCTCTCTTAATCATCGGCGCCGATGCTCACGAGTTTTTCAGGTTTGGGGAACTAAATCTAAAAAATTTCCGGATGACCTTTTTTTTTTTTTTTTTTGGCTTTTACACTTAAATACTTTGGCAAAACTGCTCGAAACTATCATGTCCGTCACTAATCGAAGAACAATTAGCATTAGCAGTAGTTAGTACGGATATTGTGTTTTGAGTCACAAATTTTTTTAAATTTCATCGCACATCTCAAAGTCGGGACATTTGGCTGTCCCGACTAGGTCAAGTCGGGACACGGGACATTTGCCTCGAAATCGGGACTGTCCCGACACCCTCTGAGAATAATCTGATAAGGGGGTACGGTACATCTGAGCGGTAGTCCTCCCACCAATACTTTTTGTAACATTTAACATAAAATGAAAGACATTTAAGTTATTATTGGGCCAAATGGCATAAATATTGTTAAATGAATATTAAAGATTTACAAATAAACACATGCATTTTAATTTCTTATTTGTCCTAAATTCGTAATTATGTTTGGAACCAACTCTTACATTATGTAATGCGCTGTGAACAGTTTAGTTGATTTCAAAAACTTAACATCATGATAGAATTAGTAGACACAACTTCACACAAGCACATCATATCACTAGTTGACACCAAAACGTTAACGACGTCATCATTATTAATTCTGAGAAGAAGGTTCTTTTCACAAGCCATCAATATAAAAGATAACTTGACTGACTTAGCAGATTTCTTTTAATCTGTTCAAAACATATTTCAATTTCAAAAATGACCTCTGACAGCAACTTGTGATGAGGATAATGTCAACACGAATTTGTATGCCAAAAACAAATTTGAATAAGCCAGACTATGAGAATTGAACTTATGGAGAACATGGTAACAGCAAACAATAAATTTGTGCAAGATTTGCATTTATTTCTGTTGCTGTTTTCTTCTATTGAGACTGTTTCACTTTTTATGTCTGTTATTTCAGTATCATATAACAAATTATAATCTTCAAGAGTATTTCTGAAACTTTTTCATTTTCTTGCAAAGTCCAATAATTACACTGTCATGAAATTTTCTAAGCAAGTCACTCGGGTGCTGTTGTCCATCACTGAGAATCTTTATCAAAATTTCTGCAAAATTGTTTGGATCTAACAGGACAAATCGTAATCATAATCGTAAATTTATATAGCGCCACTTAAGAGAAACTCCTCAGAGGCGCTCCAAATAAGCATAAAGACTACCATACTCAGAGAATCTCTGTTTCAAACTACTAAGAACTTGATCCATTACCATGTTGTAAACATTTACTCAAAATTTATCTTTTACATTTTCAATTTGGCTGGTCTTTTGCAGATTTTCCTGGGAATTTCTTTCTTGATCTAATTCAAAGCAGTCTCAACATCAATGTCAAAATTTCTTTTATCAAGTTAACTGTTAGCAAATTCTGGAAATTGTTTGGTTGCTTCAAAATTAGATCAAAAGTTTTATGTATTTCGCTTAATTGATTGATAGTATCTTGAACCATCTTAGAGGCTATCAATGTTGTTTGCAAATATTGAGAGAATGGAGTTGTGTGTTCAAACACGAAGAGAGTTGTGCTGTCAAAATAAATTCAGAACTTGTCAAAGAATCCAGGCAAGTTTTTGCTCTGTACCAGAGCGCATGCAAGTCATGCGTCAGCGCCGCTCAATCGGCACAGGTGCGTTTTAAACCATAGTCCAAACCTGCCAGTGTCATATCAACACAGCAAGCCACCATTCAAATTTTGCACCATTTAAATATATAGGCACTTGGGCCAAATGGCATAAATATTGTTAAATGTAGACACTTTTTAATAGGTAAATTGCAGATTTATATTTTTATATTAGTTGATTTATCTTCTACTTTGTAGGGTGTTTGTCAACTTCCTAAGGATGGCGATGCTTTTCATGACCACAGGCGGTTGGACATCAGGTCAGCAGCAAGAATATAACCAGAATTAAAAGTAAAAAGTCAGATAAGACTTTCCCCATTCTGAACGATGCCTGCATGTTAAACTTGGTCTGAACTTTCATATTTGTTGTCTAACTTATTTTTTACACATATAATAAAATAATTATCAGGTTTTATACGTCATTGAATCCTTCTAGAACTACATTCCTCCTTCTAGGTACAAGCCAACAACTCTGCAAAGTTGATCAGCATATCTACATGTTCAGTTGGAGGGCATACTAGTTATTAGTTAATCATCCTGATAGTTATCCAGTTTGAGCATGGTGTTTGAATCCATGTCATATTCTAGCTGTATTTGGGCCATATGCTGATCAGCACAATTTCACATATGAATATTCATATAATCAGAGCTCTTTTGCCTCAGACTGTCTTAATCTGACTGGCTTATGCTCCTCATTGTTGTCATCAAGGAGGTATGCACTATGCACAAACTACAAACTTGGCACCAATGCTCTGAAGATACACCGATTCTACGAGCTACTCCACCCGGATACTCCTCGCGAGATTGTCCGCGGCCGCCACTCCCTGATGGTTCTCCAGCCAGAGAGGGCGGCCTTGTCGTCTTCTTCCGATCATCTATTCGACTTTCGCCGGTGATCCTTGATGTTGCATTATCAACCTTCGAGGCTTTCTGTCTGAGCATCGCCACTTCTCGCGGCTCAGTCACCTATCTACAGACCAGGATCAGTACCTCCTTCTGAACAGTTTTTTTTAAGAATTCAGTTCGACACTTGAAACTCATTACTCGTAACAGCCAACTACTCATCATCGGAGACTTTAATCAACCCTCCTCATCTACAGTACATTATCTTGACATTCTCTCTCAGTTTGGTCTACTTCAGCACGTCGATGAGCCTACCCACAAATTAGACGGTTGCCTTGATCATATCGTCACCCTAGATGATCAGCAAATTGATGAACTTAAAGTCTTTCCTCCTACCCTATCGGATCATTCAGTTATCCAGTTCATCCTTCCATCAATACAACTTCAAACAGTTCATACTATTCGAATGCTACGCGGATGAAAGTCCTTTGACTCCCAGGCATTTTGCGCCGCTCTTCGTAACACGAGTCTCTTCTCTTCTCGTGAGATGCTTGAGACGGTGAGCTGATCAGCTCACCATCTCCCAGCTCTTCGACCTCTTCTCTTCGACTACGATGGACATACTCATTCCTACCTATCTGATCGTACTCAGATGATCATATCTGGAAACTCAAGGTCTAAATGGGTCCCTGTTCTTCTAGGAGTTCCACAGGGCTCTGTCCTAGGACCCCTTCTTTTCATTCTGTTCACGGCTGATCTTCATTAATTTCTAATCACTCCGCCACGGGTCACCTCTTTGCTGACGACGTTCAGGCTTACGTCCATGGTTCTCCTTCGGCTCAACTCGTTCTTGCTGGCTGTATTGACGCTCTTTCACATGACTTACACCTATGGATATCTTCAAATCGCCTCTCTCTCAATTCCTGCAAAGCTCAACTCATCTGGTTTGGCACTCACCAACAACTCCAAAAACTTGACCTTTTGCTTCTTGCTGAAAACTTCCCCCAGTTCACTTTCTCTACTAGTGTACATGACCTAGGTGTCACTCTTACTTTCTCTGAACACATCACTCAGCTTTCACGCTCCTCCTACTTTCAACTCCGACGTATCAGGGCCATTCACAGATCTGTCTCCTCATCCACCTTGACTTCAATAGTCCATGCATTTGTCTGTTCCAGAATTGACTATTGCAATTCTGTTCTTACAGGCCTGTCTAAGGTCCGCCTGTCCCCTATCCAGTCAGTTCTAAATGTTGCTGCCAGATTGATTGCTCACCTTCCTAAATTCTCCCATATTGCCTCATTTATGATCAATCAATTGCACTGACTTCCTCTCTCAGCTCGAATTCAGTTCAAAGTTCTTGTCCTAGTCCTTAAATTCAAATTGAGCATTGCTCCTAAATATCTAAGAGATCACATTTGCTCCCTCTCTCTTCAGTTTCTCATCGACCTCTCCACTCCTTTGGTCAGGCATACTCTTTTTGTTCCACGAGTTAGGACCACTATGGCCCAAACTAGATCTTTTGCCACTATTGGGCCCTCCCTATGGAATGCCCTTCCTTCCTCTCTACGTGTTACCATTCTTTCTGGGTCTCTTCCTACAGCCTTCTCCCTCCTCAAAACCTTCTTCTTCTCTAGGGGTTCTCACACTGGGAGCGCTACTGAATGGTCACTGCTGTGAGCTGCGCTATAAATTAATATATACAATACAATACAAATGGTTCAAAACTCTCATGCCATAGCAACATCAAAGATACCTATTAATCTGTATATTATACCATTGCACTGGTATAACATACAGAGCAAATTATCCACTTCAAATTCTGCAAATTCTGTCTTCTAGTTCACAGACTACTACATTATAATCAGCCATAACAAAGGCCCCTAAATATGAGCATATTCCATCTACGCATATAACTGCTGACCTTTTCTGCAGAAGACTTTCTTCGGGTGCTGACGCAGAAGATCGACAACCTTCGTTTATCAACTGCTGACGCGCCTTCTCCACAGGACTCTTGCACGGAATCCAATTTTTATGTGATTAAGTCATCTAATCATAAATCTGGCGAACTAGACCCACTTCCCCCATTTATTTTGGGTAACGTTCTAGATGATTTAGCTCCTTTTCTTGTGTATCTATTTAATAGATCCCTTACTGAGGGCCACCTTCTGGCTTTGCAAAAACAATCCATTGTGTTCCCCACTCTAAAAAACTTAACCTGGATCCAAATACTTGTCAGAACAACCGGCCTATCACCCATCTCTCAGTTCTTTCTAAAACCCTTGAGAGACTTGTCTCCCTCCAGTTCCTTCCCCACCTCGAGCAAGCGGGCCTTCTTTTTTCGACGCAATCTGGCTTCAGGGGCCACCATTCCACTTAAACTGCTCTTTTATCTCTCTTGTCCAACATATATGGCCATTGACCAACGTCATCTCTCACTTCTGGCCCTATTTGACGTTTCCTCAGCCTTTGACACGAGATCCTGTTCCAATGCTTGCAGCTATCCTGTGGCTTATCCTTCTTCTTTGGTTTAAATCTCAGACCGCTCTAAGATGGTTGTCATTGGTGACTCCAGATCCCAGTTGGTCAGAGTTAGATTTGGCGTACCTCAGGGATCAGTGCTCGGACCTATCCTCTACATCCTTTACACAGCTGACATCTCCCTATTAATATATATTCGTTTATTGGTATGAAACAGGTAGACACACCGCTATCTGATACATATAGTAATAGAAAAGTTTAGAATGAGTTTTTAGTCATACAATGTCAGATTAGCCTATATCACCAAGAGAGCTTCTATTATAGGACTCTGGGGATATTATTCACTAAACACACTATGATTGGTCACCTCTATGCAGATGATGCTCAATCATGCATGCATGGCTCACCAGCTGATCAACTCTCATTGGTAACTTCTGTTGACGCTCTTGCCCGTGATTTACACTTTTGGGTGTCATCAAACCGACTTAGTCTCGATTCAGCTAAAACTCGACTGATTTGGTTTGGGACCAGGCAACAACTGCTTAAACTTGACAACACTGCTGACTGATAAGTTTCACTCTTTTACTTACTCTTCCAGTGTTCGAGATTTTGGTATCACCCTCTTTCCTTCACTGAGCACATCTTGAATTTGACTTGCTCATGCTTTTTTCATTTGAGGCGACTAAGAGCCATCAGACGATCAGTCGCTCCCGCCGTCTTTACCACCATTGTGCATGCATTCATTTGCTCTCATGTTGATTTCTGCAACTCACACCAAAATATCTCTCGGACTTTATGCTTAAGCCTCTCTCTGCAACATCTGCTCGCCCTTTGCGCTCTACTGACCGTCTGGATCTCTTTGTCCCTCGTGTTTGGTCTGCCTTGGCTCAATGCCGGGCATTTGCTGTGACAGGTCCCTCCACTTGGAATGGCCTCCCCCTCTTCAACGGGCTAAGCTCTTGTCTGGGATTTCTCACGCATCCTCTCGCTCTCTTAAGGCGTTTCTTTTCCTCCGGGGCTTCCGAGCTGAAAGTGCCTCTGAATAGTCTATGCTGTGAGAGGCGCTCTACAAATTTTTAGATACGATACGATATGCATATACATTCATTTCACTAGCTGCCCATTGAGCAAAGAATCCATTCAAAAGTACTGTATTTCAACCAACTGACCTTGTCTGTGTTCCCTACTCACCTCTGATGCAATGGATGCTGTGCTAGGCCAATGGATGCTGTGACTCTTCATATGCCCTGCATCCAAACAATGTTGAGCTCTTGGGCCTTCTCAGTCTCTGGTCAAAAACTTTGCTGCACATTTCATTTGGTGCGTCAATGCGTTGATGTCCTTCGGGTCTAAACTTAAGAGTGGTATCTTTCAACCTGCATATCCACCATCGCATGCTTCTGGTCATCCACTAATCAGCCTGATGTTTACAATAGATTGTAGTGTTTCTAAACTTGCTAAGCACAGAGGATAGGACTAATTATAAAAAGTATATATATTACACTATATAGAGTGAGATATAAACTAAGAAATCAGACATCTTCTAGATTTTGATGAATATATTGAAATATTATGATACTGTCACAACTCAAAGAATAATCTAACTACGTAGAGCGACACTGATTAATTTAAATTATTATTTTATAATCTTATCTGTAGCTGGTTCAGGATGCAGAATGTAGACATAGTACATCATTGATCACCTTTGATGAAGGTTTCTCTTTTAAAAAAGAATGGCTCTGACCAACTTTACTCTTTGGATCTCCGTGTAATATGTTGATTCTTCTGTTGCATCATTCGTTGTATACACTAGATCGCCGACTTAACTCTGTGGTCAAGTTACATGACAAATGGTTGCATAGGTATTTCAACTTAATAAATCAGAACTGACTTTCCGAGCGTCTGTCCATTTTAACCTCTGAACGTTAAACTTCATCTTTTTTCAACTTTCTGTTCCAAATCACCCGATTGGAGGCCTTTGCCATAATCGCCATAGTAACACAGTTCATCACTTCCTCTCATTTGTCAACGTGTAGCCTGTTTCAAGACCTTACAGGTAAAGGTTTAAAATGTTATCGCTCAATATCGCTTTGTTCAGTGTCACATCTACATTAAACTAAAATCTTACTAAATTACTGCATCATAAATCATAATAATACGAAACAACATATTTGATAACTATTGCATTATGAGTTTTATTGCGATTTCACTCAAAGTAACCAACCAATTGTTGTTTTGGCATTTTCATAACAGTACTATGGAAGTCATTAGATTGGAGTAGATTAGGTGGAACCAGGTACCCTACAATGATACCAGAGGCAATGAGTATCAAAAGCTGCAGACAAGTCATGAAGAACAAGTTCTGTCACCCTGGCCTCTCCACAGAGTAAAGATGCCGTTATGAACAGCAATAATGACAGATTCTGTTGAATTAAACTCAATGTATGCAGACTGGAAGGTGACATCGGCAAAGTTAATAAGGTGTTACAATTTGTAACAATCCATTCAAATATTTTAGGTAGAAAATTTAAACTTCAGATGAGCCTGTACTATTAAGCTGCTAGGATTGAGAGAAGATATCTATTGGGAGGGTGAACTGCAGCATGAGCAAAGCAGAGGAAAGAGAGTTGATGGTTGATAGAATGGTTGGAGCCAGGACATGACAGCACTCTGAAGAAATGTAGAAATGATGTTAGAACAACAGCTTTTGTTAGGTGAGGAAAAGATAAGTTCACAAACCTGTGCAAGAATTTGTGACTGAAACCTAATAGAGGTGAGGATTAGAAAGAATAATTATTATCAGTTATTATCAGATGAGGAGGAGCCAGCCAATTCCAGGGTAATACCATAAAATTTGTGGGAAAGGAACTTAGGAATTTAGAAATGACAGCGTTAAACTAAGAATTTCTTTCAAAGATAAGAAATTGTCAAGTCAACGCCACAGTTCAATCGCCAATTGTCTTAGCTCTCTCTCTCTCTCTCTCTCTCTCTCTCTCTTTGCCTGTTGTGTAGCTCAACAACATTTTAAGGCAAGAATTAAATTTAAAATTCCAATTTGAAAAAATGTTCTGTGCATGTCTGTGGCCATATTGGTCATGTGTCTAATTCCAATAGTTTCTTTGTTTTTGTGCCAATTTGTGTGATTTTTGTGCAAACTGAGCCTGTGATTTGAGGTTTTGTCTTGAGGTTAATGTTCTTTAAGACCAGCTTACCTTGGCCATTGCAGTATACTTAGCAAAATGCTACTAAGCCTTGTAAAGTATTAGCCACTTTCAAAGAAGGTCAGTAATTGACAAGGCCTGGCAATCTGTGATGTGTCAGCTGAGAACAATCTAGAACTTTCTCTGTCTAACTGACAAACCAGGCAGAGTATCTGTGCATGGATAATGCAGTCATGAGACATTGATATAAAGTTAGTAAGTATATTCTTTATTGAACCAGCTGCAATCCGCATTCTGGTGTACATACATCATATGCATTTATCATATGCATTTATCTGCATACTGGTACATTTGCACCATGGTCAGATCAGGAGCTTTGCTGGTTGTTTGATTGCCATTTTTATGTTTGTATTCCAGCCTCAGAAAGCAGCACTCTTTACGAACTTGGCCAAATCAAGAATAAATTCAGTGTTAAAGATCTCCAAGATGATGTCAAGATATCACATAGAGAAATGGTATCTAATTTAATTTTCAGTTCTGTAATTTTCAGTTGGTATTTCTATTTTAGATTGATTCCAAAAGATCAGTTCTACTGTGCATTACTCTACTTCACAGGTAGTGACATGTTTAATCGGAACATGCGTCAGAATGCTCTTGAACAAGGATTGACACTCAATGAGTACTGTATACGACCTCTTGGTAGCACTGGTGAGTAATCGCGCAGTTGAATAATAATCATGCCTTCAAAGATTTCTGCATTTGTGATCATAAGCATTTAATGTAGGGCTGGGCATTTAACGTGTTATTAACGCGATTAATGCGTTAATTAATTAACGTGATTAATGCGTTAATTAATTAACGCGATTAATGCATTAATTAATTAACGCGATTACATTTTTTAACGCAGTTAACGCGATTGTCACTGCGCCCAATTAGTTCTAGAAATGCGCTAAAACAATTCTTGATAAAACCGGTTAGTTTAAACTTTGAAGTAAAAACTAAAAAGTAAAACAAGTAGTAAAAGCATGTTTGTTTTTTGTTTGTTGATTGCAACCATTTATATGGCACAGATTCAACTTAACTACTCAGAGTCGGTAGAGTAGTTGTACTTGTTATCTATTGTGACATACGTTAAAAATTAATCGCGTTATTAAAAATTTTAATCGTTCGATTAATTTCGATTAAAAATTTTAATCGTTGCCCAACCCTAATTTAATGGGAATCACACTGTAATATTGCACAGGTTCAATTAAGTTGAACTTCTGTCATCGTCTGCTTTGATGTATACTATTTTGGGTAGAAATCTTCCTCATGCATCACTGTTGGAAGGCTATATTAACTCACATTTTCCCTCACTATAAGTCGCTGTTTTTACATGAGCTTCAAGGGTAGCGATGTATACAAAGGAGCAGCATATGTGTGGAAATTAAACAAATTTTGGGCTACCACGGTACATAATCTGCAGTGCTGAAGGATGCACAAAAAGGAAAGATCATAAAATATTATTTTCCCACTTAGGATGACCAATATGTATTGGCCTGTTAACTCTCGCGGCGAATGCGGTCGATAACGACCGCATAACAAAAACGCGTCCATTTCGCATATGATTAGCTATATTTAGAGTTCTATTTATACATTTTAGATAGAGAAAATGTTGTAGATTCCGAAAATACCCTGACATGGGTTTTTCCAACAATTTGGTGAAGTTAAAAGGGCAACTTTGGCGATGAAATTTTGACATTCTTACACCCGGCCATTTCAATGTAAATAGTCACGTCCCGTTATTGATAATTGGCCCATTTCTCTGTAATTTAATGTTTTTTCATCAGCAAACTTCAAACAAGTAAATTATATCATTCAACAAATGTTGTAAAGGCTCTAAAAGAAATATATTTGACGATGCAGAGGTTTCGAGATTTGAAGGCCACCCATCGGAAATCGCATTGCCGATGCGGCCGATGTTATTATTTATTAGGAGCAAAATTAGGCTAGCCCATGTGATCACTTCTCTGTAGTTATATTTTTTATTCATCAGCGAAGTCCAAAAAATAAAATTTATCGGTCAGACAATTTTGTAAACGCTCTCTAAAGAAATAGGCTACGTTTGACGAGATGGACAATTTTGGGTCTGAAATACGGCAACGTCGTGGAACTTACCGTTGTGAGGGCCAATATCACATCATAGAGTGGAAGCAATATAAGATCATTTTCGACTAAATTCACTAATTGTTAGCCCTTCTCCCGTTTCTACAAGTTTGTCACATACGTGGCTACATTTATAAGTGTTTTTATTACATAATATTCTATTCGTCGATTTTTTATGAATTTCTAATGTTATAATTTTTATTTTTATTTTTTTTAAATTTCATTTATTTATAAATTTTAAGGCAAACACATAAATTGATATGCTTTTTCAAGATAGAATATTGTTGAGGAATCAAGTACGAACAAAATGATATAGGGCATATCTATATTTCAACAGATTTAAGTGTTTGTCTTCATATGATCTAATTATGGTGAAATTCATAAAAAACAACATAACTGCGAAAGAGTTAAATAGGCTACTGAATCTAAATGCTGTTAAAAGTTGTATAAGACATTTGTAAATCTTAGTTTTGCCAGAAGGCTCCGTACCTCAATAGTCTGATGGGTTGAGTCGCAGGCGATTTAGTCAACATCTAGGCGGCAATGGCAGTGCTGGTAGTCATCTGTGCACAGCTGACCCAGTGAGAAGGGAACCCAGCCGATTAAGAAATGGCCAGGCAGGCCAAATGAAATTTGTAGCTGCTTGAGTAGAATGTCGTGGTCGACAGTGTCAAAAGGGGCACTAACATCTTGCCTCCCAATAGGCCCTCTATCAAAAGCCCCATAGACATCAGAAAGGAGACAAAGTAGTACTCTAGATTATCTACGGAATCCTGAATCAGGGAAGCAGGATGATGGTCCAACTCACAGGACTTCATTGCTGACGGCATGATAATGTAGCAGAGCTCAGTGGAAGAGATCTGTCTTAGTGAGTCTAGGCAATGCTGTGTGGGCGGGAAGTCCGGAGGGGGAAGCCAAAGGTGTTGGCTTGGATGGAACAGATCTTTAGCTTGCAGTGTTTTGCAAAGTCATCAACAGTAAATCCAGAGGTAGCGGGATGGGAGCCAAAGCCGAGGAGGCCGTTAAAGACATGCTTTGGATCCTTTGCGTGTCAAGCGATCTTGCCTCCCAATACTGGCGCTCCCTTTCCCTGCAATGCGTGCATTCGACAGATGAACTGGACCCAGTGCTGTCGATCAAAAGGGGATTTCGTGCACTGGTATAGCCACTCGAGCCGCCACAACTGCCTGCACAGCGTCCGGCATTCCACGTCGAACCAAGGGAAAGGGTACTATGGCGTTCAGTGAAAGCGAGAGATGGGAGGAAGGTGGCAGTCAGATCATCCATGGCCTCCTCTTAGAACGCCGCGAGTATCCTGGTCCAGATCGTGCCATGCCCGAGCATGACAGATGTCCCTGACTGGCTGGGCCCAGAGGAAGGAACCATTGCCACGATGAAGCCATGGTTGGAGATGGTAGGCGAACATATACATATGTATATATACATTAGGGTGTCCCACGATAGCATAGGAAAAATAAAATTGTTGAAACTTTTGATGCACTCCCTCCTAAAAGTTTCTTTATGATCCCGTAATATTACCTGCCAAGTTTTATGACATTTCGAAAATATTTAGGGGTCCCGCAAGGCTCATAGAGTTAGTGCAGTTTGTCGTAAATTACGCATGGCATCATTGACTTTTAAATATTTAGGTGACAACATTTTGATCCCATAATAACATGTTTAGTATCACTATAAAGCTCTTATTAAACAGCAGAATCTACAGATTTAACCTTCTTGTATATTATATGCATAAAGTTTCAATTATGAAGAAGACATAAAACACACTACCAGAAGAGATCACATTTTTTGGCTTGCAAATCAAGGAAGACTTTCGAGCCTTTAAATCTGTCGGGCACTGGGAAGGCAAGCTGCTCCCTGACATAACTGGAGTAAACACGGACAAAGTGAACCGATGGCCAGTCCTGATTTCTTCTCTAGTTAATAGAAATACTAAACTTCTGGGTGTGCCAAAGTTGGCTTCTGTGTCAAGACAGGCAGCAGCAGTACCAGTTCTAGACCATATGAAGTCGTGGCAGTGCGATACATTTATTATCGGCATGTGTTTTGACACAAGGGCCTCAAATACCGGCAGAGTTAATGGAGCCTGCACCCTTCTAGAGGCAGCCACCGGTCGTAATCTGCTGCAGATGGCTTGTCAACATCACATGTTTGAAGTCCTGTTGTCTTATATATATTCGTAGTGTGCCTTGGTAAAGTTTGTCCATCAACTGGGGAGGCATTCTTCTCTTCAAGCGATTTAAAGATAAATGGTCCGACCTGGCTCACCTTCAACCAAAGCCTCATTAATGTCTGTCTGTGTCTGACAAACTGAAGGAGTTCATTACTGAACAGCTTCAACTTGACAATCCTCAAGATGATTAGAGAGAATTCTCCAACTCGCGGCATCCGTGTTTGGATTGAGCAGTTCGACAGCGGTTCGCAAGCCTGGTGCCCCTCTAGAGCGCGTTGGATGGCGAATGCATTATACTCAATGAAGATTTAGTTGCGTTTTGATGGAACCCAATCGGTTATCCAATTGACGGCCCGTGAATTACAGGGCATCCACGATTTAACATTATGTTTTAGTCAACATCTGCACCCAATCGTGGTTTTCGTGTCGAGTCACTGCTGATTCACCCATCAATGACATTCAACTAATAAAAAGGCTGCAATATTACGATGCTGCTGCTCTGAAGACCACTGAAGATGATGCTGTGTCATTCTTGGCACCTAAGCCAAGAGCTGGAAACCCTCTCTCTGTTCTCACACAATCTCTCTTCTGAAGATAAAGCACAGCTTATGTTGACAATGAAAGGTGATCGAGGATTGCACTTTGTTCAATCTCTTTCCCGTACGAAAAGGGAATTATATATTTCTCGAAGCTTCTTCCGAACTACCGCCAACTCATCGTGGCTTGTACCCTCGATATTCAATGTGAAGAGTGACCCAAAAGCCAATTGTATAAGATCGCATGTCAGCTTGTTAATAACTTTGCCTGTGTAAATGACAATGCTGAGCTTGGAGTTATACAGAATTTCAATTCAACAAGAACGAAGAACAGAAACAGTTTCTTCTGCAAGTTGTTGAAAAACACAGGCATGACTTTTCTAAGTGCAATCGTGACAATCTTGTAGACATGTAGATTATTGTAAAATGTAGAACTGAACAATATGCAGCTGAAGGTATAAACAGTGATTAAGAATAAGCAGATGCAGGTATGTGGTAGCTGAAACCATGGCTGGTTGCATAATCAAGAATTTGTAATAATGATTCCTCCTAACGATTAATGGCAATAACTGATATTGAGAAAGTTCAAATATCTTGAGTTGCTGTACAATTTGTTTCATTATTTATTCGTAAAACCATACCTATGTACGCAATAAAGTCAGATACTTGTAGTTTCCACTATTTAGGAGCTTTCCATTGGTATTAAACATGTTATTGTATTGTATTTGAACACTTGTTATAGCGCCCCAACCAGATTTCCCATTCAGAGGCGCTCCCGACTACTGCGCCTACTACTGTTATCATGGGATCCAAGGTCGTTGTCTAAAAGCATTAATAAATTGGGCACATCCGACGCAAATTATGCCAACATGGTGAAATGTGAGTGTCTTGCGGGACCCCTAAATATTTTTAAAATTTTATAAAATTTTCCAGGTGTCATTATGGGACCATAAAGCAACATTTGAGACGGAGTGCATAAAAATTTTTGACAAAAAATATTTCTGGGACACCCTAATATACATGGCCTCCTCTTAGCCACTCGAGCCGCCACAACTGCCTGCACAGCGTCCGGCATTCCACGTCGAACCAAGGGAAAGGGTACTATGGCGTTCAGTGAAAGCGAGAGATGGGAGGAAGGTGGCAGTCAGATCATCCATGGCCTGCTCTTAGAACGCGAGTATCCTGGTCCAGATCGTGCCATGCCCGAGCATGACAGATGTCCCTGACTGGCTGGGCCCAGAGGAAGGAACCATTGCCACGATGAAGCCATGGTTGGAGATGGTAGGCGAACATATACATATGTATATATACATGGCCTCCTCTTAGCCACTCGAGCCGCCACAACTGCCTGCACAGCGTCCGGCATTCCACGTCGAACCAAGGGAAAGGGTACTATGGCGTTCAGTGAAAGCGAGAGATGGGAGGAAGGTGGCAGTCAGATCATCCATGGCCTGCTCTTAGAACGCGAGTATCCTGGTCCAGATCGTGCCATGCCCGAGCATGACAGATGTCCCTGACTGGCTGGGCCCAGAGGAAGGAACCATTGCCACGATGAAGCCATGGTTGGAGATGGTAGGCGACCAAACAAGGCAACATCATCCTAGGTCACCAAGACATCCAGCCAACCCTTGCTGGTGGGTTGGATCTGCCATGTGCTGGACCAGGGCGAACTGCCGCAACACCGTCCCAAGCTCGCGTATCTTGGGGTGGCCAAGTCCTCAAGGTGGAGGTTATGTTGCCAACGAGCACCACTTAAGAGTTAAACTCTCAAAACACCATAACAACAAAATTTCTACACTCAATAGATTGCATGTCTTTCAATTTTAGCATGGGTGTCTGCTCAAGCAATCTGCACACACATTGTCTTTACCGTGGATGGATCTTAGCATCATTCTAGAAGGCTGCAGTGCCAAGGCCCAATGCATTAGCCTGCCATTTTGAAACTGCGACTGCCCCCAGATACTCGTCACATAATCACATTCCAAAACAAATTCCTTCCTATACAAAAAATTTTCAAATTTCTTAACACCCCAAACGTTGGCTACGCATTCCCTCTCAATTGTTTCATAGTGGGTTTCCCGAGGTAACAACTTGGGGCTTGCAAATGCCACGGGATGTTCATTCTGTCATCTCCTTTCTTCAGCAAAATCGCACCCAAACCAATATTAGAGGCATTCATAAATTCTGTAGAATAAATGCAACTCACTCTACTGGCTTTGTTCGATGTGAGTGCCGCTTTCGACACTGTCCATCATGAAATTTTACTTAAGCGACTACAAATTTCATTTGGCCTCTCTGGTAACTTTCTTACTTGGCTAGGTTCATTCCTCAGTGAGCGCTCTTTCTGTGTGGTCCATGGGCCCTCCAGGTCCTCATGGGTTCCTGCCCCTTACGGCCTTCCACAGGGCTTGGTGCTGGTCCCCTTCTTTACATAATTTACACCTCTGAGATTGGTTCCCTACTTACTGCTTGTGCTGTGCTGGGTCACCTGTATGCCGACGACATTCAGGCCTACCTGCACTGCCTTGCTGCTAACAAAGCTGTTAGCAGCAAGGCAGTGCTGTTGCCGTTCGAACAATGAGCCAGGCTTTGTGCGCCCTGGAGGCCTGGATGTCTACGAACCGCCTGCGCCTCAACCCATAAAAAACCCAATTTATCTTGCTGGGAACTCGGCAGCAGCTTGTGAAGCTGGATCTATCCACCATTGCTGCAGACTTCCCCCATTTTGTCTTTTCCTCTGTTGTCCATGACCTTGGAGTTACACTTGACCAGGAGTTAACCTTTGCCCCTCACGTATACCATCTCTGCCGTGATTCATATTATCAGTTGTGCCAGTTCCGCACTGTTGCTCGCTCACTTACTCCAGACGCCACTGCTACACTCATCCACTCTTTTATCACAGTCCGACTTGATTACTGTTGCTCACTCTATGTTGGTCTCCCAGCCTGTCAGTCTGGGTGCCTGGACCGGGTCCTGCGCTCTGCCGCACGCCTTTGTGGACGCATTCCCAAATTTGGCCATGTCTCAGCATATATGCTGGATGTGCTTCATTGGCTCCCTCCTGCAGCGGATCTCGTATCGGATCATTGCTTTGGTCTGGCGGTCCTTGCTGGGCCTCGCTCCAGCCTATCTACATGACCTCTGCTGCCCTACCTCGAGTGCTCTGGGTCGTTGCTCTCTCCGCTCTACTGAGCAGGGCGTGCTCATGGTCCCTTTTGCCCGCACTGCTACTAAGCAGAATAGCGCCTTCTCAGTGGTTGGCCCCTCCCTCTGGAATGGGCTCCCTTTGGCGCTGCGATTGCATCCCAGAATCCACTCTGAATCTTGCTATTCTTGCCTCAAAAGTGTCCATTTCAGCCGTGCTGGGGTCGGGAGCGCTTCTGAGTAGTAACCTTGTAGGGGCGTTATATAAATCTTCGTAATGAATGAATGAATAAAATCTGCAAGTCTAAGTCCTGACAGGATTACAGTGTGGACTTCAAGCATTTAAAAATAGTTTGTCTGTTGCATCTCCCCATACAGTTTCATTTGGGGTTCCCTTCCGAGTCAAATCCGTCAGCGGCACTGCGAGTGTGGCAAAGTTAGGAACAAACTTCCTATAAAATCAACCAAACCTAGGAATGCCCTCACTGGACAATAAATTTTCGTGAAAATCATGCCTGTGATATTAAATTTGTAATTTCTGTTAGGTTTCAGTGTGAAATCAAAGAATTGGGTACAATTTCTAAGAAATCAGCAATAGTTTCTATTGTCATAGAACATTGCGTACATATGACATGTAGCAATAAAGATCCGCTTCTAAGTACTTCCGATGCTGCTTTGCCTGTCTCTTATATAGCTGCTCAGGGTTATATCTGGCGAGCGTCCATCAGTAGTCAGCCAACATGGAAGTCGACCAGTTTCCCTGATATCGTGTCTCCATAATTGCAATGTCTTCATGAAAACGTTCACCGTGCTCATCACTCACCATGCCGCAGTTGTCGGGGAAAAAATCCAAATGGGAATGGAGAAAGTGGATCTTTAAAGACATATTGCAGTCAAGTTTGTGATACATACAGAGGTCCTGAGTGGCTGAGTGGGTTGGTAGCCCGCTCGCCACGCCCGGTTCGATTCCCCGGCCGGTCGGGTTTATCAGAGATTAATTTCCGGTCGGGGTGGCTCGGTCGCAATATAAACGTGGAGTACAATACAATACAACACAATACAACTGGGCGCGCGGTGGTGTAGGGGGTATGTTCGGTGCCTTGCAGCTGGAGGGTTCTTCAAAAAGCCGCCGTGGGACCCTGGGCAAGTCCTTCACTCGCAGTTGCTCATGCGCCTCCGATTCAGCATCCGCGCAGTAGTCGGGAGCGCCTCTGAATGGGAATCTGGTAGGGGTGCTATAACAAGTGTTCAAATACAATACAATACAATACAATAGACAACATGTCCTCAACCAAATCCTTGTAGTTTTCTGCCCTGACATTCCCGATGAAGTTAGTTGACACCAGACGAAATGCGTCCAACCTTTCTTTTCGTCACCCTGAAGCAGATTGTCGAACATCTCATCTCTGAATAGCTGACGGATCTGAGAACCAACAGAAACTCCCTCTTTAATTTTGCTTTGCTGAGTCGAGGACTGCCAAGTACTTGAAAGCTGATCCAGTCCGGTCCATGGACTTCACAAAGTTTTTCACACCAAGTTTGATGTGTAGCAATGGTAGCAGGATTTTATGGGTTTCTACCAGTGCTAGTCGTTGCACATTCTTCTCTCCGACGTTCAGAGATTTCCTCTCACACCAGTATCTCCTCACATAATGCAAAGTCTTTGTTCGACTGTCCCATTCACATAGAAAACAGCAGTATTTCTTATATCCAAGCTGGAGACACATCAACAGGACCACTACCTTCAAGTTGCAACAGAGATGCCATTCATACTTGCTGTATTGAAGACAGTTCAACAGATATTTTAAGTTGTTGTAGGTTTCCTTCATGTGGACAGCATGTCCAACCGGAATGGATGGAAGTTGGTTTCCATTATGCAGCAGCACCGCTTTGAGACTCAATTTCGCAGAGTCTATGAATAGTCGCCATCCTTGAGGGTCATGTTTAATTCCGAGGGCATTCATCAGGCCTTCTACATCGGAGCAGAAGACAAGGTCATCTTCCTTGCTGAAATAATCCTCAAACTGCTCATGACGAGTGCAAAACGAAGTCACTCGGACATTTTCCTTAAGAAGATTTCATTCTTGAAGTCTGGATCCAAGTAACTTGGCCTTGGACAGCTCCAGATCGCGAACAAGATCGGTCAGTTCTGCCTGAGTGAGAATGTGTGGCACAGATGACGCACCGTGGCAGACGTATAGATCGTCATTAGACATCGAAGGTTGCAGATAACCTGAAGTCCGTTCACTTCCTCCTCACTGTCTGATTCAATTAACACTTTGGAGGCTGTTGTCGACAAAAGTCGACACTAGGGGCTGAGGGCGGTTGTCGACGAAAGTCGACATCTAGGATTTGGGGCTCTAACATATACATAAATTTACATGTATATATTTATGTATGTATATATGTATGAATACATATATATAATACATGAATATATATATATATACATATGTATATATACACATACATACATATATATGTATATATACATAATATAATCACACATAGTCGACATCTAGCTTTAGGGGCTCTTACATAATACATATATTTACATACATGTATATTAGGGTGGCTCAGAAAAAAATATTTCTGATTTGTTTAACTCTCACCCTCTCAAAATCTTCCAAATAAATAAATAAAATTTCCTGTTAAGTTTGTTGTTTTTAGGATGATGTTTAGGGGTGCCTCATGGCAAGTGTAGTTTTACATGGGAATGTTCTATTCGTACATTGCCGGATATTAGTGTTACCGGTTAAGTCAAAAAAGTTAACACATTATATTCATTGTCTAACAATATCTATTATCTTGCAGTGCATGCATTATTAACCAGAAGCAGTAACACTGTGTATTCAACGGATAATTAAAGAATTAATAAAGAAAGTTATGAAAATGGTTCAAGTCGGACATCACCTTCAGCATTAAAACAGATAATACAAAGACTGTCTAACTTTAAACGCAAATATCTAGAATTTCAGTCCGGCCACAACTGTGGATTTCCTAGTGTCTTGGAACAACTTTATAATCTCGGCATGCAACCATTTGAAGGAAAAACTGATTCTGTTCTTCCTTTCTAGTCAGATAGGCATTAAACTCCTGAATCAGTGACACATCTGTTTCCGCCATGTCGTTTAGGACTGTCAGTGCCTTGAAATACGTCAGCACTGGTTTGAATTCAGAATTGTAACAGCACCAGGTAGCCAGGACCGATCTGAAGATAGTCTACGGGCAAGCTCAATGCTGTGAAGAAAGAATACTCTGCTGAGTGGCAAAGAGGTTAGATTTCTGTTTGCTGAAAGACCACCCGTCATGGCGATTCGTTTTGAATTGCCTGTTGACTGTTGTTTCCATGAGGCCCACTCTTCATTGCATTCACCATTCCTCGTTTCACTTCAAGAGTGACAGACGGATCAAGCATTGCAAGGCATATCATTTTCTCATTCAGATTCCGTAAGTGCCCAAATTATTTCTGCTCTGCATCATCAGAAAATACCTTATTTATTGCGGAGTACTCCTGCCACCTTTCAAGGAACAATAGGTCATTATTCGGAGACAATGTTGGCATCAACGCTGCATCAACGCTGCAAACCATGCTTGGATGTATCCACCAGGGCAAATCAGAGAAGCTCGCATAGACCATATTCTTCTTTAGCTGGCCACCATCTGCCTGGATGCGACGAAACATGAAGATTTTGAATCTGAATAACTAGTGTCCCATCTATCTTGGTCAGTGAAGTCCAACTGGAGCACGGAAATAAATACCACCCGGATGCAGTGCATATTTTAACTGTATAACTACTGAGACAAATGTCCCAGTAGTTTTAGGATTTGCCCCAGTAGTTTTAGGATTCGTCCCAGTAGTTTTGGTCATTAGTCCCATGTAATGTAAGTTTCCAATAACATTGAAGGAGAACAGCAGACCTTGTCCCAGTAGTCCAAATCCGTTAAAATATGCACTGTCGTAGGGATCTGTCCCAGAATTATGATGACCAGAATTAGCAGTTCCTGGTTATCTGCTCGTAGCTGAGTTTCCTGAGGTAATTGTTCAACAAAGTTCAAAACTTATGGTCTTTCGCCTAGTGTGATATCTCGTGACTTTAATATCCTCTAAATCTGCACGGAAAGCAGCATAATCCAAATCAGCCAAGGAGGATTGGAAACGTTTGAACACATGGTCCAGAAGAAGGAGCTACTGTCAGTGAACAGACATTCAAGAATATGATGACGACCGGCAAAAGATAGCAGACGTTTGTCCAACTTTTCCTCCAGAATATTGCACATACCTGATTTAAGACCTGTGTTCCACGATGTGGTGTCGAAAGCCAGGCCACAGATGCCTGACTTCATACCCCAATATTCGATAGCTGCGACTACTGCAGCGGCCGTTATTTCTCCTGTCCTATCTGGTAGGTATGGAACTTCAAGCAGCTGATCAATGCCTTCTCCAGATACCAATACAGGCAGATGACTAACTTTAGCTTTCCCTGCCATGTATAGAAGAACTTACATCTCTATTCTCTAAGTACAACCATGTTGAGGCACCTCTAAACATATTCAGAATCAACTGAAACTTGGTCATAATTTTTTATAAATTATTTGGAACAGAATGAGGGGGTGAGAGCTGCAACTTTTAAGAATTTGTTTTCTCACCATTGCCGATGAGCCACCCTAATGTATATGTATATATTTATGTATGTATATATGTATAAATACATATATATACATGAATATATATATACATACATATATATGTATATATATACATATATATATACTCACACAGTCGACA
Source organism: Aporrectodea caliginosa (assembly GCA_020284085.1). NCBI lineage: Eukaryota > Metazoa > Annelida > Clitellata > Crassiclitellata > Lumbricidae > Aporrectodea > Aporrectodea caliginosa. The sequence continues at coordinate 1,570,992 of JACEVL010000790.1, read as the reverse complement.
TCTAGGATTAGGGGCTCTAACATATGCAAACATTTACATATATGTATATATATATGTATATATGTATAAATACATATATATACAAGAATATATATATATATACATATATACATAAATACATATATATATGTATATATACATATATATATACTCACACACTCGACATCTACGTTTAGGGTCTCTAACATATACATAAATTTACATATATGTATATATTTATGTATATATGTATAAATACATATATATACATGAATATATATATACTTGCATATATATATAGACATACATATATGACATGTAGCAATAAAGATCCGCTTCTAAGCATATGCTTAGTACATATATATAGACATTTACATCTACATTTACATACATATGTATTATATACAGATGTATATACACGTATATCCATATATATACAGATGTATATACGCAAGCATATATATGTACATATATATATATACATAGATATGTACATATATATTATACATATTAATATTTACATGTACTCATAGATACTTATATACATATAAATATATATACATATAGATATATACACATATATAATTATATATGTATATATATACATATATATATAATATTATATATATACATATATATAATATTATATATAGGCAGAATATTTTGCAAACATATACATATGTATATATACATATACTTATATATACAATACATATATCCTCATATGCATATAATATTAGACTGGTCCAAACTTACATGGGGAAATATATTTTTTCAAAATATGCTGCTCCACAAGGCTGCCCCTGTTACACTTGACTAGAAGACTCTGTGTTGAAAAAATAGAAGAGATCTGAGCATGTTTAGAGGTCGCTAGGTTTTGACACTTTTTGTAGAAATTGCAAAAATTGCGCATCTGACGCATTAATAGCTTCATTATGAATTAAAATAAGCACCCATGAACACCAAGCACCATCTTTCTAAATCATGATCAATATGCCAACTGTATTTAAGTAACTAAAAGATTAATAAGCTTATTTACAAATAAAACACTTATTTCAAGTTCTTTCTGATGGATAAACGGATGTTGGCTTATAACTAATTTTTAAATTTTGCATGCCACCTTTTCATCATTGCTCTGTATGCTGCTAATTTAGCGTGATTCGAGTACTTTTTTCGTCTGTGAAGCCAGCCTTGAATATGAAATAAGCTTACAGCACATGTTTGTTCACTTTCTGCAATAAAAGCTCGTACGTTACAAAACGGCAGCTAATGTAATGTAATGTAAATCTTCGAAAATTTCTCAGCGCCCACAAAAGCCACGTCAGGGAGACCAGCTTATTCACCGGCGCTATATCAAATCAGTCCGCAATAGCCAAAACTCCTCTGTTCGTTTCGGTGCCAGGTCAAAATCCGGGGAGGTCAAGCCGAGGAGACAGCATGGTGCTACGGTGGCAGTCGGTGATGATGGTGGTCGTGTGGTGGCGAAGGAGTGGAATCAGGATAGGATATCTTGAAGAGTTCGGTTTTCAGTCGTGAGTGGAAAGTAGAAGAGGAGAGTGCAAGCGGAGGAGAAGTTGAGTTGAGAGGCGAGATAGGAGGATGAGCAAACTGGCGGAGGTCTTTTGGGAGTCCGTTACAAAGAGCTGGTGCAGCGTAGACTAAGGAGCGGTTGCAGAATTTCAGAGAGGATGACACTGGAGGCCGGGATAGAGAAAGGTATGATGATGAGCGAGTAGACCCGGGCGGTTAGATGGTGAATAGCTGGCGAATGTAAGAGGGTTTAGACGTTTGGAGGGCATTGTAGGTAAGAGATACTATTTTGTAATGGATGCGCTGAGGGATTTTAAGCCAATGAAGTGATTTGAGAACAGGGGTTATGTGGTGGTGTTTGGGAGTTTTGGTGACTGCGCGGGCGAGAGCGTTCTGGACTGTTTGCAGGCGTTTGATTTGAGAAGAGTCGATGTTGTAAAAGATGGAATTACAGTATTCGAGTTTGGAATGAACAATTGAGGTGGCTATTGTGCATGCAGTCTTGTAATCAAGTATTGGGCGCAATCGACGAAGGTCGCGGATGTGCATATAGCAGGTGCGAGATAGCTGGCTGATGTGGTCGGAAAAGATGAGGTTCTTATCAATAATGATTCCAAGATTGCGGACAGGAGAAGAGTAAGGTGCGGGAGAAGCGAGATCGGTTGGACAAAGATCGGGAGGAAAGGCTAGTTTGTTTAATTGCTCGCGGAGGCCAATAATGAGGAATTCTGTTTTTGAAGGGTTAAGGCAGAGCAGATTAGCGGTCATCCAAGCTGAAATCTGGGTGATTGTGTTGCGTAGATGATTTAATGCGTCTGGAAGGGACTGAGGGGAGAAAGAAATGAAGAGTTGTGTGTCGTCGGCATAGAGGTGATGATCAGTAGAGGATGAGGAAATGAGTTTGCTGAGTGGGGAGGTGTAAAGAATGAACAGCAGAGGACCGAGAACAGAACCTTGGGGAACACCGCAGGTGAGGGTGTGCGGATTTGATGAGTGACCAGCGGCATTGACAGTGAAAGAGCGTGATGAAAGATATGATTTTATCCACAATAGGGCAGTGCCAGAGATTCCGAATGCAGAGGAAAGGCGTTTGATGATTTGATGAGGATAGAATGGTCTATTGTGTCGAAGGCGGCAGAAATGTCTAAGAGGCACAAACAAGAGACTTGTTGACGGCCTATCGCCATGACAAGTTTGTTGTATAGCGAGGCAAGGACAGTTTCGGTAGAGTGATGCTTGGTGTAGGCAGATTGATTTGGGTTTAGAAGATTGTTTGAGGTGAGGTAGGCGTTGAGACGAGAGAGGACAACCCGCAGCTATGGTGAAACTGGCATCAACAAGGAGTCCCTCACAATGTTGTCTGTTAGGGATGCCTGACAAATATTTTCTTGGGTCTGGACTCCCAAAATTTGGGGCAATCCTGAGGAATTTCATATTTCATTACCAGAATAGACTATAGCATTTGGTGAGGCCACGAAAGCAACAATAGTCGCTGCGTTGGTAATTCGGGAGGAGGCTAGAATGATAGTAGAATCCCCGCACAGTGTGTGGATTCGGGTGTTCGCAAACTGTGGAAGTTGTATGAACACAAATTTGTGCTGATTCAATGAGTTACAGTTTGAGTTCGATTTAATTAACTCTTTCAGTCATCATCTCCGCTATTTCTTCGAAGCGTGTCACTGAAGACATCGAGGCTGCTCTGGTAATACAATCTTATTTATCCACCTAATCCGCTATCCATGTAGCGTCGGGACAGGAAATCCTTCGACCACCAGACTCCACTGGAAGAGTATGTCACAAAGAGATCTTTAAAACTGCTTGATCTTCTTACCATCCAGGGTCAAGAACAACCCACAACCTTCCTATCAAAGTCCTTTACTCCCTGACCACTGAACCCTACTTCCCAGTCGATGAAGGCAAATGTCAAACTGTTGATGGTCGTCAATTACTGCACAGAACGTGGAGTGGCTCTGATCCATTCTTACAATGATATACTAAGGATGAGTCACAGAAACAATACTTGCTGCAACTTGTCTCCAGTCATCGGACAAAATTTTCTGTTCCAACAAAGGCAAAATGAAATAATAGTAGGTTGCGGGTTTTCCAGCACTTCAATGACGGATTTATGCAGACTGGATTACTTCTTTAATTATCCAAAATTATATTTTATTACAAACGTAATGCAGCCTGACTAAGCAGTAACACTGCAGTAGGCCTATATATTTCTAAATTGGGCTGTTTATTTTTCAAAATAATAACTGATTTGAAAATAATTTATAACCGATTTGAAAAAAAAATCAAAATTATGCATGTTTTTTTTGACAAGTTCATACTATAATATGATTATGGCAAAAGTCGAAAACATAGCGACCTTTAAACACAATCAAATCTTTCCAAAATTTTGCATACAGACTCATGTTTTCATGTGTAACAAGGGCAGCCTTGTGGAGCAATGTATTTCCAACTTTTAATTTTGTGGACCAGTCTAATATATATACGTACATACATATATATGTACATGTAGCTAACTATGTATAAGAATATACAGATGTATATATATATATATATATATATATATATATATATACATATATATATATATATACAGGTATATACACCTGTATATAAATACATATATATATACAAACATAAATATATATACATACATACATATATATATACACATACGTACATATATATGTCTATGTATAGTTACTTACACATGCACATACACACATATATATATATATAAATATATATATATATATACGTATATCCATATATATAAATATATGTTCATGCATATATATGTACATATACATTTATATATAATATGTATATCGACATAAATATACATATGAACATGCAAACATATATGAATATGTACATATCAGAATTAAAGGATATTTTCGAAAAATATTCCGCCTACAGCCGTTATTTATAAAAATTTATTTAGCCTCCAAAGTGTTAAAAATTCCTTCGGTGGATCCGGAATGGGAAGTCCTTCGCCGTGCAGAGCTGGTCATAGTGCAGATGGTATATTCGGGTACGCTATTGTCCACTTCTTTTTCGTTGTGATACCTGTAGAAGTATATGTGGAATCATGCAGAAGTAGCAGCGTGATTGCTTGGTTCTCTCCAAACCATAGAAACAGCAAAGGGCATCGCCACTTTCCCGCCTTTCACCCACTTTGGAAGATTTCTTGCACACGTGCTGCAGCATGTGTGTGGCGCCCAGGACTTATCCTAGTCTTCGTACTTGCATCCGAAATAGAGGTGATACGCCTTTTTGACTAATTAGTTAAGACCACCAGGTCTCTGTTGAGGTTTAGGTAAGTTTTCCCCTGTGAAGACTTGTGTGTTCGTTTTTTTTTGTGTTTGTTGGTCGAGTGTTTGGCTGTTGCTTCTTCTGTTGTTGAAGACATGTCTGGACTTCTGTTGTTGTGAATAAAGCAAGTTTTATCATACCTCTGAGAGCCTTTCTAGAGTAAATAGATATTTAAAGAGAGGGCCTCCAACAGTAGCCTGAAGGTCTGTGGTGGAATCGAGTGTCTGAGACTCAGAAAACTCAATGCCCACTTGTTTAACAACAATTTTATGGAGATCGCCAGCCTACTCACGCTCAGTGTCATTATTACACGAGAAGATTGAGTGAAGCCTCCTTCCATCTCTGACCATGGCCTTCTCTAAAATATTCCCTTCCTTTCCACTCGGCCTACATATGCCCTTCACCACTCCCATGGCTGGACAAATTTAAACCGGGAGGCCTTCGCACCGGGTTGCTTAGTAGCCCTCTCTGCAATGACCTGTCTGTAAACTCAACCAAGGAACTCTACCTTCTTTGACATGACGGTTCTTCCTGTCATCGACACTCTCCTCCCGCTCCGCTTACACCAGATCCGCCTTAGACCACTTGGGCCATGGTGCGACTCTCACTGTCGCACCTTACATCGGGACATCATGCGCCCGCCTGGAACGTAGATATCGCCGCTTCCGCGACCCATTGGACCTTCTTGTCTGAATTAAACACCTTCGGAAGATGCACACATTGCACAGTGATTTTTATTAAAGGGAAACGTTATACTTGGAGGAGCTGATAGTCCACGAAAGGAGTAACTCGTGCCGACTATGGCTGTCATGACCCTCGTTCACTGCCGACAATTATCTGGATTTTATAACCGAGAAGATTGCCTTGACTTGTCGATCTACTGAAGGCTCTCCTCCTTCCTTCCTACATAAGCCTACATTAATCAGTTCACTGGATGGAACCCTCTCCTACCGGGTGCTCTCAGCCGCCTCATTCAGGACTGTACTTTTCTACTTTCTCCATTTATAATAAACAACAATTGACGAATTTCTTCCACAATTAGTGTTATTATGTAACTCCTATCAGGTTCCAGTCCCACACAAAAGGACAGTGGTTTTTCAGTGCCATGGCCTAGACAAGCGCCCCTTTGCCCATCTCCAAACTTTCCTTCCTCTCCAAACTCTTAGAAAAAATGCATATCACTCGAGCTGGTTGATTACCGTCAAGGTAACCAGTTCACCCCTCTCCAATCCGGCTTCAGGAAGTTCTACTTAATCACTCATCACAAGAATCACACATAACTATGATTCGAGTGATTCAATCTACCGACCAACAGGCGAATAATGCCTTTTCTGCGCCCTCCTTGTGTCTTGTAAGGGACTGCTCATCGGCAGCGTCACCGTGTGTGTGAACGCTGTCACCTGTCGTCACTCTACTGTATCGACGCAACTTGGTCCAGAGACGCTGAGCTGTCGACGGCCATCGATTGGTTGGTTCCTCCTCGTCTGTGCGTGGACCAGCCACTGGTGATTCTTTCAGCTAACTGACGTTCGTAATGACATTGACCTTGAATGGGTACTATATGAGTGTTCAATTACTTTACATTACATTTGCATAAACGTCATTAGATTAGTATTTTTATTATAATAATTACAGGAACAAGTACTGGCTAGACTGGAGTCAGATTAGCTACATTTTATGTATTTGCAGTGTTTTGCACATATAAGTTCTTATGTATTGTATTGTATTGTATTGTATTTGAACACTTGTTATAGCGCCCCAACCAGATTTCTCATTCAGAGGCACTTCCGACTACTGCGCGAACGCTGAATCGGAGTTTCACGCCGAAGCGCATGAGCAATTGCGAGTGAAGGACTTGCCCAGGGTCCCTACGCGGCGACTTTGAGGTGGATCCGAACCCCGCAACCCTCCAGCTGCAAGGCACCGAAACATACCCCCCAGCACCACCGCGCCCCAGTTGTATTGTGTTGTATTGTACTCCACGTTTATAATGCGACCGAGCCACCCGCAGTAAAGATCCGAGAAATTAATCTTATGTATTATCTCCTAAGAACCATGCAAAAGTGCAAAGGCACTAGTTATTACCTTGGTATAGCTTGTTCACTGTGCTTGTTCGATTTATTGCAGGAGTTCCAGGTGAACCATTGCCAGTAACGTCAGAAGAAGACTTGTTTGACTACATTGGTCTCGAGTATAAGACTCCAGAACAACGCAATTTATAAGAAACTATGCTTGTACTTTTTCAGATTGTGTTTCTGTTTAGCAGCATGAAAGATTATTTACAGCATAAATTACTGTGTTTTTTAAATTAATTTAATTATGCTTCCAAATGCAAGTTGGTTTTGTCGTGTTTGTGAAATTAGCAAGAATCAGCACTTTTTTCAATATTATGCAAAGAAAGTATGTATGTATGTAGGCCACTTGTTATAGTGCCCCTTCAAGATTACTACTCAGAGGCGCTCCCAACTACAGCGCGGACACTGAATCGGAGTTTCACGCCGAAGCGCATGAACTTCGTAGGGCCCAGGGTCCCTACGCGGCGGCTTGAGGTGGATTCGAACTCGCGGTATCGGTGGCTTTCATCTCCAGGCGTTTCACCTCTGGACGATTCACCTATAGGGGCTTTCACCTCCACTCATATTTATTAATCGAATAAAATAATAAGACCAGAGAGTTACTGTAATTAACGGCATGTAACACGTGTTGACTGGTCAACATATCCCGTTGACTCGAAAACACTGCAATTACGCGTAACAAATCGCATCAGATAATAATAAGATATTTGAAAGAAATCGCCCATCTTTCTCATACTTAATGTTCTTTTTCTAGATGGCACTATAAGTAGCCAGGTTGCTGATTTTTAGACCTATGTTGCTTTACTTGCCTATGTTTAGTTCTCGGCGTCGTGGACAACAAAATTTTATAAGCTTACAATTTGAAATCAACTTAATTACGTATTGATTATTGCCTCGCCTTATCTGCTTTATGACACGATCATTAGTTGCTTATATTCAAAATATTTTGTATATTGCATATGTTTCGTTTTCAGTCATTGACACGCGTTATCATATGCCGTTAATTACAATCGCTCTCGTTTTATTATCTGATTTTATTTGTTAAACGTTTAAAGTTAATTAAATAAATATGAGAGTGGAGGTGAAAGCCCCCAGAGGTGAATCGACCGGAGGTGAAACGTCTGGAGGTGAAAGCCCCTAGAGGTGAATCGACCGGAGGTGAAACGTCCGGAGGTGAAAGCCCCTGCAACCGCCCCCGCAACCCTCCGGCTGCAAGGCACCGAACATACCCCTACACCACGGCACCCCACAAGCTACTGTATAAACTACTGGCTTTGATTATCTTGTTTTTATATTGAGGCATTTCAAATTCTGCTGGTGCTCTGAGTTTTCCAATTGATCAGAGAGAGGCCTCCCGCCAATAAACATTGAGACAATAGAAAAATTGGACTGAGCAACAGTCATAGTCAGAACCGCAAATTTATAATAATAATACGACTTGCAGCAGCAGTAGGCCTAGTAGTAGCAGTAGCAGTAGTAGTATGCCTAGTAGTAGCTGTGGTGGCTGGATGTCATCATCACGCGCGACGACTGTAGCATCTCTGATCTAACTGTTGAACCGCCGTCCATTTCCGATCACGCTACATAGTGCCACTCCTCTTCGCTCTCCGCCACTCCCGTGGTTTGAGGCGCCTTGATCGAGAGGCGTTTCGTGATGGCCTCTCTGTGTGGACCTCTGGCTGATCGTCCGTGTGTGGACCTCTTCGCTTTCTACGACTCGGCGATATGACGCTTTGAGCGTAAATACCGTCGCACAAGTGACCCGTCTGACCGCCTCATCTGATTAACCACCTCCGAGATGATTCTCATGAGTTCCAGCTGAATGAGACTTCATATTGGGAGTCGTTGATTGACCGGGAGAGAGGAAATCCACGGCGGCTCTGGACGGCGATTGCGGACGTCCTTGGCCGCTCTACAGCCTCCACCTCTCCATCTGAGACTCCGTTCACGGCAGACGATTACCTCAACTTTATACAGGCTACTCGCTACTCGCAAATCCACGGAAAACTCCCCTCTTCCTGTCTTCTCCTCCACTGCAGCTTCGTGGAAGCCTCTTCAACCTGATGCCATCCGTCAACTCATAATGGACTCTTCTTCGAAGTCTTGCGAACTTGACTTACTTCCTCCATTCTTAGTTAAGGAATTTATAGATGAACTTGTTCCGTTTTTGGTAATTCTATGTCACTCTTCGCTGGACCAGGGCTACGTACCTGCATTGCATAAAAGGGCTGTGGTTTTTCCTTCCATCAAATTACCGCCCTATCTCAAACTTGTCTTTCCTCTCGAAGCTTCTTGAGAAATGTGTGTCTGTATAACTGGTCCACTGCCTTGACCTACACTCTCTTCAGTCTGGATTTAGGAAATTTCACTCGACAGAATCGCTTATGGTGATTTCACTCAACAGAATCTCTTATGGTGAGTCTTCTGGCTGATGTATTTCATGCCGTTGATCGTGGCCATGTCACTCTACTTTCCCTCTATGACATCAGTGCCGCTTTCGACACTGTTGATCACACCATCCTTCTTGACCGGCTCTCTAACTCATTTGAAATTACTGATTCTGCTCTCCTCTGGTTCCGCTCATTTCTTTATGATCGGTAGTTTTTGGTCCCACCCGCTCTGCTTGGGTGGTTCCTGCTTCTACTACATACGCCAACCCCGTGCCATTCGCCAATCACTACAACTGCACGCTATCACGACTTTGGTCCATGCATTCAGGTTCCAGGATTGAGTATGGGAATGCGGTGTACATTGGTCTCTCCTCTACAAATACATCTAAACCCAACCCGGGCCAGTCATTGCATAAAAAGTCCATTCTAAACGCTGCCGCCCGCCTTATAGGGGCTAAGTTTGACCATATCTCCTATTTCATCTGGTGATCCGCCAGCGCATCCAATTCAAGGTTTCTTCCCTCATGCGAAGCTGTCTTGCAAGACTCGGTACAAGAAAAAACAGGAAGATAGAATAAATGCGTTTGAAATGAAATGCCTTAGACAGATTCTGAGAGTATCATGGATAGAAAAAAGAACAAATGAGTGGGTGTTAGAGAAAACAGGAACGGAAAGAATTCTACTCGATCAGATTAAAAGATTACATACTTTGGGCATTTGATGAGGAAACAGGGAAACTGCCTGGAAAAGGAGATCATACAGGGAACTGTACCAGGAGAAAGGACGCGGGCAAGACCGAGAATGGGATGGCTTAGCACGTGGATGAATATGCCTTTTCATCGATTGTTGACAGAGACGGAAGATAGAAAAAGGTGGAGAAGACTTGTCCACGAAGCGACCAACCCTCGGATCGAGGATGGTTGAAGACAAGACAAGTCTGGTTAATTTAAAATTAATTATTAATATGAATTTTCTCTTACTCCTTTCATCTAGTAATTTTCTGTATTCTTTAAAAAGTTAAATTACAACAAAGCGTCATGAAAATTTTCAGAGTTCATTCCGGAAATTTAATTAATTCATTCCGGAATCTTATATAGCGGCTCGTCCAGAAGTCTACTCAGAGGCGCTCCCACAGCCAGTCACGGCCGAAGAGAAATGACGTGAAAGAAAGCAAATTATTCCGGGAAAGTAAGCGCAGCGCAAGCGGGAGACCATTCCTAGTGTAGAAAGCTTCTAGATACGACGACTCAACACTGTTGCCGTTGCCGCAAGTAATGCTGTAAATAACGAAATAAAAACCTTAATATTTGGACGATTAATAATGCTTTATTAATTGTTTGAATGTTAAAATCAACGGTGAAATTATGTTGTCAGTCTGCCGTAGGAGGCCAAACATTTTTAAGAAATTAGAAGTTATTGTACTGAATCAGAAAAAATCGGTTGCAATCTTGAATGCAAATCCAATTTTCGCTGCAGAGCTTTTGTAACATTTATTCACATTATAATTATTAACAATTCAAAAAAATATTATAATACAAAGTAACAGAAATACAATTTTTGCATCAGAAGGAAGCAAATACATAACTGAATTGGAAAATAATTGGGTTTTTTACCCGCTATTAATTCTTATATATTTCTGAGTATTGTTAAAAATTATTTTCCACGCAAAATTTAATACTTAAACTTAAGAAAATTATAGCAATTAACGCTACCTAAGTGAACAGAACCACTAATATTCTTCTGGCAATCATATGTACAGTAGCTAGACATCAAAACATCAATTCTCGTAAAACCACACAAAATTCACCTTCTAATGGTTTTAAGGTTGTATTGATTACGCAAATCTTAAAAGCTAATGCTAGCAGGTTATTATATAGAGTGTACGATGTTAATTATTTCACGAGCCAAGTTGCATTGTTGTCTTGCCTAGACTTCTAAGTTCTGTAGTCATACAGGTGAATTTAATGGCGTCTCCCTCCCTTTCCCCTCCCTCCGTATACTTTCTGTCTCTTGCTCTCTCCTTCCCTATGTCTCCTTGTCTTTCTCTCTCTATATCTTTTATTCAGTCTGAACTAGTCGAGCTATATGTTGCATATTGTAGCACATATAGTATAATGGATTCGTCCAGCCAGGTTCCAGTAAATCAAGCACTCCTGATTCCCAAACGAATATTATCACTCTGTCTGAAACTCTACCACTCCAACATTTTGAAACAAACGAAACTGCACCAGGAGGCGTTTTTCCAATTACAATTTTAAAAGTGGGGTGACTTTTATAGTTGGAATAAAACATAGCTCTGTCAGTTAGATCTTTTGCTCGCTCAACAGAAATGTCTGTACAGCCTATACTCTACAGTCTGTACTCGCACTTCGCATACAAATGCTGAAATTTCTTGGCATGCTATGGACAACTTCTGTCTTCATTCCGATAATCTTTATAGCACCTCTTGAAGATATCTACTCTGCGCTAACCTATTATACGATGTTAAGTGTCATTACGATTTAAAATACGGGACTGACCGTTGAATGCACATTGCATGACTGTGTCCAACTTAGCGCATACGTTGAAAAAACTCTAGTTCAGCAGCGAAAATGCAGCTTGTAATACGGCGTCCCTGCTGAAATCACGGGAGTTTGCCCAAGAATTGGAAAGTAATATTTTAACAGTTACAGGAGGTCCGCGGCGATATATTTATGTGGTGAAGCTGTTGTCCACTGTTAAGACAAATAAAACCCAGTTAATTACGTATTTTATACATTTGAACAGCGCAAAAGTATTTTCCCTACATATGGAAAAAGGATAGTTTGGACGATTTATGTGTGGCGTAATAATGCATATGTAAACGGCAGGAAACGAAATAATCATATTCTTTTGCGAATGAGCTTACACAAGTTTATTTCTATAAACGTTAAAAAATACACGAAACTTTCGCCAGCTAAATTTTTTATTCTACTAGTTGTTTCTAGTAATGGGTGAAACATTGTTATTCGTGATGAAGAGGCAAACCTCGAGCGGCAGCCATGGGTATGACATTCTTGACTTCATTAGGCTTCATTATAGACTTTTCTTGCATCATGATAGGGTGGTGGGTGTAGTGTGGCTGGCAGAATAATAAAAGTGAGGAAGGTAGGTCGTCACCTTTATTTGGCTGACTGTGTGCTTGTCTGCTGTCTGACTGTCTATATATAACCACTTGCATTGTATATCTCGTGGTGCTATAAACAAATCGCTGTCTCGGCCTCATTAGCGTTGTAATGAAAATGCATAAATCTCAATCTACGGAGTCCTAGTAAATTTACACCACGTTCAGTGGTGTAAACAGTATGAACTTGAGAACAAATGGCAACACTTTGGTGCTAACGGACATGCAGGTGGTAGAGGAAGCGACATCTAAATTTCGTTGAGACCACAACAATTATTGACAGCAGGACTGCCCTATATTAAATAGTTGAAATTTAGCTGCGTCGACATAGGCCTGAAAGTGAAAAAAGCAAAAATTCTAGAACCTCAACGTAATAGTGATAACCTTTTGGTATAGTAAGTTATCATGTCAAATATTTCTTTAAAATTCGTTCTCTAAGATTTGCCCCAACGCGTTTTAAAATTTGACAATTTAATAAAAAATGACGAATATATAAAAATTTCAATAAATTTTTTAAATGTAATGCGCTGATTGTAATAGTGATAACTCGTTTCACTTTGATGCAGTTAGTCATCAGGCCAAATATTTCTTTAAAATTCGTTCTTTAAGATTTGCCCCAACGCGTTTTAAAATTTAACAATTTTAACAAAAATTGTCGAATTTATACAAATTTCAATAAATTTAAAAAAAATTAATTCGCTAATTGTAATAGTGTTTAAGCATTTAATTATGACGTATTTAATGACCATGCAAATTAAAATTAATAAAATGACTGTATGCCAGCAATATTAAATAAACAATAAGCACTAAACATTATAAACAATCCCAACAGTTGTAGACTAGATATGTCACTAATTACTGAAAAGTGAGTCAATGCTCATTTATTTTATTCTGTTGATTGAACTCCGATTGAAATTCTGCTTTAGTATAAAAAGAAGGTATTAGTTCCCGTGATTTCAATCTGGCAAGGATGGAACCATGTCTAGATGTTTGTCCAACCAGAGCGGCAGATGCCTCATCACCACGTTGGACAGAACGGTCAGCCGATTGTGCGTAGCATGAAAATTCGGGAAAATCGAGTTTTGGCACACACTCACTGGCGACAGATTCTTCAAGGTCAGCTGTGGAAAGTGTGTAAATGACCGATGGTTCTGTTGCTTTTCGTTTTGCCAATCAATCAGATCGATGTAGTCATTTGCAGAAAAGTTAAGTTCTGGAATATTTAGAAAATAATTATTTCAAACAAATACTTTTGATCAGTGCCAAGATTATTTGCTGTGACTTGCAGAAAATCAACTTCAATTTTCTGAAACAACATAACTGTGAGTTGTTCGCAGTACCCTATGCCATGGGCTTTGCCGATTGGCCCTATAAATGCCCATGGACGTGCAGTGACACCGTCGAGACGCTCCAATTGATTTAGCATTGGCAATTCATTTGAATGCAATTGGCAGACAAACTACTGTGATAAAGGGTTTATTGTTCTCAATTTTTGGCGAGCCGTGACCAAGTGCCATGTCGCTCTCCAGGTGGATAACCACAGCTAATATAATCGAATCCTAACCGACACTTGGAAGCATATTCGTGCTCTAGGACTACGCAGAGTCTTGCGATCGAGAAATGAATGTCAGCAGAAACACAGAATACGTAATCCAGAACTTAACTTTGCTGCAAATGATTACATCGATCTGACTGATTGGCAAAACGTAAAAGTTACAGAACCACCGGTCATTTCCACACTTTCAACAGAATCTGATGTCCTTGAAGAATTTATCGCCAGTGAGTGTGTGCCAATACTCCACTTTCCCACACAATCGGTTGAGCGCTTTGTCAAACTTGTTGATGAGGCATCTACTGCTGTTGTTGGACAATGGACACACATCTAAAAATGGTTTCATCCTTGCCAGATCGGAATAACGGGAACTAATACCTTCTTTTTATACTAAAGGAGAATTTTGATCGGAGTTCAATCAACAGAATAAAATAAATGTGCATTGACTCACTTTTCGTCTACAACTGTTGGGATTGTTTATAATGTTTAGTTTATAATGTTTATAATGTTTAGTTTATCGAATATTGCTGACATACAGTCATTTTATTAATTTTAATTTGCATGGTCATTAAATACGTCATAATTAAACGCTTAAACGCTATTACAATTAGCGCATTAAATTTTTTTAAATTTATTGAAATTTTTATAAATTCGACAATTTTTGTTAAAATTGTTAAATTTTAAAAAGCGTCGGGGCAAATCTTAGAGAACGCATTTTAAAGAAATATTTTACCTGATAACTAACTACATCAAAGGGAAACGAGTTATCACTATTACAATCAGCGCATTACATTTTAAAAATTCATTGAAATTTTTATATATTCGTCATTTTTTATTAAATTGTCAAATTTTAAAACGCGTTGGGGCAAATCTTAGAGAACGAATTTTAAAGAAATATTTGACATGATAACTTACTATACCAAAAGGCAACGAGTTATCACTATTACGTTGAGGTTCTAGAATTTTTGCTTTTTTCACTCCACCCTAATAGGCAGGGCATCCAGTCCAGGCAATTATGAAATTGTGAACACGAGCCATGTTCTGTACAAAATTATATTGAAATCAAGACAAATTCAGTGCATAATACAAATAAAACATATTTATTTATTAGTCCGTCCATGTGTGTAAAAGTAAATTTTTTGGGGTACAACCTTGGCAACAGAACTGAACTCTGTACTGATCATAGTCGATTCACCTTTTCCACACTATCTTGTTTCACAGAGTCCTATGTTGTCCTAGCTGTATCTTTTTAATTCTTCGACTGTTAAGGCGAGTTCTCCTGTGTATGACAGAGTTCTTACGTTCCATGTTCCTATCCCTATGTTGTCAAGCTTAAATTCTCTTGTTTTCATGTTGTACATTGTGGCGGTGGTGATAGTCGCAGCAGTAGTTGGTGGTCCTGTTGTCGGAATCTTCTTCTTCGTCGTCGTCGTCGTCGTTATTAGTATTGTGGTGGTGTTGGTGGTGTGCTGGTAGCTCACTTTTCACATTCGGCCAGAGACAGAGTTATCCATAAGCAACACTGAAGAACATATAACAAAATTTCCACAAGACGAGGTAAGAGATGCTGTCAACAAAATGAAAAATGATAATGATGGAATTACTACGGAACTATTTCATCCTTGAGGAGAACCAGTTGTTAAAGCTATGCATGCCCTTGTTACAGAGATTCAACAAGAGGAAGAAATACCAGAAGACTGGGCAAAATCGACAATCGTGCCAATATACAATAGGGCATAGCGACCAGAACGGATTATGTGTGGAATATATTTTGGTCGTCATCAGTCACAATTCCATAGTCCACAAGTACAGTAACTGCTGTTGCAATTGCAGCATCAATTTGTTGCTCCTATGCATAGGATAGTGTCTGGTATAAAAATTATGTGTTTGACGTGCTGCTTAACTTTGCGCCATGGCTCTGAAATTATTCCACTATACTGTACTATGCGTTTATTGAGCTACCGAAATAATAACGTTGAAATTTGATTATGTTATTAACACATGTTATTAAATGAATTAAATAAATTATTATAGGAATATTGTAAGCTATAGATAGCCGGATTTTATTGCACAGGTGAATTTCTTTGACAATTCTCACATTTATTGAATACATAAGCAATGCAATATTCTAATATAATACAAGAAATAATCCATTGAGGTCGAAAAAGTTGTAATCCTTGTATGCATAGCTTACTACACAAAAAGTTCACAAGCTCACTTGTTTAACTTACATTATGATTTCCAATCAATTTTTGTGGTATATTTGGCCATGTTTTTGCGGGATTCGAGCTTTGCTCGAATGTAGCCCTCTCTACGCTCCTTGCCACGAACTGACCTTGCTTCATCTGTATCAACTTTAACATATTGCGAGTGGCAAGATCTGACATACTGCCAATTTTAATGGCTTCCTAAGGTCATTTTTCGTAAACTAGCAAGTTTTAGGAGGTTCAAGTCTGAGAAAATCCAACCAGTTTACTAACTAGCTCATAGTAATTAGCCACTGGCTTCAAAATTGAGTATGGGATTGTGAATTTTCTAATATCACCAGAACTGCTAGGGTGAAAACGATTAGTTTCCCTTGCTACTTTTATTATTCTGGCGGCCGGTTCTCGCATGTGTTTTCTCTCATCAATCATCATATTTAGGTACATATTTTCTGTGTGACCATAGTAGCCATTCTGTTGAATACATTTATCGACGACCTCTCTCTCAGCGTATGGTAAAAAACAATAGCTTTTCATAAATGAGTGCCATAATAACAATGGGGCTTCACTTTTATTTCAAACCAAATAGGAGCATATACTCTGATAATGTATTCTGCATAGTGTAACTGAACTTTTGGAAGTTTGGGATGTCGATTGGTAAAAGCGTAATAACCTATTAGCAGTAATTAGCCAACGACTACAGGTTCTCTGCTACTTAAACTTTCTTAAATCGATCCACTATCAACAGCAAAAGCATTTTCTGAATTTTGGTCGTCATCAGTCACAATTCCATTCCACAAGTACAGTAACTGCTGTTGCAATTGCAGCATCAACCGTATTGGTCACATTCCTTTGACAAAGTATTCTCCTTCAGACTGCATACAGAAGTCTGCAGCTTCGATGCCATTGTTATCTTTTGCCCTTAAGTCAGCGAAATTCCTACTGTGACGTACTTGGTTTTCATATGAAAATATATTTTTCTTAAATATAAATATTTTCTTACATTTCTTAAATATATTTTAATTGCGATATTTTTCTAATTAATAAACGACGTCGAATTTGTTACCATCCGATTCAAGTTTCAGGAGTCGATTGCTGATCAACACGGCGTACGTATTACCTAGAACTGCGACGTCGAAGTAAACATGTCTTGTGTTGCGAACATCTAGTACGAATACCGGGAAGAAATCTCCTAAATCACTGTTGTTACTTGATACCATGATTCACGCCGATTGAGCCTACAGTATTCCTCGCAAAGCTTTATAAGCGCGAGAGATTTTCATCGCGGTGAAGTGGAGAAGTCAATACCGATCGCTGTTGAACATAGCCTTAAGCTTAGATGTTGCGAACTTGCGCATGGTCCAAAGGTGCCAGGGTTTAGTCCTGGTTTGCCGTCGTTCCAGTCTGAAAGGCAACTAGAATCCAATGGGTGTTTTCTGTTCCTATTTTTGAGCGTTAAGCCCAATCGCCAAGAAAAAGTTGTTGCTTGCGGTTCCGAAGTATTGTCGCACTGCATGGCTCAGTATGCTACAGAAACTGTAACATTGGCACGATCTGTTTCACAAGCGTGCTCTTATACTCTAGGTTTTCATGCTCTTACTTGTGGTATAAACCAATATAGTTTAGACAGTGTGATTTGACCAGCATCTGTCTTGAAAATAGCCTCTGCATCCGCTCAGCATCAATGAGTTTAATCCCGTACACGACCTCGTGGCAATCATCACAAAAACCAAATAAGCGTCTTAGGGGATG
Organism: Aporrectodea caliginosa; assembly: GCA_020284085.1. Classification (NCBI taxonomy): domain Eukaryota; kingdom Metazoa; phylum Annelida; class Clitellata; order Crassiclitellata; family Lumbricidae; genus Aporrectodea; species Aporrectodea caliginosa. The sequence goes on along the minus strand of JACEVL010000790.1, from coordinate 1,553,041 downwards.
ACAAAATGAAAAAGGTGCCTACATGGTCAGGCTTAGTTCGTTCGCCGAGCCGCGAAGCCAAGATTCGCGTTCGCGGCTGCTGCAGTGGTAAAACTGCATGTGCAAACACATGTGCAAACACATGTTTAGACCTTCAGCCTAGGAGAAGTCGTCGCCGTTTACCAGCAATTGTTGTAGCTTGCCCTGGAGACGGGATGTCATCTATCTCGGTTTTGTTAGCCAATTAGTGGTTCTGAGAGAACATGATTATTGTCATGTTGCTATTGTTGCTATTGTCTTGTGATGCGGTATAAGCATCACAAAAATGTCGTGACCTTAGTTCGCTTAGATTTTCTCCGAAGCCTGCAGTGTATCGTGTAGAGAAAATGTCAAGGTGATAGTTCAGTGTTCTTCGTTCTACGTTAAACTCGTATATCTTATCTAGAAAAATGTTAACATCGTTTCTTCTCGTCTTTTCGTTCAGCGTTCCTTCTCGTCTTTTCGTTCCCTGGTTCAAGGTAGTGCTTTGACGGTTGAGAGAAGATGTCTTGATTTTGAATTTCACCCTGTATGGCCTGACCGTTATTAATGGCCGCATTAGTGTGACTTGTACTCGCGGTATTCGTATGATTCGATGCTGTTGTTTGACACCGCCAAACCGATGTCCAACATATGGCTAGCTATATATACTGTTGCCATTGTAATACTATATTGCTAACCATTAGACTTTTATTGTTGGACGATTTAATTTCGGCCAAGAAACAAGCCCTTGCCTTTTCGTTTTACCGCCTTGTAGAGTCTTGAAGCCGGAACCAGCATACGGTTATTTATATCAATGGGTGCAAATTGTCGATTGGCTGCCAGTTGTTTAGAAAATTCAATGCTCGTGTCACTGTGTGCATTTTCAACAGGTAGTGCCTTTGTTGCAGCAGCTTTCGGGTTCACGGCGTCAACAATCTGCCTGCCTGCAGACTCCGTTGTAGCAAGGGAGCATTTTCCCGACACCTTTGTTATTTGTTGGAGACGCTGGTTGGCCTTTAGACGATTCGGTCACCGCCGAAAACAGCGTATCCGATGGATCCCAATGGGGCTTCTTCACATACATAATCCACCTACAAAAGCATCCCTCCAACCTTAAAAGTTGCCAACAGTTTGATAGTGGCTTTCATGCAGTCCTTCGATGAAGCCCTTTTCCGAAATGAGGAAGCGAAACAATTTGTTCTGCAAATGGTCGAGTACCATTGAAACAAATTTATAGAAACACTAAAGGAATAAATAAATATGACAAATAACTGACTGCTCTTTCTTTGCCTTTGCCTTATAATTATTTCATATATTAGTTTTGAAATTTGTTAGGATCTTTGAAAATTGCAATGTATCATATTGTTTTCTAAGTGATAATTCTTCCGGGGTTTGCGTAAGTCATTCCAATTTTCATATAATTTGGCTAATGACAATGTTTCTCAAGGTGGAACACAAAAACGACCTGGCTAAAACTTAAAATTTTAGACACACCCTTTTTGTACCATTGCCGCGCGTTCTTAATCGTTGGCTTATCGGTATCGAACGCTGCGTTTGCTCTCCAGAGTCTGTTCTGATGCGTTCTATTCTAGCCTCAAAGCTGTCCTTTTAGCCGTGTTGGGATAGGAAGCACTTTTGAGTAGTAGCTATGAATGGTTGCTACATAAATACCTTGAATGGACGAATGAGCGAATGAACCAATGACCCAATGAACCAATGAACCAATAAACGAGTAAATGAATTAATGAATTAGTTAATTAATGAATTAATAGAAAGAAGAATGACAACCACGAAGCAGAAAAAAAGACAAACTAGTCCAGTTGGCGTCCTTTAAGAATTACATCAAAACGGTGCTTCCAAGCTGACATGATAAAGTTATCCCTGTTCGTTCGTGATAATAACAAATGAGAGGAAACAATAAAGAGGAAACAATAAAGGACAGCTTGGTTGGGAGGCTGGGAAAGCTCCTGAGTTTCTTGAATGGGCGCTAAATCTTTAAAATGAATGAATAAATTGTATGAATTAATTAATTACATTATCTAGCAAAATAGGTGGTGCATGCTGTTGAAGAATGATGGTGTAAAGCTGTTAGAAAATGTCCGGATGAATTCGCTTATCAGAAACCAGGTCCAGTAGTTCATTCAAGATGGCTTTCAGCTGCCAACAGAATTCTGCGTTTCCATGTTGCGCCTACAAAACCATCACTGATGTTCATCGAATAATTGCATTGCATTTTCATGATACTTGTCCAAAGATATGTTGGACATTGTTGATCCAGTAGTACAAAGGAATGCCTTCATTGAACACACTGAAAATCTTCCGCTTGCGATATTCACCGACGACATGCACCACAGTTTGTGTGCGAACTTTGAACTCTGAAATGCTACTTAATAAGCAGATTTCTATAAAACTTGTTGCGCCCCCTCCCTCTTCTTAAGAAGCTACTGTCATAGAAACAAATCCTGAACATTGTAAAGACCAAGAATGCGAATGAAACGAACACTATTATTGAATTTCCAAGGTGTCCTTGTCTTACCGGAAGCAAGTGAAAGATATATAATATTTTCGTTTATCCAAAAAACCCGGTTGACAAACCGCAACCGGCCACAGCGTACAATTATGCAATTGAAACAATCCACAAGATCACAAATGACAGAAGACATAAATCGTAACTACTAACAGAACAGACAGCCTGCAATACACGGAAAGCAGCCTACAAAGCATATCCGCATCAGACTTGTAACTGAATTACATTGCGTGTAAAATGAAGATCAAATAAATGGATTTAGACGGGCCATACTAGAATCAGGAAGCTTTATCAAAATGTTTGATTAAAAATCTGATTTTCGAGCAACGAGGATACTTTTGAAGAGTGATTCGAGGAAACTTCACAGAAAATTTTTTCAACAAACACTTATGATCAAACCAATCTCAGTTTCAGAACTTGCATTATTTAGTGTTGATGTGAAATAGTTTAGTCCGTTCTGTTCTGCATAGTTCTGTTCTGCATAGTTTAGTCCGTTCATAGCACACAATTTAATACATTATGAAAGATCTCAATTTTACCATTATAATATGATTGGTTTTGACCGCTGGGGAAACAGCTATATCTTTATAAACTTCAAGGAAAACATAATAAGATATTTTACGCTAATTGCCAATTGAAGATTCTCCGATAATGCACACTCACCACCTTATGAGCTTCTTGATCACTTTGTAAACAAAACTGAATCACAAACCTGAATTGAACTGTAACCCTCAACATTTTTGATACCCTCCGCCAAGCACTGTTAGCTTGACATCTGCCCAGTTTGAATAATTAAATCCATTCTACGTATTTTTTGCTTATCACTGCAACCTTACCTACTTCCCACAACCGTCACATCCGTCCTCGCATACACTGACCCTTCTGCTAATTACAGTCATGGCCAAAAGTTTGCGACCACTAAATTTTGGGCATTTTTCCAATGTTCTGAAGGTGTTTTGGCTATTTCTGAGCTATTTTTCTATGATATTCCGCCTATTTGCCTATTAACACTGTGATAAAAGATTGTTACTATGTTATATATTAGGAAAAACAGTTGAAAATATTTGGAAAATAGTGTAAAAGTTCATATTTTGATAATTTTATCCCTGTTTACTGTCGTTTTCGGCAAAAGTTGGTATCCCAGTATCTTAGAAGTTTTACAAATTTTATTGCAAGTGTGATCATATCCAGATTAATTGGGTCTCCAGGGAAGAAACCAAGCAACAGAACAATTGAAAGAAGCCTATTCAATGTTGGTCTGCAGTCGAATCGTCCTGCACGAAAATCAAACCTTTCACCGAGGAACGTAAAGGACCGGCTGACCTTTGGTCATAAGTGCAAACAGTGGACTTCTGACCAGTGGCAGAGCGTAAAGTTTTGGGATAAGAGCATTTCACACTATTGTGCTGTTTCTGCAGTCATGTGAGGGGACCACCTAACCAAAGGCTAAACCAAGTACGTCATACCGACAGTGAAGGAAACACCGAATGTCACGGTGTGGGGGGTAGGATCTGGTGCTGGACTGGCTGGTCTGAGGATGATGCCAAAGAACACCACAGTGAATTGAAAGATGTATCGGAACATCCTGAGAGAAAACCTGCCAAACTTCGTCAACTTTCATGACATCAGCCACTTCCAACACGACGGTGCACCATGTCCATGTCATGGTACAAAAAGCTGTCAAATCCTGGCTGAAGCAGAAGGTCATTCCGCTGCTGCAGCTAGTGGCCTGGTAGCAGTCCAGACTTGAACATGACTGAGAGTGTGTGGACGGTGTTAAAACAGAAGGTTTCTGACCACAATCCAACTTCTGAGGCAGACTTGATCAACTGGATGAAGGCCATATGGGTGCACGAGATAACACCCGAGTTCTACATAAAACTGACCCGATCGATGCCTCTGCGCATGCAAACTTGCATTTAAAAAAACCCAAAGGATATCATTGCAAATACTGACTTTCAGCTCAATTGATAGCTGTGATGACACTAAATGTCGAAACAATGGAAATAATGTCTTAGTTTGAGCACTGCCTTTGTAAGGCCATTCTATTCCAATTATACAAAAATCTCGTAAAAATCGATACCTTAACACAAAATAATTGATATTACTGATAAAATATACGATTGCAAGTATTCACTTTTGGTTCTTGTGGTATATGATAACATAAAACATTGAAAAGACTCTTCAGACAGTATAAATTATCTTTATTTTGTCAAAATAGCTTGCTTTTTCAATGAATTTGTTCATTAAAATGGGTGGTCGCAAACTTTTGGCCATGACTGTACTTTCATCTCCAAACTTCTTGAGTCTTCTTACTAACTACGTCGAATCCAACTCCTTGCTAACTCTTGTTCAGTCTGGTTTCCACCTCCTCAACTCCACGGAAACTGCTGTCCTTGAAGTTTATCACGATATAAAATCATGGCACTTGACTCTGGTTTCATCATTGTTTCCGGTGTCAGCTCTGCCTTTTAACTCTATTCTCATTAAAGTGCTTGATTGCTAAATTTGGTATTATGGCCTTACCAAATCAATCACATTCTGAAATCAGCCGATCACCTGAATTGTATCAACTATAAAGAAATTAAATAATTCAGTCATTCTGAAATGTTCTAAATGATTAAAAAAAATGTAAACCAACAAAATTCCATACATTTTCGACGTATATATTTGACGACGCATATTATATTTGCGAGGTAAATCACATCACTCAACCTGAGAAACTAGTAGGCCCTAAAAGTGTTTCGCTTACGGCCATTTATTTGGCTTTTCATTGATTTCCAATTGCGGAGGAGCTACACAGAACTAATCATAATAGAACGTCAGGAGGCCATGCTGATTCTCAGACAATCGCTGGGAACTCCCAAATTAATCCACACTCTGAGATGCGCTCCATGCGCGAATCACCCAGGATTGGCAACATATGATTGAATCCTGAGGAAGGGCCTTCAGAACATCCTAAACATCGAGTTTACAGACACGCAATGGTAACAATCTACCTTACCCATTGGGTTAGGCGGACTGGGCATTCGATTGTGTCGCCTTCCTCTACAACCGACCCTGAACATCATGTATCCACCCTAACCCAGCCTGATTCGGAAGGACAACGGGGTCTTCTAACTCCAGTATCGACACTCTTGCACCCGGTAACAAGAGGCGCGCTTGTCAACAGAATTTCCAGATCGGCAAGAGCATCATCGCCGCCCTTGTGGGTGAACTTATAGAGGCTGTCGTGAAGGAACCCGAAGACACTTAGCCTTTGGAGGGTGCATTCTGGTCAATCCAAACAGAGGGGGAGTCAAACGCAAGCTAACGCGGATAAATAGCTATAGAATTACTAACTGGCGTTCGAAAGGACCGGCTTACGATTCAGACGAAGATGAAAATAAACCATTACCAGTCCGTCGTACAGGTTCGATTAAACGTGACTCGGCCCAGTACCTAGCATCCGCAGTTGCCAGCAAACTGTAAGATGGTAACTACAAGGCTGCTATCTGCCTTATCTGCAGCGATGACGAACCCACTCCCGAAATTACAAATATAGGTGCACCGTGCAAGGAAACAGAGCAACCAGTTTCAGGCTATGAAAATTTAAGTGAAGGGTTAGAATTCTGTGAATTGTACAGTTTGTAGGACTGAATCAGAGGTATCTCATGAAATTTCCTTTCCAACTGACTGTTGCATTGGAGTTCAATCAATTCCATTTGCATGGAGTTTGGTGCTGAATTGGTATAAATGGAAAAGGGAGATTCACACAATTTAAGTCTAGTCCATGAGCAGTGAATCAGCACACTCGAACTTTACTTTCAATAAAATTATTTGTTCTGTGCACTTCTTGACATTTGCCGAATCAGTAAAACATGGAAAATGCACAGTATTACCATTTGATATTTGATTTCCCCAGAGTAGCAACTTGGTTTGAAAAGTTAAGATGGATAGTTTCTAAAGTAGCGACTTGTGGTCTTGTTTCATGCAGAGAGTAGATTACATTGATGACTGAGTAGTAAACTAGTTGACTATTAGAGGCTGGATTTTTAATAAATAAGAAACAGATGTTTGAATGTCGGTCTATGTGCAGAAATTCATTTGTGTTAGACCGGATTAAAGGTTCCCAAACTAGGACCGGATAAAAGGTCCTCAAAGTGTCAGGTACAGTGCTAATAAAAAAGACATGCCAAGGGCCGGTTCAAAGGTCCCCGGGGCCGGATCTGGTCCGCGGGCCTCCAGTTGCCCACCCCTGCTCTAGTCTATAGTCAACAAATATTTATCTAAAGTTCTTACTGTTGTCGTATCCGTTGTTTCCATTATTGTATATGCAATACTCACTGAAGGAATTTTTTAATCTGAAAGCGCCTCTTACGATATTCTAGCTAATTGCAAGAAAAATTGATCGTTTTCGAATTGATCGACTTCGCATTGCCGTCTATTACTCATTTGTTTCTCAGTATATTAAATCCTCCGCATGAATTGCGTCTTAAGCTCCACAGCCTTTCTCTTCCTCTGTTTCGGAAACGCCCGAAGACTATCTTATTGTTAGAGCCCTGGGAGCGCCTCTGAATCATTGAGTGGCACTATACAAATGTTCAATTACAATTACAATTACAATTACAATTACAATTGAAACAACTGCAATTCCAATCCCATTGTATCGCTGACAAAAATATGAACTAAACGAAAAACTATTTTAAATTTATTTGACGCAATCATTGGAGACATAATATTATTGTTGATTGACATTAAATATTCAGGTCTATAGTAATAGTTTCTTGAAACATTGAATTGTGTGGTGGAAACGAACACGCAGAAACAACATGCCAGCGGATCACATACTGTACGTTTTTATCGAACCATTTAAAAATAACAATTAGACGATACGAATGTATTAGTTCTTGCCCTCGAGAACATTTCCCGAAAGAGTGTTCCTAAAATAAAAAACATGTGTCAGAAATGTCACAAAGGCAAACATGTAAAACAAAACTTTATCATGCGCAATGTAATTATATATTATACATTTTTATGCTATGGCTTGTTGCACCGATCATATAACTGTTTATAGCGTACATAATCGCAATGAATGAGTCACCTTTCACGCAATTTGAACCCGCTACTGCTTCAGTTAAGACCAGTGACGTCTTTAGCCCGATTTTGAACATTACATGTATTTAATTAGTAATGTATTATTATACAACTAGATGTTTGCCCGTCCTAAGACGGTTCAAAATTTGAAAATGTCAAGAGATGCGTCTTCCCTCCCTCCCAACGCACTGTCGATTACTTACTGCGGCCTGAAACTGGGCGACGAGGCAGGGTGGGAGCTAATATGCGAGCCTCACACGTGCGCTTGTCGCGTACCAGTCACCGCTGTGCTTTGGACTAGTTTCACGCCTCGGAACCCTCAAGGACCATGCTCGAGGAACGAAAGCTGGGTTCACAACAATCAATGATTCGCAGGGATTGCTCCGATCAGATGGAAAAAGACCAGATGGCATCACCCTAATTCCTTTGAAAGCTAGCAGAAGTCTATTGTGGGACACCACAGTGATTCACCGACGTACCTTACAGCATCAGCAGCCGGGGACACCGATAGAAATATCACCCCTTTCTGAATACACACGTTGTCAAGCCTCATCAATACATTTGGTTCATTTCGGACCTGGCTACGTGTGAACCGAGAGAGACCATTTTGGTAAGGCAACAGAATTCAAAGGGAAAAAGAAGATGCCACCTCTGCGGCATTACCAGCTAATTAATTTAATATACACAAATCTGTAAGAGAAGACATAAGAGAAGTTTGGAAGGAACGGTCGCACACCAAAAGAATCGACGGACGGAATAATAGAAGATGGGCTTAGATCAACTAACAGAAAAAGGAACGAATCTGAAGTCGAGTAATATTGGACAACTATTATCATAAATAAGGAAGTAAGTAAGTATAGACTTTAATACTTCATTAGCAAACGCACTATGGGACATCGAAACTTAATGTTAAATAAAACACAGAAGCAATAACAAGGAATAATAGTAAAAATAATGTAATCTCAAAAAAGCGGCAGCTGTAACCAGGCGCCCAGCCCTCGTCAGTTTGATGATGTAACCTTGTTATATTGTTATCTGAACCGTTATTTTTAAAAAAATAACTGAAATCGATTATTTCGTAAACCTTTAGCGATAATACTTTACTTAGACATTCATCAGTTTTCTGGTGTTTAATTCTGTATATTTACGGTGGTGATAGCGAATGATTTATATGCTCATAACTGAGTGAGAAGAAAGGATAAAGAGTAAGTGCAAAATTTCCATAAGGACAGATATATGTGTCTATGGTTCTGCCACGGTTGCGCCTTTAGGAAAGTCAGCTACTAATTGAGCACACTGATCACGCACGCTGTGTCGGCGGGCAGACCAGGCGGCAATTGAGAAGCCTATATATGCTAATGATAGGAAACGATATGCCAAACAAGAAATCTTGGTCTTCACCAAGTGGCCAGATAAAGTCTAGGCCATTACTTTAGCAATTGAAGTTTGTTTTGAACAATTCCTAGCTTGCTATAAAGATTTCACATGAAAGCACGTACTTGTTGATAGTTTCTTTCAGATGTCTTAGTTGTTCGCTTGTTTCAAATAATGAACCCTCTGTTAGCTGAAACAATAAAATATGAGGATGCAAATAGCACGTGCAAATAAAAAGATACGCCCGTTTAAAATAATTTTAATTTGTTCACTTCATGGAAATAACGGGTTCATCCAAAATGGTTTGTCGGGAAGTTTTGAATTTACAATTACGATTATCACGACTTAGTATAACAAAGTTATACACTAACATGTTCATGTACCTATTTATTTTAAAAGAGGAGCGAGCATTTCACTTGATAATTGAATGCTTTTGTATCTTGACGTGCCTCACACAGAGCTCACGGACAAAGCTTCTCAATAAAATATGAGGATGCATTAATCAATAATAGAAGAGGACATTAATCAATTAATAGAATAAGAAATGCATTGTCAATTATTTTTTCAATGAGCTATAAACTTCAGAGTCATGCCTTTCAACTGCAAACCACGTAGCCTGGATCTTTTATCTGATCCTTGGTTTCGACATGCATTTTGAATTTTCTAATAGTTCATCAGTTTTTATTGCGATTTGACTCAAATCGACCATCGACTAAATTATATTATAATGTATGTATGATATAGCGCCCCTTCTAGATTTCTACTCAGAGGCGCTCCCGATTACAGCGCGGAGTTTCACGCCGAAGAGCATGAGCAATTGCGAGTGAAGGATTTGCCCAGGGTCCCTACGCGGCGGCTTAAGGTGGATTCGAACCCGCAACCCTCCGGCTGCAAAGCACCGAACATACCCCTACACCACCGCGCCCTACAAATATTATGATAATGATACAACAGAAGTCTTTAGATTAAGTAGCAAGCATCATTAAACAGCAATGAAGTACTGGTTTACCGATACAGGAAAAACATTGGATTATGTTTTAGTGCAAATTGCACAAAGGTAAGTTTATGTTGAGTAGGATAATCAAATATCTTAAATTATTAGTTTTCGTAATTCTCAAACAAATTATTTTTAGCGCGGATTCTTATTCTTATTACCGTAAGTTTGCTTATGAGATCCTGGTTTATCAGCTTCAGACTGTCCAGTTCCTTTCTCATTGCAGCCATTGAAGTTTGTTTGGCTTTAGCATCTTTTTCTAATAATCTTAAAGTGATCTCAAGTTCCCGTTTTGTGTTAATTTCTTGTTCCAATTCTTTTTCTAATTCCTGTAACATAAATGGCAGCAATAAAATTTGTGCTGAAATTAGACATCATTCAGTTTATTGAATGTCACTTATATTGTCAACTAGTCAACTAGTCATGCAAAGAAAGCCTAGTTTCAACATTTTCCTTTGTGCTATGCATCGTTGGAGTCAGCCGAAAATGGTTAGGAGACCCGGAGAAATTGATGAGACAGACTGTTCGATTAAGTTTAAATGGAAGAACACCATGCATGAAATCTTTGCCATGACCACGTAATCGAACCTACGAATCTCAGTTGTTCCGAGGTTCGGAACCTCCCTTCCCTCGGAAAGTACCTCGTCATTGCCAATAACCGATGAAGGCAGGGTGAGGTCTAGCACGGAGGCCCATATATCAACTCTTCTAGCTCGATGGAGCGAGAGGATACGAGAATTACATTGGGTAATTAAACCGACCAGGCTGGACCTACCTAGCCTGAGTCGACATTCCACCAATACAAGGAATTACCCCTGTTGAACTTAGTTATCGAGCAAGTCCTGGATCACGAGGACAGGCAGTTTGGTGATCCAAAGACAATGTATACGCGTTTGTAGGCACGTCATTTTCGTATCGAAGGTCATTCGATACGACCTTTTTGGTGGTTTTCAAACTACTGACCGGTAATGGGGTGTACATGGTCATAGTTCATGGGATAACTGACGTGCAACATCTACCAATGTGAGACAACAGGACGGAAGTGTAACGTTTGTTTTTTGGATGCCGATCGTCTACGTTTCACGCTCTAAACACATCTAAGTGCGCCGTTGTTCAGTTGATATTGAGATTTCTGTTCTTAGTGTGTGCTCGTGTGTGTGTGTATGTGTGAGTGTGCGAGTGTGTGTGAATGTGTAAGCACAATCTTTGGCTTTAGCGGTTTTCACAGAGACGTAATGCGTGTATACTGCGAATATTTAACTAGTTTGTAGCCAGGTACTCATCATATCGGAGGTCATCGACACTGATATTGAGTGGTGGTTCTCAAACCGGTAAGGGGCGAATGCATCTCATTTCATACCTTGCGAGCTGAATAGGAAATGCAAACCCGGGTTTATGGTACCCGAGTTACTCTCGTTACACTGAATTTTTTAAAGCCAGCATCTGGATTTCAACGCGATTGAAACCCGGGTTTGAAAAAGCGTCACTCTGAAAAGCGTCACTTTCACCGTCGTTCATGCTATGAAACTCACAAATGCAGAACTACTTTTACTAAAGTATTTATCGGCCCATTCCATGTCTTTATTGGTGACGCCAAAATTACAAGCGAAGCTTCACAATTCACACTACCAATTTATCAGGTCACTCACTGTCTGGTGGGGCCTCGCAGTCATCTACAGACGTCAGCGTCCACCCTCAATCCCAAAGGTTCTATCATCAATCTGTATCGAGGCTGATGAAAGATTTTTGTTTTGTGGAGACATCAATTGCCCTAGATCTGAAGGTCGCATTAATGACAATGCTGACCTTCAACACCTACTGTTCTCACCAGTACATCGAAGTACCGACTCGAGGTGAAAACATCTCAGCTGCTGATGATCGCACAACAGTTTACGATGTACAGGTGAGCGATGCTGGTCTTGATCACAAGCTCATACTATGTAAATTTATGACTTGCTGCCACCGCCAACCAGTTCAGAACGTATTCCGTAACATCAAAGCAGTGACCTACTTGTTGATTCTGACTTTTTCGCTGCTCCTGCAAACAGTGCAAACGATTTCGCGGAACAACTGAAAACAATAGTGACGTTAACCTTGAACAAAATCGCTCCAATTTAGACTTGATACAGGCGACCATCTAAACCTATGACGGCATCCCAGGCAAAGAGGGAACATCGTCGACTGGAGAGGAGGTGGAAAAGTTCTGGACTTGAAGAGGACAGGCAGCGTTATCGTCGTCACAAACAAACTCATAAATGATTAAAGAAGTTGGTATTTCCGTAGCCAACTTAAAAGCGCTGAAAATCCACGGGACCGATGGTGCATCTCTTTTACACTGAAAGGAGACTGTCAACTCTTACACTGACTCTTCATTCAATTTTGAATTCCAGATGGATGCCTGGACGCACCGCTCGGGCATCCATCTGGCACTGGATGTGCAGAGGACGACATTGTCAGCCGGTCAGATAGTGTAACCGATGAAGAATGGTGGTTGCCATAACCAAACGCTTTGTTGCCTGAAACCCCTCAGCGGATGAAACCGTTTGGTTTCGGCATTTGTGTAGTGGCAGTGACCAGTGAGAAATGTATATGTATCAAGTTAGTCGCGTGACTATTGAAAAAGATTCCGTCTACTAAATTTTTCACTTATCTACCTGCTGTTGAACTATGCCTTCATGAAACTCTACCTGCTGTCGCATATCTGACGCTTAGGCACTGTCGAATGTTTCATTAAGACAACCAAATAAGTATTACTTGTTTTCCAAGGGCTTCCATTTGGAGTCGTTGCTGAATGTCTTTATACATTGTGTCTAATCCCTGACGAGACATGTGGTAGGCCGCTCGCTCTGTGTCAATGTCATCTTGAGCAGTCTATTTAAATATTAAAAACAATAAAATAGCTGACTTGCTGACATGATAGTAGTAGCAGGTACAGTTTAGCGACACTATGAAAAAAAAATCATTAGGGTTGCCCTCCACCTTTATCCAAGCTTGTGACTGTAACTGCTAGAGTACGAACAGTGGAGTGGAACAGTGGAAGTTTAAACATTGTTATGCAACAGAAAACTTTTATAATGTAGTAACAGCTATAAAAAGAACAAGGTCACACTGACTTGCGCAAATTTACATTCATAATTTCCTTGCTGGACTGTAAGTGACTACAAGAGTTCCGGTGTCTAAGTGCTTTTTAAAGTTGCATCATAATGTGTCAGCAAAAACTTAATTTAACATATCGCCTTAATTTTCAGACAGTGCATTTGCAATACAATACAACTGCATTTCGCTATCGCCCTTCTTGCAAAGGTGGCCCAAAACACACGCCTCTGAGAGCGACTTCGTGCGAGGGACTTGCTCACGGTCGCTACACAGTAACCACCTCAGGTAATACCTCAGATAACACCTCAATAACCCGTACTCTCCGCTTTACAGGTCAACCGCTCAATCCAGTCGTCCACTTTGCCACGCATAATATCTGATCAATTTTTCAACTTACCTAATTGATACGAAATATGTGAATTCGTTACACTAAATGAAACTTTAATTTAATTAAACGACACTACACTTCAGCGGCGATTTCTCAAAAGTAACTGTCATTTACTAATGGTGATGATGATTATGATGATGAGATTTCTAACCGAAGGTTTCTTTGTCACCACAGAGCTACGCAGTGTCGCTACGCAGTGGCTTGAGATAGATTCGAACCTGCGACCCTGCGGTTACGAGGCACAGAACATAATGCCACACCACCACGTCCTAATGACGTCATCGTCACCACAATTCGTAGGTTCATTACGAATATTTGTGGCATTAACGACTGTTGCACATTTGCAGTTAAAATTTATATAAATGTAAACAAACACATCTGGTGCTAGACGAATAAAGACAGGCGAGGCGTAAGCATAAAATTGTATCCAGATTTTCCATTCAGAGGCGCTCCCGACTACTGCGCGAACGCTGAATCGGAGTTTCACGCCGAAGGACTTGCCCAGGGTATTGCGACTACGCGGCGACTTTGAGGTGGATTCGAACCCGCAACTCTCCAGCTGCAAGGCACCGAACATACCCTAAACCACCGCGCCCCAGTTGTATTGTGATGTGTTGTATTGTGTGTTGTATTGTACTCCACGTTTATAATGCGACCGAGCCACCCGCAGTAAAGATCCGAGAAATTAATCTCGATAAACCGACCGAGTTTAAATTGGATTTAAAAACTAGGATATACTTAGAATTCATTTAAGTTATCCTATGACAAAGGATAACTACGTGATCTGACTAGGGGTGGGCCACGATTAAAAATTTTAATCGAAATTAATCGCACGATTAAAATTTTTAACGCTGCGATTAATTTTTAACGCATGTTACCATAGATAACAAGTACAACTACTGTGCGGACTCGGAGTAATTACGTTGAATATGCGCTATATTGCATTCAATAAATAAAAAGCACACAATGCTTTTACTACTTATTTTTACTTTTTAGTGTTTACCTTTAAGTTTAAAGTTTAAACTGAGCGGTTTTATCAAGAATTGTTTTAGCGCATTTCTATAAATAATTGGGTGCAGTGCGTTAAAAAATTTAATCGCGTTAATTAATTAATGCATTAATTGCGTTAATAACGCGTTAAGTAGTATCCACAGTTTAACGGCAGCTTATGACAAAATAGGCTGTTTCCGCCGACGAAGATTATTTTTTGCATATTACAGCTCTTTGACTAAGTCGGAGTGAGACCAGGTTCGGATAAAATAAGGTACAAGCCATTGATGGCATCGCGTAATTATGTATGCCATAGGCATACATAATTACCGGTTTACCGATTTCAGTATATTGGTTAATTTAGTAGACCGGTGGTTGGTGCCTTGCACAGTAGACACTGGCGTTTATAAAATTTGATTAGAAATAAAAATGAGCTAAATCAATTATTTCCAAGATTATACTTACTGATTAAAAATCTATAATATTAAGTCTTTTTTACACGGGAATATTGCTTTAACGTGTCACCCAACCTTACTTGGCAGTTTCATGCATCAGGGGATGTCCGAACGAGGAATTTTAACAGCATTGAGATGCGTTGGAACAGAATCAAATAGATAAAGATAATAATAATGTAGTCATGCGTATTTTAGTGACAGTGAATGTTTAACCTACTGAAAATATTGGTGAAAACAGTTGATGGATATTTACATTGTCGTAGCACGTGTATTAAAATACTTATAATTATGATTAATGGTAATAACTGCTGACAGCATTGTAACAGCTCTGTTTTAAAAAGACTATGGTATAATTCACCTGCAATTGTTTCCGATGTTCATCAAGAAGACCCTCCTTGTCACTTCGAAGTACAGAGTTTTCTTGTTGTAATTGAAGAATGTTGTTTTTTGCAATAGCAATATCTTCTTTCATTAAAGTGTTCGCAGTTTGAAGGCTTTCTAACTTCTGCTGAAGATTTGTAACAGTAGCGCTAATTTGAAGGAAGGCAACATAGCTTAGAAATACTTACTGAGTTACAATATTATATGCTACTATATTACTTTAACAATAGAAGTTACAATACTAACCCTTTGCACCAAATTAAATATTTAGTACCCAGTAGACCACCAAATTAGTAGTAGTAGTAGTAGTAAATAGTAGTAGTAGTAGTAGTAGTAGTAGTAGTAGTAGTAGTAGTAGTAGTAGTAGTAGTAGTAGTAGTAGTAGTAGTAGTAGTAGTAGTAGTAGTAGTAGTAGTAGTAGTAATAGTAGCAGTTGCAGTTGCAGTACTATTGCTACTACTACTACTACCACCACCACCAGTCAGTTTATGTAGTGGCAGCTCTTCCAGTCAATTTTGAAAAAAAATTATGCTCTGGCAGGATTTGAACCTGGCCTCGGCAGTATTCTGACATCAAGATCTCAATATGCCGATAAGCAACAAAACTTTTTAAAGGGGCGCAAATCTCAGGGCGTTAACAGAAATCGAAAACATACGTCGTGACGTCAATATTAATTGAACATGCAATACTTACTTAAGGTGTCGATTCAATTCTTCAAGATAATTTTTCTGATCTAGAATGGCAGCCATTTGCCGGCTTCCATGACTGAAATGTCAATGCGTCATTATAAATTTTAAGACGATTTAAATATTCGTGACCCGTTATTTCTTAGGGTTAACCTGCCGAAAAGAATTTTATAGAAACCCTGATAACTCAAGATACCTAAATTATCGCACGTTTGCATTTTGAGTTATAGAACAGCTTGTAATTTGAAGTAATAATAATAATAGTAATAATCTTTTCTTCATTGAAGTGCCTGACAAACGCACTGCGCTGTACATGTTATGCAATTGAATCAACAACTGACAGAAGACATAAATCGTAACTACTAACAGAACAGACAGCCTGCAATACACGGCGCTAATAGCAGCCTACAAAGTATGTCCGCCCTACGGAACTCCAACTCGGTACCTCTCGCTGTCTGTGCCAGTGTTATCCAATACGCTATCGGGCCCCGCGACATTTTTAATATGGGTCAGAGATAAACAGTTTTGGTTTTAATAAAACGTACGAATTGTAGTGAGAAAAATGAGGACGCGACACTAAAGAAATGTGAGGTCAATTTTTGTCAGTCGAGCAACATGCGTGTTGAATACGTAGGCCTACCTCATTTCCATTGGAGATTGGGTGTCCATTTGTGCTGTATCTCGCAGGTACAGACCGAAGTCAATTACTCCCATCTGGAAACAAAATACTGATTGAACACATTTAGAAATTGACGTAAAGACGAATGTCAAGAGAAACCCAATCAATAAAAGAACTAGTATAAAAAAATCGTAAAATTATTATCGGTAAATAAAAATGGTATTATAATTAAGTAATTAAAAACTATTGTTATTATATTTATTATTATCATGATTATTATCACAAAAATAAATAATAGAGACAGCGTTACAGGTCGTTTCCAGTTGTTAATTTATAATATTTTTGTATGTTATGTATGCATAATATACGTATTACGCACTGGCTGGTCGAGGTCTTCGTCTTTAATACCAATGTTGCAGTCGATGACGTTTAATCCGACAAGTAGTCCAGATATAATAGCAGCCTCTTCTTCCAGCATTATCGCTCCAGCTTCATAAAAATCACTGCCAGAAAATATAATCAATTATGCATAAGAAAAATTAATCACTAATGAAAGTTAGATATGGTCTTTCTGATTGGAATGTCAATATAATCGCTACCTCATTTCCATTGGAGATTGTGTGTCCAATTGTGCTTTACATTTCTTAGACATCCGTCTCAATGAATAGAATTAATTAAACTATGCAGACTTTTATTAGTGATCTTAAGTTAATGCTTAGAAGGCACCAATCAAATTTAGAATATTACGGTCCCTTGTGGTCTCTTAATGGGATTTATCAGAGTTTGGTTACGCGCAGTTGTTTGCTGCAAGTCGTAGACGGACATACTAGTATAATTATCTAGGTTGCAGCAGCGATTCGAGAATATCGCAGAAACTCAGAAAGAGGCAATAACGAGACCATAAATAAAGTTACATGGTGATGTCTGTGGACATCTTTATTAATCTGGAAAACTCAGAAAGACATCTCTTTTCTCTCTGTAATACAGTTGGCCAGGTAGATGAAAACCCAATCCCAATATTCAACAGTAAAAAGTGCGCAGAAATATATATCAGACTATATCGATTACCAAGATTGCAGAGATTATAATTTGCTTTACAGTTTACTCAAATAAATTTGAATATTTTTCTGATTGCTATTTACCAAAGTATTTCATCTCGTTTTTCAACCAGCAGCCTAAAATAGTCAGGTAATTTCTTTTGCATAAGCGCCAACCTGATCCAAGCTCTTGCACGACCAAGTGGCGACCTGTAATATACAATGCTGAACATGAAGTAAACACAAATTTAGGTATTAAGGCTTAAAAAAGGCGAATACCACTTAAATGGCTTTTCGATAAATTTGTGCAAACTCTGAACGGCAGCAATTCCCAAATATCGTTATATAATTTTCGCCATCTATTTATATTTCTTGAATATATAAATACCTTTATAATAATGCATTTGATTGTGTTATGCATACTGTTTGCATTTTATATATTTTTTTCTTGTGGACTAGCAATACGACGATAAAAAATGAAAAGTAATCTTTTCTCATGTCGTTGGCAACAGCTGTTGCATGAAAAGCAGTACAAATCTTTGATCCTTTTCCGCATTTGCCTTCACAAACACAATATGGCCCAATATCGCGCTTTGTGGGTCCTTCCTCTTAGAATGACTTTCAATCTCTTTACGTTATCGAGCTACCGAGGTATCAGAATTCGTCAACTGACAACTATTTAAAATTTTGTTGATTTTTAAAAATATGAACAGAAGATACAGCTATTTTATTGGATATTGTTTGATTTTAGATTGGAATTATTGAACTATTTGTGCAGATGTATAGTGTTAAAAAAGCGCTTACTTTACATTGGGCATTTCACGGACGCTTGTTGTTATATCTTTGGCTTCGTGTGTATACTTTTCAACCTGTTCCAAAACGTCCCAGAAATCGCGTTTGTCTCGAAGTATTCCTTTTTTTGCTGAATAACACGATAAACCTCCGATAAATGATTGAACTGTTATGCATATCATAAAACTTATCTATAAAACAATATTACGATGTTATTAGTTCGAAGAAGTTTTTAGTCAAAGAATCGACATCGTTTTTGTTGAATCAACATTACAGCAAATAGTGAAGAGTAATTTGCCTTTAAAGAAACATGCTTGAAGCTGGCAACATTGTATTGTACAATACATTACTGTATTGTATTCTGTAGTGTAAGGCACATCTTACAGTATCGTCCAACAATCCCCGATTGAATAAATAAGTCTTCAAGCGAGGAAGGCAGAGTTAATGATGGATTGAAAAGTTGAGATTCGTACATAAAGATTGAGCTAGTAACGAATTACAGCAATCAATGCGACAGCAAATGAATGCTCGTACTACAGCTGTGAAATGAGTAGTTGTTCTTATAGGATGGTGCTTCAAATAGATTCAGAAGAAAGAAGAACGTTATATTGCTCTCCAGGGTGACACCCAAATCACTTACTCTGGTCGAGACAGTAAACGCAGAATACTTTGCTGAAATTAAAGGAAAGGAGGATTTCCTGTAAGGCCACAGCTCAATGTTAATGATAGCTCAATGATAGCTCAATGTTATTTAGTTTCATTTTGAGATTGGATGTGAGATTTTCATTAAACAATAAACATGGTTTACTTACGTTTTATCCCATGCCTAAAAATGTGTTCGATGATGAGAAAAAACTGTTGCAGTGGAGTATGTGTGTCATCGAGCATGCGTCCATGAGATAGTGATGAATCCAGCAGTTCTTTGATAATAAGCTTAAAAACATCCAGCAGATTGCACCTCTCAATGGTCAATGGATCTCTACCTACAAAACAAATAAATTTAATAGCATGTCGATAAAGAATTATAAAGATACAGATGCAGAAAATCTATACCAAGATATTAGAAAAATACTTGTTGAAAAGCATCTAATTGAAAATTATAAGCATTTTAGATCTTTCTTTAAGTTGACAACATTTAAAGATTTATAAAAAAATTGGATTCGCGCACTAAAAATAACGAGATATATAAAAGAAAATGATATGACGATGCTAACCCATTTCCCCATAATGAAATATAACAGGAATATTTAGAGTAGAGTAGACCAGGCAAATCGCAAGGATTTAAGAACATTTTAAGAACATTTTAAGAACATTTTAAGAACATTTTAAGAACATTTTAAGAACATTTTAAGAACATTTTAAGAACATTTTAAGAACATAATCGCAAATGACGACATAATGTCGTCATTTGCTTGGATTGGATTTAGTGATTCTGCCAGACAAAGTTGTCCAGATTTCGACATCGGAGCTAATCGAATTTAAAAACCAATGAGGTTATAACAACACTTGAACACGCCAAATGACCGCAGAGAATGGAGATCTTGGACCGACATTAGGAACTGATGACAATGACAAATGTGAAGAAATTTGTAAGCATTGTCACGGATTTCAAGAAAGGACGTAAAAATTGTTGAGCTGCTTGCATTAAATTGAAACGTGGAAAGGACTTGAGATTTCGTATAGAAGTCTCAGAATACCGTGAAAACTTATTTAATAATCTATCTGCTTAATTTTATTTATTTTATTATTTACTGACTCTTTATTAGAACATGTGTGTGTTTGAATATGTCTGATTTGTAAGCTGAAAAATTAAATAATTGATACTAGGATGTTGTTTAAGGCTGATTATAAAGTTTCAGGCTTTCGTTATTCTTTTTTAGCTCTCGCTCTCTCCGTCTTAAATCTACTCTGAACCTTGATACTATATTTAATTAATAATACCATCCTCGGAAGGACAGTAGATAGAAGTGTCCAATTCAACATCAGTGAGTTCTTGGAGACACAACCAGTCGCCATCTACTGACACGCGAAAATTGCATAAATATATTGTCTCCTTCGCCATCTTTGTTTTGACATTAATCTGTATCAAATAGAAAATGAACATCACATGCATAATCAATCATAGACATTATGTATGACACTAATCAAGTAAATCACAAAAGATACAAGGCTTTAGAAAAGTATCGTAAAGTAAAGTTTAGTATTCACGTCAGGTTTTTGAGAAAAATGGTTTGCAAGATTTTAAAAGAAATGCTTAGAAAGTTACTTAGTGCATAGATTTCACTGGACAACAAATTTTAACTTTTCTTTGCTTCCCAACAAACTTTAGCTGTTCTATATAGATTTTGGCACGCTGAATTCAAGTGGTGTTCTCAAATCAGTTTGTATCACGTCAGGTTTTTGAGAAAAATGGTTTGCAAGATTTTGTAAATCTATGCACTAAGTAAATTTCTTAGTGCATAGATTTTAAAATGTAAACCATTTTTCTACTTTTTGGACATTTTAAAAAATTCTGAGAACACCACTGATTTGCGTTTGTGCCAATATATCTATATAGAATCAGCTAAAGTTTGTTGGGAAGCAAAGAAAAGTTAAAATTTGTTGTCCAGTGAAATCTATGCACTAAGTAAATTTCTGGGCATTTCTTTTAAAATCTTGCAAACCATTTTTCTCAAAAACCTGACGTGATACAAAAGTTCTGAGAACACCACTGGATTCAGCGTGCCAAAATCTATATAGAACAGCTAAAGTTTTTTAGGAAGCAAAAAAAGTTAAAATTTGTTGTCCAGTGAAATCTATGCACTAAGTAACTTTCTAAGCATTTCTTTTAAAATCTTGCAAACCATTTTTCTCAAAAACCTGACGTGATACAAAAATTCTGAGAACACCACTGGATTCAGCGTGCCAAAATCTATATAGAACAGCTAAAGTTTTTAGGAAGCAAAAAAAGTTAAAATTTGTTCTCCAGTGAAATCTATGCACTAAAAGTAAATTTCTGGGCATTTCTTTTAAAATCTTGCAAACTATTTTTCTCAAAAACCTTACGTGGTAAAAATATTCCGAGAACACCAATGGATTCAGCGTGCCAAAATCTATATAGAACAGCTAAAGTTTTTTAGGAAGCAAAGAAAAGTTAAAATTTGTTGTCCAGTGAAATCTATGCACTAAGTAACTTTCTGGGCATTTCTTTTAAAATCTTGCAAACCATTTTTCTCAAAAACCTGACGTGATACAAAAATTCTGAGAACACCACTGGATTCAGCGTGCCAAAATCTATATAGAACAGCTAAAGTTTTTTAGGCAGCAAAAAAAAGTTAAAATTTGTTGTCCAGTGTAATCAATTATAGACATTATGTATGACACTAATCAAGTAAATCACAAAAGATACAAGGCTTTAGAAAAGTATCGTAAAGTAAAGTATAACCATTCCCGTCACGATTACTATATTATCATAAATTGCTTCGTTAAAAAAAATAAAGTGTACAATTTATAATGTTAGAGACGTTTGAGGTTTGTGGCTTCTTACTAAAAGAAGAGCACAGGCCATGCCAACGACTAGTTAGAAATAATTATACACATTTGTTATTGTTTGACAAATGTGCATATATTATTTGCGCCTATTCATGATAACATTTCTGCTCATTTGCAGTTAAATTACTCATATGAAATCAATTCATAAAGAGCTGAGAAATGATGTAAGGCATAACTAATATGATTTCCGAGATTAAGTGCATTAAAATTAGTGATTATATAGAATTCTGTAAGATTTCTTGAAAAGCAATGCGTAGACAAACCTTTGTTGATTTTCCAAATCCTGCAGCATATATTATTATAACACGGAGAATAATTATGGCCGCGCCAATGACGTTGTGCTGCCTCGATTGTAGTCCGGGCGGGCCAAGCATAAGCACGCTGCGTGCTTGCACAGAGTGTAGTCTATAAGCGTCGATCTTGGACATTGGCGATCAATAATTATGCTTCCAAATCTATACCAAAATGTGATTTACGCTGTAATTGCGATCATCCTCGCTAAACCTGTGCATCCTGGGTAAAACTGTATTACTGTACAAATGATGTGAAGTAATATGATATTTATCTTCACATAATTTTGTAAACGGAAAAGCATAATAATAACAGTTCTGTTGACAGAATTAGGTAGAAACAGAAAAACAAACTATATGGACAATTCAAGTTTCAAACTATATGGACAGTTCAAGTTTCAATGAAGTTTTCTGGAGAAATTGCTGAATACTAGTTCAGAATGTTTTGGTTTCAGCGTATCCAGGGCGCACATGTCAATTTGTCAACGTACACGGTAGAAATAGAATCTTTATTGCATGTAGTTCGTACACCATACCACCATGAGCAGCAAAAAATTCTGAAATTAACGGTGTATGATGTTTTACAATAGGAATATTATGACATTGTGGTAGTATTTACAACACGCTGTTCATAAAATATGAGATTTCAGCAAAACTAATTTTAAGTTAAGTTGTAAATCGCTTACATTTTACACATACACTATAACTTTGCAATGTAGAAATAACAATAATCCCTTTGTACACCTTAATACATAATTATTTTCCGAATATGTTGGTGCTATCACGATGCTATGAATAACTAAAGTTTTGAAAATATTTATTTTCATATTTATACCTCGAGAATAGTGACTCATTTGCATGCGATCATTTGAAAATAAAAAAATTGCATTGTTTCATTTTCATGAATGTGCAAGATTAATAGACGGAGGTGTCCTCTAGCGGATGCCAGTGAAACACAATTTCGATATTTTGATGAGTGACAGTGTTCAATGGCCTGTATCTCAGTAAATAAAGCCCGCTATGTGGTCCCTTTTCATGTGACATCACATAATATGATATACATTATATGATATAATATGTTATTGTAACAAGCCTGTGTTAAACCCCTTTAGACTAAGAATCCAAATAGCATTCGTCTGCAGACTAGAACCATCTTAAACATGTGTGAAGATTATATAAATTATAACCTAAATTGTGTGTAGTGTCACTTCTGTTTTGACTTGTTGGCGATTAGTCTGATACTGTACTGCAGAAGCTGCTTGTTTTTCTACGATTTTCTTGAAGGAAATTACAATTTACGGCGAGATGTCCCTGAAATTTATACTTATACTGTCTTTCATTTACTGATTGCAAAGAATTTAGACAACGCCGCAGTACAAATATTAGTTTCCATAGCAGCTCTTATAGACTCAGGCAAGCAACATGAATTCAAGTATTTGAACGGTTTTGCTGAAATGTGATAATATTTATTGAAGCCTCCACTATTTGCGCCGCATTCTTATCCCTGTTAAATATGTGACATTACATCCGGTTATGTCATGAAAAGCCAAATAATTAGGGCAGTTGTGCTAATTGTAATGAACTTCCGCTTTTCTGCCATCACCTAAGCCGTATCATATTCAATGATAGTGATGCAGCAACAGCAGAATCACATCGGTACAAATTGCACAAATGAGCACCGCTTTCAGGTTAGTCTGGTATCAGCTTCTTCGTGTGTTGCCACATCTATAAAGCCATAATTGTGTGCCTGTTGAGAGCTGAATGCAGCTAGATCAGCCTTGTTTTCAGGCATAGCAAGAACATACTGCCAATTTTAGGGCAACTATCAACCATCGAAGTCTGATTGTCGATGCTATCGACAATCAGATTTTTCTGTCCGTTTTCTGCCGTGGCGCACTAGCGTGGTCCAAAAAATTAAAAGTTGGAAATGCATTGCTCCGCAAAGCTGCCCTTGTTACACATAAAATCATGAGTCTCCATGCAAAATTTTGGAAAGATTGGATTATATTTAGGGCGCTATGTTTTTCGACATTTGCTTGTAAACTTGTCAAAAAAACATGCATAATTTAAATTTTTTCAAGTCAGTTATTATTATTTTTCAAGTCATTTATTATTTTGAACAATACAATACAATACAATACAACTTCCATTTATAACGCGCCTTAATAAAACAAAGTCTTACTCAAAGGACGCGTTACAATGTATTTACTAATCATAGAACTTAGAGAAGAGACCAGTTTTAAGTTTAGATTTTAAAATATTAATTGAGGATGATCTTCGGATTAGTTCTGGTGGAGAGTTCCATTCAACTGGACCAGCTACTTCAAACATTCTGTTTCCAAATTGAAGATTTGTTCTTTTGACTACAAAGTCTCTTTTCGAAGCCGATCGCAATCCACGTCTTGATTCAAGAGCAGCTAAAGATGATAAGTAAGGAGGAGCAGAACCTGACATTATTTTGAACATGAGAAGACAGATTTTATAGGATATCCGAGCCTGAATGGGTAACCAGTGTAATTGCTGAAGGGAGTTGGTGATGTGATCTCTAGGGCCAAGGTTCTTGACTAGACGAGCTGCAGCGTGGATAACAGAGGTAAGCGGTGAAAAGGTGGATTTTGACAGACCATAGAGTATTGAGTTACAGTAGTAAAACCTGGATAATACAAGTGAATGGACTAAGATATGAAGGCAATGCTCATTAATGCAGCGCTTGATTTGGCCTATTCGTCGGAGATGAAAGAAACAAGCTTTAGTGATAGAGCCAATATGATTAGACATAGAAAGTTTACTATCAAGAAAAACTCCAATATCACGAACTACATTAGAAGGCTGGATAGAGCAGGTTTCACCTAGTTGCAGGCAGAGAGTTTTCAAGTAAAGATGTGGTCTGGATCGACGGTCAAACCATATCAATTCCGTTTTCTTCGTATTTAGCTTCAGGCGCATGGATGCACACCAAGACTGTATCTGATGGAAGCAAGCAATGAGTCTGGTTTTTGAGTCATCAATGTTAGCGGTCGAAAGTTTTATATATAGTTGGTTGTCATCAGCGTAAATATGGATAGAAATACCACAACATTGTGCAATTTTTGCGATGTTAGATGTGTAGAGGATGAAAAGCAGAGGACCAAGAATGGAGCCCTGGGGAACACCAAAGATTAAATTTGCAATTCTAGAAAATTCACCACCAGAACAGACGTTGTGAGTCCTGGAAGTGAGAAAAGAGGAAATCCAGAGAAGTGCAGATGCAGAGATTACAAATTGCTTTCCAAGAATCTGGAGAAGGATAGTATGGTCAAACACAATCAAATGCAGCACTGAAGTCAAGGAGGAGAAGAACCGTTATGAACCCTAGGCTGACACAATATCATTATATACCTTTAAATCAGCTGTTTCTGTGGAATGGAATCGTCTAAAGCCAGATTGTGTTAGAGGGAGTAGGTTGTGTGTTTCAATAAAGTTTGAGAGCTGTAGATGGACAAACCGTTCAATAAGCTTAGAAATGAATGACAGATTTGAGATGGGACGAAAGTTTGCAGGGTCTGATTGGTCAAGGTCAGGCTTTTTTATACGAGGTCGGATGATGGCTCGTTTATGTTTATCAGGGAGAGTGGACTGAGATAGAGAGAAATTAATGAGAAGCGCTAAGAGAGGTGCAAAGACAGAAGACAGAGTTTTTAGAAGCCAGACGGGTGCAGAATCAAGTTCACATTGTTTTGTAGAAGAGTCAGTAAGCATCTTTTCCACATGAATGGTAGCAATTTCATCAAATGCTACAAACAGCCAATTAGAAATATATACCGCAGTGTTTCTGCTAAGTCAGGCTGCATTAAATTTGTCATGCAATATAGTTCTGGATAGGAAGTCCAAAATACAGTCTGCATAAATCCCGCCATTGAATCCTGGAAAACCCGCATCCCGCTATTATTTCATTTTGCCTTTGTTGGAACAGAAACTTTTGTCCGATGACTTGCAGCAAGTATCGTTTGTGCGACTCATCCTTAGTAGGAATGGATTAGAGCCACTCCACTTTCTGCGCAGTCATTGACGACCATGGACAGTTTGCCATTGGCCTTCATCGACTGGAAGTGGACAAGGAGTAGAAGCCTTTGATAGGAAAACTGTGGGTTGTTTTTGACCCTGGATAGAAAGAGGATCAAACAGTTTTAGAGATCTCTTTGTGACATACACATCCAGTGGTCTGGTGTTCGAAGGATTTCCTGTCCAGACCATACATGGATAGCGGATTAGGTGGATGAGTAAGATTCTATTACCAGAGCAGCCTCGATGTCTTCAATGACACGCTCATCAAAGAAAGCGCGTGGCTATAAGGTGTTAGAAGAAATACCTGATATGACGACTGAAACTCATTTAAATCAACCTCAAACTGTAACTCCTTGAATCAGCAGAAATCTTGGCTCATACAACTTCCAGTGCTCACGAACACCCGAATCAACACGCTGTGCACAGTGTGCAGGGATTCTAGCCTTGTCCCGAATTACGAACGCAGCGACTATTGTTGCTTTATGGCCTCACAAACTGTTGGTCCATTCTGGTAATCAAAACATGAAATTTCTCAGGATTGCCCCATTTTTGGGGAGTCCAGACTCAAGAATGTGTTTGTCAGGCAACCAAAACACCCAGCATTGTGGGGGACTCCTGGTTGATGCCAGTTCCGCCACAGCTTCCGTTTTTGTCACGAATGAGCTTTTATTGCAGAAAGTGAAAAAACAAGTGCTGTATGCTTACTTGATATTCAGATGAAGAAAATACTCGAATCCTGCTAAATTAGCAGCATACAGAGCAATATTGAACAATCCAATTGTATCTGAAACGAATTGTAATGAAAGTTCGTATGCAAAATTTTGACACAAGTTTTTCATTTGTAAATAGGCTTATTATTCTTTTAATTACCTGAATACAGTTGGCATATTGATCACGATTTAGAAAGATAGTGCTTGGTGTTCATTGGTGCTAATTTTAATTCATAATGCAGCTATTCAGATAGGCCTACGTAATTTTTGCAATTTCCACAAAAAGTATCATAACCTACCGACCTCTAAACATGCTCAGATCTCCTAAATTTTTCAACACAGAGTCTTCTGTGAAATTATGAGTGTTAGAGGGGCAGCCTTGTGGAGCAGCATATTTTTAAACAAATATTTTGTCCCATGTAAGTTTGGACCACACTTAGTGGCGCACTTCTTTAATTGAAAATAGCGTCTCATTGATTCAAACAAAGCGTTGAAAATACGCTGATTTTAGTGTCTTTAAACACGGTACAGTTGATGCCGTAAAAATTGATAATATGTTTGTGAAATTATGGAAAATAGGCGTCCATTTGAGAAAAATCCGGTGTTTGGGCCCATTTTGGCGAACTACTGGTAAGTCTGGGTGAAAGGCGTGCTAATAATAATACGCAGAATTGAATGTTGAATGCTTCAATTTCCTATCTGATTTGAAGTACCGCGATAATGGTTTGATAACTTTGACTTGGTTCGTGTATATAGTCTAGGCGCGCAGAGCTGAAAAGTCGTCAAAAAAGCGATGTAAGCGGCAAGTCATGTTCATTTTTGGCAACATACTTTTTTACACTAATTCGATTGGATTACGAAAATCGCTGTTGCCAAGCTGGATTTTTGCCTGAAGGTCATTTCAAGGTCATAAAATATAAAATCTAGCAAAATTCAGAGATAAATGGCCAGATCTCAGCCAATAATGGTTGAATTCGACTAATTCTTTCCTGCTTTTTCTCGACTTCAAGGACTACCTGTGGTAAGAAACAAGTACTAAATAAAAGACGATCCAAGGTTATTTCAAGGTCAAAAAGGGCAATTTCAAGGGGAAATAGCCATAACTCAGTCAAATATAATGGTTTCATTTTTTGCTCGGGCCGATAAGGGCTACATTGATCTTGGTAACTCAGTCAAATATTGTTCTATGTATTCTTTCAGCTCATTTGCATAGTACTTAAAGGCTAACATGACCCAAGGTCAATTCAAGGTCAAAATCAAGGGGAAAAGGCCATTACTCAACTAAATATTGTTCCATTTGGGTGAATCTTTTACCTGTTTGCTCAGACCGATAAAGGTCAATTGAAGGTCAAAATCAAGGGAAAAGGCCATTACTCAACTAAATATTGTTCCATTTGGGTGAATGGCCGACAACTTCATTAAATTCTTGACAAATCATAGCAAGATGTACCACTGCATCATTGTTACCTTTGATCGATACATTCCTGGATCGGTGAAAGGTGCAACTCGGAAACGTCGAAGTGGTACTTGTCCAATACGACGGGCCATCAAATGATGTCATTGGGCCTCTCCCAAAAAACTGGAACAATTTTTTATGCATGTAGAGAACAAGTCGGACTTGGCACGGTTCCTATGGCAGGAGATCATCAGGCAAGGCAATTTGTACACTGAAGTACTGTAGTTGTAGCAGGAGCAT
This sequence comes from Aporrectodea caliginosa, assembly GCA_020284085.1. Taxonomy (NCBI): domain Eukaryota; kingdom Metazoa; phylum Annelida; class Clitellata; order Crassiclitellata; family Lumbricidae; genus Aporrectodea; species Aporrectodea caliginosa. Next base: position 1,524,355 of record JACEVL010000790.1, on the reverse strand, counting down.
TTGACGACGGAGTGGAGGGCCAGTCAACTAATGTACTGAGTGAGGTATCAATGCTAAAAGTAGCACATGAAGAAGCCGACACTTGAATTTGGTTGCATGCTGCTAACAGTTCCTGTGATACCGTACAGTAGTTGTGTCAGACAGGGATACAGACGTTTTCATCATGTTGTTATCCCACCCTAACCAGGTGCGATGCACAACTATCGATGATGGCCGGAACATCCAAGAAGCGGAGATTCATACCAATTCACGACATCCATTGCAAATTGCTACCTGAAATTCTGTCATCACTATTGGCATTTCACGCAATTTCTGGATGTGACACGACGTTGTACATTCGTGGTCAGACTAAGCGACTAAGGAATACCTTTATTGAAAGCACAAAACTGTTACGAAATCTAGCAAGAGGTCCACTTACTCAAGATTGAAACTAGCAATGATGCAGAAAGGTTCTTCTGCCATGTGTACCAAGTTAATGCTGATTCTGTTGACCATGCCCGAAGACTGCTCTTCTCAAAAACCAGCCAACCTGAATGTCTTCCACCGACAAGTGATGCACTGCAGCAACACATAAGCGATCCCACTATCAAGCGACAGTGTGGGAACAGGCGGGTAGCAGAACGCCTGATCTTCAAGATGCAGCAACGTATGGGTGGCAGAAGGACGCCTGTGATTCGTCTAAGTTGATACCAGTACTAATGACAATAGAATGCGTCCCCAAAGAATGCTTGAACATTGTGTCTTGCAACTGCAAAAAAGAACTAAACCTATGCAAACCTCGTGTGTGCCAGTGTAGGAAATCAGACTTAAGGTGTTGTTCTCTGTGTGGGTGCCAAGCTCATGGTGCCTGCACAGACATGTAGTGATCAATAATTATCATTTATCAGTTTATTCATTGTACTTTACAATTGTAAAAATAATGTTAATGTTGCTCCTAACATTAAATATTTTGCATAATTAAAAGTGCATCATTATGATAGCTGAGCTATTATATCGCCTATCCTGGGCCTCGTGCGGAATCATTAATTTTATCGGTCTGAGAAAACAGGTAAAAGAATCGCCCAAATAGAACAATATTTGGCTGAGTAATGGCCTTTTCCCCTTGATTTTGACCTTGAATTGACATTGGGTCATGTTAGCCTTTAAGAACTATGTATGTAGCCCATATCGTCCCAAGCAAAAAGATGAAAGAATCACCCAAATAGAACAATATATGACTGAGTTATGACCTTTTCCTCTTGATTTTGACCTTGAATTGACCTTGGATCATGTTAGCCTTTATATGCAAATGTAGCCCTTATCGTCCCAAACAAAAGATGAAAGAATCACCCAAATAGAACAATATTTGACTGAGTTATGGCCTTTTCGCCTTAATTTTGACCTTGAATTGACCTTGGGTCATGTTAGCCTTTTAGGAACGATGTAAATGTAGCCCTTATCGGCCTGAAAAAAGATGAAAAAATCACCCATAAAACAATATTTGACTAGTTATGGTTATTTCCCCAGATTTTGACATGAAATTGCCCTTTTTGACCTTGAAATAACCTTGGATCGTCTTTCATTTAGTAAACTTGTTTCTTACCACAGGTAGTCCTTATTAAGTCGAGAAAAAGCAGGAAAGAATTAGTCGAATTCAACCATTATTGGCTGAGATCTGGCCATTTATCTCTGAATTTTGCTAGATTTTATTTTGTATGACCTTGAAATGACCTTCAGGTCAAAAATCCAGCTTGGCAACAGCTATTTTCGTAATCAGCAGGATCGAATTAGTGTAAAAAAGTATGTTGCCAAAAATGAACATGATTTGCTTCTTACACGAGATTTTCCATTTTTGCGCCTAGACTAATAGGTCAATATTTGCTATTAATTTACCACCGCTCTCTTTGGCCATAAACCATGTGACTCAAAACTCATTTATTTCTCATTGGCTTTCAAGGATTTGGAAGTCTAAGTGCATCATCCTCTGGCGGCTGACTATCCGCGCCTCAGATTCACATTTCGGTGTGACCTTGCGCGCGAGTTATAAATTTATTTAATAATAATAATAAACGTGACTTTACAGTACGCCTGTAAACTGCATTTTATTGTTAGGCAACAATAGACGTAACTGATTACCCGAGAAGTCGATATCAAATCGTTAAGTCAGTCGATAAGTCTAAGCGACTAAGTCATTCGATAAAGTAAGTGACTCAGTCAAGTCAGTCGCTAAGTCAGTCGCTAACGCTCCATGTCAGTCGCTAACGCTTCTGTTAGCGACTCCACGCCCATCGTATTTTGATATCGCATGGGCCTTTACTTACTTAATATCGTTTATTTAACGACGCCGTCATATCGACGATGATTGGCGTCATTAGAAAGATCATATGTACACTTATGCAGAGGACTGTTCTAACAGTTTTGTGCCTATGTCTTTGAGTAAATGGATGCTAAATATGCCTAAGATATTAGTAATAATAATAATAATAATAATAATATTTACATTAGAGTCAATGTTTGCAGTATTTTGCTTTGCAATTGTTCTGAGTTTAATTTACAATAAAAAGGTGTCATTGATGTATTCTGTTCTTCTTTACTTTCTTCTTGGTCTTCATCTTTGTTTTCTTCTTTGCCTTCGTCTTCTTCTTTGTCTTCTTCTTTTCCCTTGCTTAATGGCGCAAAGGCCGCCAGGGTTAGCCGGGTCTTTCTCTTGCTTAATGGCGCAAGGGCCGCCAGAGGTAACGGGGTCGTGTTCCCTTGCTTAATGGCGCAAGGGCCGCCAGAGGTAACCGGGTCGTGTTCCCTTACTTAATGGCGCAAGGGCCGCCAGTGGTAACCGCCGTAGGAGCGTTTCACATCCGTCTTTCGGAAACTTCCAGCCACTTATAGATGGTGTCTAAGCAGCTGGGTTGGCTAAGTACGGTGCACAGAGTGAAAGCCTAGTTTTTCCGCGCGCACTCTCGGAGGAGCTGGTCTTGAAGTCCAGCCTGAGAAGGATACTGCAAGAGGAAATGACGCACGGTTTCCTGGGCATCACCGCACTCGTCACAGTTTCCGGTTTCGTGTCTCCCCACAGCTTCAACAGGCAGCAGTGACCCATCCGGAGTCTGGTGATGGTGACTTCCTTCCTCTGGTTGAGGACGGAGTACTTCCGGGTGAGGCTGACATTTGGCTCGATGGCTCGATAGTCTGAGCCGGTGTCGGAGGTGGTCCATTCTGACTGCCACTTCAGGAGGAAGTGATCCCTGTAGATGGACCGGGCCTCTCGATACTCGAGCGTCGTCAGGATGTCCACGGAGTCGTGGTGTAGCGCCTGTTTGCACAGGGCGTCGGTAGTCTCGTTTCCGTCGATGCCGAGATGACCAGGAATCCAGACGATCGTTGCTGGTGACTGAACGTGTTGACCGTAGTCATCATGAGCATGAATCAGGTCTGCGAGCTGTTGTGGTCTTGTTCCGGACTGTTGTCGCTCCAAGCTCCGGATCACTCCGAGCGAATCTGAAAAAACGACAACATTACATGTGTGAGTGTTTGTGGCCCACTCCACCGCCCTCGTGATGGCCTCCATTTCTGCCGGGAGCAATCGCTCATCCGGTAGCTTCCACGGTGGCCACAAGAGGGTACGTAGAATGCGCACGATAACGTGTCCGTTATACCAGCTGCTGCATTCTTCGATCCGTCCGTATAGACAGCCACGTGTCCGTCATAGCCGTGGATGTGGTCTTCGACCGTGGCTTTCCTCCTGGGGAGGTGCATGGGCTGGTACCCTCTGTGACCTCTTCTATATACTGGTCACGATATGCGCCCACGCTCACATAACCGTGTTCTTTCTAGATTTTATACCCTCACCAGGCGCGGTTTACTGATTATGATGTTGCACAGTTAGGTCACAGTGTTTTTAGCTTCATTATTATTTACTAAATTTTCTGCTACTATTTGATAATGTTGTATGTACAACGTCGTGCCTTTGCCAGTGTTTAATAAAGAACACACTTACTTACTTACTTACTTACTTACTTTACTTACTTACGCTTACTTACGCGCGCGCGCTTCGCGCGCACGCGCTTACTTACGCGCGCGCGCGCGCGCGCTTACGCGCGCGCTTACTTACTTACTTACGCGCGCGCGCTTACTTCTACGCGCTTACTTACTTACTTACTTACTTACGCTTACTACTTACTTACTTACTTACTTACTTACTTACTTACTACTCATCCATTCCAGTTCCTCTGATACAAGACACGTCTGGGGAGCTGTAAATTTTCTTCATTCTTCTCGGATAAAATCTCCAAACAGAAGTGCCACTCCTCCTTAACTTCCTCCCCCACAAGCAATGTGAACTTAATCTGACCCCCACTTCTCTCATATAAGACTCCTATGTGATACCAAAAAAAATCATCAACCTCTCGATTTTCACTGGCAACTTCCCTATGGCCTTTAAACACTTTCTCGTCTGTCGCTTATCAGAAAGCAAATCTTAACTAGGAAAACCTATCTAACTACTATCCCATCTCAAATCTGTCCTTCCAATAAAAATTAACCGAACGAATTGCCCTTACAGAGCGCAACGAATACCTCTCTTCGAACTCACTCCTCAACCCCCACCAATCTGACTTCACCAAACACCAGTTCATAGAAACTCTACTTGCCTGTATGTACAATAAACTGGTCTCTGCCACGACCTTCTTCACATCTCCACCGCATTCGACACCATCGAATATCTTCTTTGTTTCTGCTCTACTCTGATCCCAGTCCTACCTGTATTTCATATAATTCTCCTGCTGCCACTCGCTGACTGTTCTATCCAGCCACTGTCCGCAATCCCTCCACTGTCCTGTATACTGTGGCGGGGCTTGGGGTTCCTCATCCATGTTCGCCCGTGTTCTCTATGACTCGGTGGCCATTACTATCCCTTGCTCCCTGCTGCCACTCGCCGACTGTATCGCCGTCGCCTCTAGTTCCTGGCCCGTGTTTTCTTGTCCTCGCTCGTGTTCTCTATGACTCGGCGGCGATTTATCTCTCCGACTGTTAAATCCCCATCGCCTCTGGTTCCTCGCCCGTGTTCCTTTCCTCCCTCCCCGCCACTTCCTGATGGTACATATAGAGGGCTCTCACAGACACGCGGACTGCTGCTCCGTGCAAGCTCAAACGCTTCCCTGCTGCCCGGTTAAGCTCAGAGGGGTTTCTGCGACAATACCACACTATTAATCCATCTACTAGAATCCTCTTCTGTTGACCACAATCTCTACGCAGACGACACCAACTCTACATATCATTCTCATCGAGCTTATTTTCCACCGCCATCGCTAATGAATATGGTCAACCTAATATCTTAATGGATATTAGGTTGACCATCTAGCATAATCTGAAATGGATTTCTACAGTGTATTTTGACTTGACAATAATGTTTCAGTTGAGCACTTAGAGAAGAGTCATAGAAAGAGGAGAGTGATTGCATAAAGGTTTCTCTTCAGGCCTTAAAAAGTGCATTCGCATACTTAGGGGGCTAAGTATTTCATTTGAGGGGTCAAGTAACAGTATATCTTTTTGTACAATGGATCTTGCATTGGAAATAGTGGTATTCTTGAAGGGCTACCACTTAGAGAATGGTTATTGAAAGAGGTGGGTGATTGGCGTTTTGGATACCACTAAGAGTGCTCTTTGGTCCCTAGGTACGGCTTTCTTATACTTAGGGTCTAAGTATTTTATTTCATGGGTCAAGTAACAGTATATTTGGCAATGCATTTGTACAATGGATCTTGCATTGGAAATAGTGGTATTCTTGAAGGGCTACCACTTAGATAATGGTAATTGAAAGAGATGGGTGATTAGTGTTTTGGGTGGCAATGAGGCTGGTCTTTAGGCCCTAGAAAGGGTTTTCAGATACTTAAAAGACAAGTATTTAATTTCAACGGTCAAATAACGGCATTTCTTGCAATGCATTTGTTCCAATGGATTTTGGCGTGACACTAATGGTAAACTTGATGGATTATTACTGTGAAGATAGGGATTGAAAGTGATGGATGATTGCCATTTTGATTAGCATCAAAGTTGCTCTTTAGGCCCTGGAAATGGCTTTTGCATACTTATACGATAAGTATTTTATTTCAAGGGTCAAATAATGGCATTTCATGCAATGCAATTTATCCAATGCATTTATTCACGATAATGGTAAGTGTGAAGCGTGAACACTTGGAAAAGTTTGATTGCAGGAATGAGTGATTATGAAAGATATGTAAGGATTAGAATAATGGTAGTAACCTTGGTCAAAATGCCACGTGTAGGCAGTGTTACCACTCCTATGTTTTTCCTCCAAGATCTATGTTTTTTGGCCTCGTCTATGTTTCTATGTTTTTCCCCAAAATCTATGTTTTTTTCATGGAAGCTAAAAAGTTAATTTTTTGGAGCAATTTCTATTAAAAAAGTACTTTTTCAGCAGTTGTTATTGCGATATGAGTGATATTGTTGATATTTTTGGAATGTGATGACGTTTTTTTTTTTTTTTTTTTTTCTTGTTAACTTTTTTGGGGAGATTTCCGAAAAAATTTGTAACATTTGGAATTTTTGGACACAAAAGCTCTGATTTTACACGCAATTCTTTAAAAACCGTGTCTATGTTTTTCTATGTTTTTTTTTAGCGGGTGTCTATGTTTTTCCAAAAATGTTGAGTGGTAACACTGCGTGTAGGGCTTTTACAGGAGAATAGTAAGTAAGTATTTTATTACACCACTTGTAAACGCACAAGTATGTCAGTCTCAATGCAAACTGATAGCATAAAACACTTAGCCTACCTGCAAATCAATCGTGTGGGAAGTGGCAGTGCCTCATAGACGGTAATTAGTGAAGCGTACGAGTGAGCGGCCTGTTCCAAATGTGCATATTTACGATAGCGCATTGGATAACATCTGGCGTAGAGAGCGAGAGGTACCGTGTTCGAGTCCCGTAGGGCGAATATGCTTTGTAGGCTGCTATTAGCGCCGTGTATTGCAGGCTGTCTGTTCTGTTAGTAGCTAAGATTGTTTCAATTGCATAACATGTAAGTGTACAGCGCAGTGCGTCTGTCAGGCGCTTGATTAAAGAAAAGATATTATTATTATTATTATTTTACGTATCTCTGAGTAGAGCGCTGGGAGAGGCGCTATATAAATTAATTCATTGATCTGATAGCTTAACACGTCAACTGAACGCAATATTCAGCATTATTGTAAGTGACATGTAGCTATTAATAGCCGCGGCTAATGTACCATAGCCGCCTGACTTCCGGTTGTCGTCGAATGGTCGCATTACGGCTCACTTCGTTTTAATTTTCTCTTCTAAATTTAGTTTTATTCGGTGGTTTTTGGTTTTTTTTTTAACACAGATATATTCTGGAATATGAAATATATAAGGGTAAACGTTTAAATTAATCTGGGAATACTTTATAAGTCAGAAAATAATTTACGACGCTAAGCTACTCGTTTACCGAATTCTTTATGTCAGCCCAACAGCCTAAGGTTTACCGTGTGCACGTGACCCTTCGCACTATCTTATGTCTGGCTCATCGACCTATATTGAGTGGACACAGCATAGCACAGCTAAAGTTGTACGGTGAAGTGAAGCTTCCGGTTACTGAACATTTTGCCAGCCATTACGTCACAGGCAAGCAATGCGCATGCGCAGCCATTTACTTTTATTAAGGTCAACCGTTCATAAACAAACAAACAAAATGGTGCCGTTAGCGATACCGAAGTGTGTTTTAAATTTACTATAAACTAGTATCGAATAATACAATCAAATATTTTATAATATTTGCGTCAAACTAGATCATAGCTATATCGCTATGACTTTCTGTTTTCACCATTTTCACCATTCTGTTTGTTTATGAACGGTTGACCTATATAAAAGTAAATGGCTGCGCATGCGCATTGGTTGCCTGTGACGTCATGGCTGGCAAATAACGTCGCAGGCACCAAAGATTTTAACAGGGAGGAAGATGACCTACTAAAAGATAATTGGCTTGCGCAGTGCGATTGTAGGGCGCGTGGTGCATTCTGGTCTACCCAGAGGTAAAATCACGAAGGTTCCTATCTCTGCAATGTTAAACTCCAGCAGTTAAAAGTCGTTTTACACGAAAAGTATCGTAATATCAAAATCATATAAACATTTTATTGGTAGTACTTTATTCCAGCTTTAGATATTTGTCCAGAAATTGGCATCAGATTAAGTCTCAAACTTATAGCACGCCATACGGCATGGGTTATTTAAACTCCGTTTACCGTGAACGCCAGTGTGTTTACAGTCGCTTTATACCGGGGCTGGATAGGCCAGGCCTATAGTGCGTAAGTTTACTGGCGTCGTGAGGGTCGGTTATGGTCAGGGCTAGGGTTACTGTGATTAGAAAACCTGATACCGTCCGGCGTCCGCGCAGCATGCCCAAACATACTGTATGATCCTTCAGCCCACGATACTATAAGTTTGCCGTATATCCTTTTTTGAACCTTTAATTAACCGCATTTTGGTTTTCATTCTGAAATGGCCTATTATCTTAACTCGTTTCTAGTTTTGCCTAAGGTTCAGTGGATGCAGAGATTTCTGAGTCTAATAGGCTTGGACGTGTGGGAATATCATAAAATTGAGTTGTGGATCAGATCTGACATTTTATGTGGGTTACATTATTCTTCTAATTGGGTTTAGCTTGCAAATGCCCTGGTCTCTAGGCATCGAAACTACTGCAACCTGCTTCTTATTGGCATTTCATAATTCATTGCACTCATTTCCCCATAAGCTGTTTCTGTTCCTTCGCGTATATCTCTTTTGGATTTTGATTGGGCTTAACCTTGGAATTTGGTATGAACACCAACTAATTAGTAGCACCAAGTATTGACTGATGCCTTGACTATTGTTACAGTGGTGTTGTCAAAGTTCGTGGCTTACAAATAATTATTATTAACATTGAAAAATGATATAAAACATGATAAATCAATTTCTTTATTGAATCTGTTAAGCCTTGGAGATTATCAACAGTGAATCAATATATAGACCTGTATAATTTATAACCAACAGACAGTTTAGTACAGAGTTTATGAAATAACATCAATTGGAGTTTCAAATTTAACAATACAAGTATTATTTACTTCTAAATATTTATAGATAATTATACATGCAAGATTTTTTTCTTGTTGTATTACACTGGCAAACACTTGTATTAAGTAATTAACTTTAGCATGAAGCAGGTAATAAATACACCAAACAAAACTAGAACGTTTCCAATTTAACAATATCAGTATATGCTGTTATAAATATTTACAGATAATTACACATGCAAGATTTTTCATTTTTCTTGTTGTATTACACTGGCAAACACTTGTATTAAGTAATTAACTCTAGCATGAAGCAGGTAATAAATACACCAAACAAAACTAGAACGTTTCCAATTTAACAACTATCAGTATATGCTGTTACAAATATTTACAGATAATTACACATGCAAGATTTTTCATTTTTCTTGTTGTATTACACTGGCAAACACTTGTATTAAGTAATTAACTCTCGCATGAAGCAGGTAATAAATACACCAAACAAAACTAGAACGTTTCCAATTTAACAATACCAGTACCTGGGGGTATATGCATTTATAAATATTTACAGATAATTACATATGCAAGATTTTTTTCATTTTTCTTGTTGTGCTACACTGGCGAACACTTGTAATGTTTGTTGCTTTGCTAGGCTGCAAGAGCTTTCTGTTAGCAAACTTCACAGAATAAAATAGTCTCATCACAATGTAAAGTTTTGTCAGTTTCTCTGATATGTATAGAGCATGCTCTGGATGTCGGATGAACAAAAACTGGAATTTGCATTGAGGGTGAATTATTTGAAATAATGTTGACGCAATGTTTGGCTGTGAAAGCAGCTGATTAAAATGCAAGCGGAACAAATGTTCCATCGTATGTACAACTTGAAAAAGTTCATCACAAGGCTCAACCAGTCCAGTAGAGGACATATTGGAAAATCGTTTTTCTTTTATAAATTGATCATGGGGACGACAACTGTAGGAGTGGTCACCTAATCGTTTACTCAGAACATCCTGACACTGACAACAAATTCCACATTTACGAGCAAGCCATCCAGACAAATAACTAACTAGTGATTCCTCTGCTTCTGTAAACATTTCAACAATACTCTGGTCATAACAAATATCACTATTTAGAATTTCATTTGACATTTCAGACCAAATTTCATCACCAGAATAAAACAACTCATCATTAATTTCTGAAGATGTACTTGGAACAGGCTCTGATATTACAGGGGATGCCAATGTCAGATCAGAATGCTTTAGAAGGACAAAATCGTCATCATTAATACAATTTTTGCCACTTGTGCAGCAGTCTAAACTTGACAGAACTACAGCACTTCTGAATGCAGTAATGAATTGTGCTGGTGTAGGATTTTCATTCCACCCATTTTTACCTCTGAGACCAGCAAAAAAATTTTCAAGACAGTCTTGATTAAAACGAGTAGTGCAAATGTAGTTAAAACCCTGGTCAAGTAGTTCACAGGAAAGAGAATGTATGCTGCTAATTGACATTTGCAAACCTTCCTGACATTTAATTTGTGACTGAGCACGAGCTCCCAAAAAATGCCATTTACCTACCCATTCCTTAAAGACAAGAAGCTGTTCTAAATTCTCGTTTCTTTTACACAGGGCCCATCTAGATGGCCTATCACCCCGCCGTTTACGTGAATTAAGGATATCAAAGAGCGTGTCCATTTTGTCAACAAAAGCAGCAGTTTGAACAGCTTCAGGAGGCAATTCCTTTGTTAAAACTCGCATATGTAAACCAGCTGCAACAGAATGACTCAAAACCTGAGAAGCAAGACTCACACGCATCTTGGAAACTCTTGAAATGTTAATATGGCGCTCTGTTAACCTTGGTGCAAGATGTATAGGGTACAATTGATCAACATGATAAAATTTCTCAATGTGCTTCCAGCTAGCTACTGAACCATCAATTTCAATATCATGATTCATCAAGTTGTTGCGCACATTTTTTAACAAATGTGGCACATCAAAAATTACATGTACTACGTGCTCTATAGCATCAACAGAGAAATTTGGTGATGCCACTGTACTGCCAAGATTTTTTACAGCAGCTACATTGGTTGGACCTTGGTCACACACAATACATCTAACAAACAAACCAATATTGTGAACTTTTGTAATGCATTCTCTTATTAGTTCTGAAAGTTTAGAGCTTGCTACTGTATGGCGTGTAAAGAAAAAGGCAATTGCTTGCTTCCATTTACTATATAAACCCCTAATCATGAACACTAGTGCATGTGTTGCTATCACTCCATCATCCGTGTACCCTATAACTCGGTCTAAGTTCTTGTCATAAGTTAATTGAGATTTTAAAGAAATTTCATCAAACACAAGTGCACACTGACGTTCACAGAATGGCAAACTCATGACACGTAACTTCAGAACTCTAAACATCACAGTTGTAAAACCACATTCAATCCTGCCAATAGCGGCACCTACAAACCTGCGTAATGTTGACACAGATGGCAAAGCCTAGTGCTGTGACACAAATCTATATGCTGCAGCACTCTTAAAATGCAACTGCAAAGCAAATAATTTCTCCTTCACTGACCATCTATAACCTTTTCCCTTTCTCTGACTAGCCAACATCTGTGAGTGAAACGCCAGTTGTAAAGGCGTCAAAAACTGCTTAGCTGCATTTAAAATAATGTTTACTGCACCAGATGGCATTGCAGACTCTGCTACATTTTCAGGAATTTTCAGTTTTAATTTTTTTACTTTCTTCTCCAGTCTCCAGCGTCTTGACTGAAGTTGCTGTATTTTCAGCCTAAGACGCTTTTTCAGTGGAGTATCTGGTGGCCTGCATTTATTGTTTGACATTTGCTTATTTTTGTCTGTATTTATATATGTGGACACTGAACTACAACCTTCTTCTATTGTCGTGGACACTGAACAACAACCTTCTTCTATTGTCGTGGCCCCTTCATCTTTTGTTAAAGTCATTTCGAGCATCTCGGGCGTTTCATTCAATCGATTTCTTTTAGCTTTGTTGTCAGCTTCCCTGTCTGTGGTTGATACGCTTCCTTCCTTTCGAAGTGGTAACTTTCGTTTGGAACCAAGTTGTGCTGGTGGATTTTTAACCTGCAATAGCACAAAGACCTGTTAGAACAATAGATATGAATATAATTATGAAGTCAAGCACGCATGGTTCATGTAAGACTGAAAGCGGAATCTATACAAGACTAACAGTATCACTGCAACCTTGGATAGAATTCTAATAGTGGAAAGTTGCCACAGAGTAACACTTGGGTGCTGCGAACATTTGTATTCTGAACATTACCATTTTTTTTGAGTCATATAGAGCTTGATGTAAATATCCAGCTTATTTTGAACTAAGGATATACTGGACTGTTAATGATGGTCCTGCTACATACTTAATTAAAATGCATTGTGATAGGACACATAAAAATTTTCAAGAATAATGATCATGATGATATGCTAATACTGGTGTGGAAACCGTTTGTAACATACTTTCAACAGCAACAGACCAATCACCACTCCAACAACAGAACAGTAATATCAGCCTTGGAATAACAACCTTAAATGTGGATGTTTACGTGAAAAGGGACCAGACTGTCGGTTTGGAGTTACTGACATTTTTAAAATGTCCACAATGCGAGTGAAATAGAGAGTAAATCTGTATACTATCCAGCATATGTCTGGTATTGTAGAGACTGGTAAACACAACAATCTGGACCCTTTTCAGGCAAATGTCCACAAATGTGCTACATTAATAACTTTAAATAAAATGACTCACATTAAATAACGTGGGTATTGCATTCCAGTTGAGTCTGTTGTGTACCAGATTTGTGAACTGGCTTTCTTCAAAGTGTGCACTACACAAAACATAATTCTTGTGTAATTCAGCTGGATCTGTCTTATCGAGGTCTCCACGTCTGGTGTTGATGACCCACTTCTTGCACCTAACACATAAGAATTTTAGGAAACTTAATACAGGTTAGGGGTGCTCGATAGTGTAGTGGTTAACATGCTGGACTGTCAACCGAGAAGTCAGAGGCTCAAATCCCTTCATACCAATGGCTGTCTCAGGGTTAGCTTAAGGGACTGCTCTTCTCTCTTCTTCTAATACAAGTTATGTTCAGTTAATGAATCTTTATTATGTGGCCCTACCACTATTCATATATTTACTAGTAAACACAATAAACTCTCATCAATATTACAAAAATTATCTCATCCACTGTACAGATTTTTACCAAAATACAACAACTCTCACAACCCCATATAAGTATATCTCTCACTCACCACTTAAATATCTTTTCCATAAAATTTTTATTCTATTTTGAACCCTCTTCCTATCAACTCTCTAGATGATCTAATTCTATACACCACCAAGCGTTACTGACTGCCTGACCTTTAGATATGGACCTGAAGCCTAACCTGTCTATCAATTTTGTTTTGACAGAACGATTGTGAATAAACTTCTTTCTGTGACTTTACTTAGCATTTTGGGGGACTAGATGCCTCGAGATCACATTAACACATTATACGAGGCTCAGAAGTTTTTCGTTGAACACTATACGATGAGATTCCCTTTTGAAAAATGACATGAAATTGGTCAATTAAAATGTCGAATTTAATAATTATAACTTGTGGCGAAGGCATTGGTAAGCACCTAAGCATGATGATGCTGTACGCCTACCTTGTAGCTTCTCTTGGGAAGCGGAAAAACGAAGTTCCATGTCCATGATTTTTTGCGCTGGCATTAATACAGTTAAAGGCCGCACAATAGTTCGGCATGTTACCTAACTTTCTACTTGGCTAAAATTCTAATTTCTATTAAAATCTTCGATTAAAACGACTTTTAACTGGTCGATTTTAACATCGCAGAGCTAGGGACTTCGTGTGTTTTACCTCTGGATAGACCAGAAGCCCTTGCGCGCCCTCTTTCGCAGTGTTGTCATTGGTAGTTCATCTTCCTCCCTGTTAAAATCTTTGGCAGGCACGCAACCGGCTAGGCTTCAGTTTGAATCTCTTATGCTGTGTCCACTCAATATAGGTCGATGGTCTGGCTAGACCGCTGGCCGCTTGAGACAGATGCGGCATGAATACTCATTAGGCAAATTCACGCTAATCGTCTGATTGGTTGCGAGATTCCGTTGGATCAATTTCCACGTGTACTCTCGTAATATGCGGCCCGGCGTGGTGGGGCTTCGTGTCCAGCCTAGGCCTACTATACGGCGACTGGTCCGGTCTAGATATCTACCGGAATCCTACTAAAGTTTCGAGCAACTTTGCCAGAAAGCAGACTCTGACCTCTTTTCTACCATCATCAGCAACCCTGCACTCGTGTTACATCAACTACTGCCTCCCGTGAAAACTGTTTCATGCTACGTCCCAGAACCCACAATAGAATCATCAGGGGTGGCGCCAGAGGGGGGGGCTAGGGAGGGTCTAAGCCTCAGCCCCCCAAAAAGTGGGAAATAACTGCAAATCACAGGGAGGAGGGGACAAAAACGAATGTTTTTTGGAGCTTTAGCCCCCCAAACCTGAAATCCTGGCGCCGGTGTAGGAGGCTGAATGCACTCCCCGGACAAAAAGACTCCGGGAGTGTTTTTATCCTAGTATATAATGGCTCCAGAGTTAATCCATACTAGGACAAAAACACTCCACCCAGCGAATAAACAGTCCGGGAATGTTTTCGTTTAAGATCGGACCAAATGACTTGTGAAGTTGATTCTTCCTAGGACATATTGACTGGGGGGAGTCAATTCATCCTAGGATTAATTGACTAGGGAAGTTAGTTCTTCCTAGGACAAATTGAATGGGGAAGTTAATTCTTCCTAGGACATATTTACTGGGGGAAGTTAATTCTTCCTAGGACAAATTGATTGGAGGAGTTAATTCTTACTAGGACAAATTGACTGGGGAGTTTATTCTTCCTGTGACCAAATGACTGGGGAGTTAATTCTTCCTATGACAAATTGACTGGGGGAGTTGATTCTTCTTGGGATCAACTGACTTGTGGAGTGGATTCTTCCTGGGACAAATTGAGGCGAACATTTAGTATCGGGGTGCGTAAGTTTACTGGCATTTAACAGTAGCTTTTGGTATGCTGCGAGGAAGGTATCATGTTTTCTAATGACGACACTAAACCTAGCCCTGAACCTATACCGACTCTCACAACGCCTAACCCTTACCCTAACAGACGCCCACGAAAACTACGCACTCTGATTCTAAATGTTTACCCAAATTGAACGGGGGACTCATTAATACTATCTCTTACGGACTGATCTTTTGGATGTTGACCTGATTACGGCTTGGTTTTGGTGTGCCATCGGTTGATGCCTTGTGCACTAGACATCACCGGCGCAATAGAAGTTGCTAATTACATTACGTTATCAATGTGTAGCCGGTATTTGACTGTTTTCATTTGGAGGAGTTTTCTTCGTTGTTAATTGGTCCTACACCGAAGATACTTCTTATCTAAGACTACGCCACGCAATTTGTCATATAGGAAGATTCAGCTCCACGAATCATTTGGTCCCAGGAAGAATCAATATGTCATGGGAAGAATTAACTCCCCAGTCAATTTGTCCTAGGAAGAATTAACTCCCTCAGTCAATTTGTCCTAGGACAATCAACTCCACAAGTCATTTGGTCCCAGGAAGAATCAACTCCCCCAGTCAATTTGTCCTAGGAAGAATTAACTCTCCCAGTCAATATGTCCTAGGAAGAATTAACTCCCCATTCAATTTGTCCTAGGAAGAATCAACTCCACAAGTCATTTGGTCCCAAGAGAATCAACTCCCCCAGTCAATTTGTCATAGGAAGAATTAACTCTCCCAGTCAATATGTCCTAGGAAGAATTAACTCCGCTAGTCAATTTGTCATAGGAAGAATCAACTCCGCTGGAGTGTCTGTTCACCAACAGGAGTGTTTAGTTCTAGTAACAATACAAGAAGAGAAAATGCACATTCAGAGGATGTTGAGTCGCTATAGATGAGGATGAAGTTGATCTGTCTGCAATTATCCTTCCAGGAAACGATGATGGTGAAAGATTGATGCCAGTCGTAACTATGGATGAACACTTAACTTCACCATGGATGGATGATGTCCAGTGAATATTTTTGAATTAAACATAATTCACAGGCCCACAATAAACAGATTCAGTATAGCACAAGAGTTTATCACATAATTTGTGAATCTAGTTTTTTTTAGTCAAATTGTTTTGTTTCCTTTTTATTACTTAATCACTGTTCGAAAGTGTGACGTACTTTAGGGGGTCCGAGTTTTGTGACAGTTTGTGACAGGGGGAGGGGGTAAAATGGTAAAAATAGCGTGACGTACTTTATGGACGGCCCCTAAGGCTATCTCGTAAAACATTTATCACACGAATCCTTTATAGCATACTGAATTTTTCTATTTGATGAACATTGTACACCAGAATGCGGTTAGCAATTGTTTTTTTCTGAATAAATGATATACTTATAATAATAATAATAATAATAATAATAATATTCTTTATCGAAAACAATCCGGTTGACAAACCGCAACCGGTTACAGTGTACAGTTATGCAATTGAAACAATTTACAAGAACACAAATGACAGAAGACATAAATCTTAACTACTAACAGAACAGACAGCCTGCTATACACGGCGCCAATAGCAGCCTACAAAGCATGTCCGCCTACGGAACTCGATCTCGGTACCTATAGCTCTCTATGCCAGTGCGCTATCGGGCCCCTTACTTACTTACTTACTTACCTTCCGATTCTCGTCCGAAACGACACCCACCTTACTCTGCCCCTCTGACTCTCTGGAAACCGGACCTCATTTAGACTAGCATTTAGACACCTCCTCTGACTCGACCGTGAATAAGCCCTGCGCTTGGCTTTCGAGTGGCGCTATTATAGCCTATAGAAGTATTACGATTACGATAATAATAAAGTAGGGCGACAGCTGTGGCCCGTGGGTAAGGATGCTAGCGGATACACAATTATTTGAACGAGTTTCGGAAATTATAGATGTACGCAACGAGATGTACGTTACCTCAGAGCCGGATATAGGCAACGACTTCATACATAGGCGTTAATACCGAAGAAAGAAATACCATCTCAGTTAGTGATCTTTCGTGATTTATAATCGTTGGTCTGTGCCTTTCAGTTGCTTAGCAACAGAAACGAGCATTCGTGTAACGAGATTCGACAGAATAAATGGATCAAAGTTTGTAAATGGCTATAGATAAATTTGACGGAATATATTTTCGATGAGAACTACTGTAAGGTACGGACTATTGTTTTTATTGTGTGATATCGACTGTCATGAAATGTTATTTACTGATGCTTACAAGTGAACGCACCTAATTAAGCGCAGTCTTTGGGTTGTTATCTAGTCGGATAGAATGATATACGACATGACCCCAAAAAAATTGCAAGAAAACGTTTTATGTTGATTTTCTGCTGTATTTGGTCTGGGGAAGAACATACCGAAAGTTGGACAAAATCGGAACACGGCATCACCCCCAAAAATGCATTTTAACCAAGATGGCGGCCAATAATGGCGCCAAAACAAAAAACAGTATATATATCAGGTCATTGGTAAGCTACAATAACAAATGAAGTATCAAATTTAACATTATCAAGGTCAAGGAATCGATTTATCATAGTGGCAATACTGTTGGAATGCTACTATCCAAGATGGCGGCCAATATGGCCGCCAAAACACAAAAATATGTATACTTCTTGAAAACTATTGTAGCGCTCACAACAGCAGAAGCAGATCCTAGGGTTTTGACTTTGAAGTTCTTTTTGTGCTTTCTTGGACTGATTTGCATACATTACTGCAGACTATTGACGGGATAAAGAAAGGACTGATGTGTGAATTATCCGATGGTTCCGATGTGGATGAACTGGGTGTAGGACATTTTGCCAAAACACATCTTGAAGGGTCGTGATTGATCAAGTCAAGATATAATCGTATAATATTCTTGCGGAAATATGTATATGTATATGTGTATATATTTTTGTATATGTATGTGTAAGTATACATAAATATGCATATATATATAAGTTATACATATTTACATATGTATATATATATATGGATATATATATATTTGCATATGTAAATATGTTTGTATATATATGTATTTATATATATACACATATGTATGGAGGCTCTAAGTATAAATATATATATATGTGTGCATATGCATATATACATACATAACATATATATGTATGTATCTATATGTATGTAAATATGCATATATATATATGGTTTCTCAGTGAGTTGTGACGTTTCGAAGTTCTTTTTGTATTTGGCGTTCGGGGACATGAAGTTAGTATGCGGCGGTTTAAGGGTTAAGTTTAGGCCTACACTGAATGAAATAGCCAACAAAAACGGCAACTAAGGTTTAGGAATGACATGCAGACTATAATTTACACAGGTGATAATGTCCATCCGATAATGTCCTACGAAAATGAGCAAACTGTGGATGAACTACCTTCAAATTTTGGAAACAGCCAGGAAGCTCATAGAAGCCGATCGAACAGGGTCGTGGGACTTGCATCTCCACGCTGTATCTGAGTGTCTACCCATATTTGCTGCTGCAGCGCACGCTAATTATCTGAAATCTGCTTATCTGTACCTGCAGAACATGAAGTTGTTAGAAACTGAAAATCCTGTAGTGTTCCATAAATTCCAGGAAGGATTCCACGTCATAAGGCGAACAAACCAGTACTGGGCTGGTCTTGGATCCGACTTGGTGATTGAGCAGACTCTTATGCGATCACTTAAGACTGCAGGTGGTTTAACCAGAGGAAGTGGCCTGACTGAACATGAAAGAGCCGTTTGGACAATGTCTGCTCCCATTTGTTCGTCATACAACTACGCCATGCAGGACTTCAACAATACAGTGTACACAACAAGTGAACAACACAAGGAAGCGACTGCTTCAAGGATGGAGAGGGACAGGGCAGACTTGGCAAAACTTGCCACTACACTTGAACAATATTCTCCATTCTCGGAGGAGACGACCTTACGAAACATTATCACAGGGATCAATGCTGATAAGTATGTAAATGTCCAAGATCTTTTCACCGTGGGCAAAAGCGTGGTTACAGAAATGAAAGGACAATCTGTTTTTGAATATTCATACAAGCGTAAAAATAAAGTGAAGACATTAGCATCCGCTCGGAGCATCAAGGTTAGTGAGGACCGGACCATTGATCCAGCTCTGTTGTTTCAGAGATTCCTGGTTGTATCACAGTCCGGAGATTTGTGCCTAGATGATGTGATGAAGTATGAGCTTTCACCGTATCCGCCGTCGTTGTTTGAAGCAAAGTATCTTTTACGAAAGCCAGAAAAAGCACAACTTCTGGAGGCCATACGAAACCATGTGAAGTCATCTGATGCTGCTGTAATTCAGTCCATTCCAAAGACTGATCACTACGTCCTTGATGGAGGTTCCCTTCTACATCGGTTAAAATGGAAGGAAGGAAGTACCTATAGTTCAATTGCTGATAACTACTCGTCTTTCACAGTCAAACTCTATAGCAAGGCCACTGTAGTTTTTGATGGATACAATGGACGACCAAGTACGAAGGACAATACACATCTACGTCGAAGAAGTAGTGTTGCAAACAATGTCAATATAAGAGAAGCAACACAGTTTGTTGGGAAAATGCAAGATTTTCTTGCAAATGAGACGAATAAACAGGCCATCATCAACTTCATCGCTGACCGCTTGCGACAGATAGGCTGTCATGTCATACACGCTGAAGGAGATGCAGACGTAGATATAGTCAAAGCAGCCGTTGAAATGTCATCTTACAAGTCAACAACCCTCATAGGAGAAGATACAGACCTGTTGGTTTTGTTGTTGCATCACGCTGCAAGTGACTGCAAGGACCTTTACTTTCGGTCCGACAAAGACAAAGTGAAATCATATGTATATAACATCAAGGTTCTGAAACAGCTACTTGGTGATGATGTATGCTCTGATCTGTTGTTCGCCCATGCATTCTCTGGTTGCGACAGTACTTCAGGAATCTATGGGGTCGGCAAAAAGTCAATCTTCCAAAAAATAATCAGTGGCGATCCTGTCTTTCACAGTTGTTCGAAGATCTTCTGTGCACCAAATGCCGATCCAGTTACAGTAGAGACCACTGGTTGCACAGCAATGGTATCCATGTTTAAGGGGATCCAGTCTGAATCTCTAGTGTCACTACGCTACAGAATCCTTTGTAGGAAGGTGTCCACTGCAAAGACCTTTGTGAAGCCCGAAAGACTGCCTCCAACACCCTCGGCCACAAAACTTCACTCTCGGCGAGTTTACTTACAAGTGATGCAGTGGTTGGGCAAGAGTGACGATATGAATCCAACTAAGTGGGGCTGGATTATACAAGATGGAAAATTTGTTCCAGTCATGATGGATATCAGTCCGGCACCAGACAAACTGCTAAAAATGATCCGATGTAGTTGCTCTGCACGATGCAACACACTGCAGTGTAGCTGCAAAAAACATGGGCTGGAATGCACCACAGCTTGTGGACAATGTCAGCATAGCTACTGCGACAATACGACTCAAGAGCCAGTTTCAGATGAAGAGAACATTGAGGGCTCGCTGTGAAACTTTACTTGGACCAAACTATGTCCTATTTGTAATAGATGTTAAATGTAATTAATGTTATCAGCTACTTTCAAAGGTAAACTAATGAAAATTGCTTAATTTTAAGATGTGTGGTAAAATTTTATCATTTATTCCCATGCTGGCAATAGTGCAGGTATGCTACAGTCCAAGAAAGCACAAAAAGAACTTCAAAGTCAAAACCCTAGGATCTGCTTCTGCTGTTGTGAGCGCTACAATAGTTTTCAAGAAGTATACATATTTTTGTGTTTTGGCGGCCATATTGGCCGCCATCTTGGATAGTAGCATTCAAACAGTATTGCCACTATGATAAATCGATTCCTTGACCTTGATAATGTTAAATTTGATACTTCATTTGTTATTGTAGCTTACCAATGACCTGATATATGCACATTTTTCTGTTTTGGCGGCCATATTGGCCGCCATCTTGGATAGTTACATTCCGATACTATTGCCACTACGCTAAATCGATTTCTTGACCATGAAAACATTATATTCGACACGTCATTTGTTATTGTAGGTTACCTCTGAAGTGATATATACATATTTTTGTGTTTTGGCGGCCATATTGGCCGCCATCTTGGATAGTAACATTCCAACAGTATTGCCACTATGATAAATCGATTCCTTGACCTTGATAATGTTAAATTTGATACTTCATTTGTTATTGTAGCTGACCTATGACCTGATATATACTGTTTTTTTGTTTTGGCGCCATTATTGGCCGCCATCTTGGTTAAAATGCATTTTTGGGGGTGATGCCGTGTTCCGATTTTGTCCAACTTTCGGTATGTTCTTCCCCAGACCAAATACAGCAGAAAATCAACATAAAACGTTTTCTTGCAATTTTTTTAGGGTTCACCGTATTTATTTCGTAATCTTCTAGCACCTACACGTGTGTCAGAAGATCCAACAGCCGCCACGGAGAATAATTATCACATGCGATAGTATACAGCCAGATGACTCAAATTCAGTACCTGACTCTGAATATATAAATTATTATTTATTACACGTGTAAAGATAGCACAGTAGCGTTCTGAGCTTTAAGTTAAAAAAATAGTATCATCATCATCAGTTCCTGACGCCAGCCATTTGGCGGCGATGGGTAGGAATAAATAACCTCCATTGTCCTCCGTCTCTTGTCAAGTCCATTGCTCCCCTTAGTTTAAGTCCAAGTGAGGTTATGTCTTCATTTATATTGTCTATCTTTTCTTGGTCTGCCTTTGTTTCTTTTTCCTTTGTTTCTTTTTCCTTTGCGTGTAGTGTGTTGTGTGGAATTCACTCAACTGGCATTCTTTCTACATGTCAAAACCATCGGATTCTTTGTTGCACGACTTTGTCTAGCAGGGTTGTTTGGATAGCTAATGCTTGTCTAATGTCAGCGTTCCTTATTTTCTGCGGTCTTGAAATACCTGCTATCTTCCGTAGCCAACTAATTTCTGCTGTAAGAGTTCTTTTTCCTTCTTGTTTTTGCATTGTCCAGCATTCCGATCCGTATAGGAAAATTGGTTGTATCATCGTCTCGTATATTTTTATCTTGGTTTTCTGTGTCAATTATCTGCTTCTCCATACCTGTTCATCATTTTAAATGCTTGTGAAGCGCGTCCAATTCTTCTTTGTATATCTTTATCATTGGTGCCATCTGCGTTTATTAGCCCTCCTAGGTAGACGAATTGTTCCACTTGCTCAATAGCTTCTCCTTGGATGTTGATCCTTATTGGTGTCTCTTTGGTCTTTTCAATCACCATTGTTTTGGTTTTCTCTGCGTTGATCATTAGGCCGAATCTTCTGCTGGTTTTGTCGATCTGTGTTGTGATATCCTGTAGTTCTGGTCCGCTTCTTGTGAGGAGGCCAATGTCATCAGCAAATTGGAGATTATTCACCAGCCCTCCATTTAATTTGATTCCTGTCTCGGTGTTGTTAAGGCTGAGTGACATTACTGCTTCTTTAATATACTATAGGTTAAATAGTTATGGGGATTAGATACATCCTTGTCATATTCCCGTTTTTGTGTGAAAGTAATCTGTGAAATTGTAATCTACTTTGATGGCACTTGATGATTTTCGATATATCCCTTGTACAAGTTTGATTAGTTGCTCTGGTATGATCTTCTGCGCCACGGTATCAGCATTAGACCGTCTGCCATCCTGGATGCGGTGTGACATCCAGATTCCAGAATGATCAATAAAATTTTTTATTGTATTGTATTCAAACATTCATATGAAAAAAATATGAAGATATATATGTGACGTTGGCCGAGAGAAGGGACCATTTGTCGGTTTTTAGATTATGCGGAAAATGGGTTTTTCGTAATATCGTGATTATTGATTTTTGCATCTAATTGCTGCACCTGAAGCTAATAATCGCTGTATATTACACCACATGATGTACCAAGGTCAAAAATCGTGTGTTAACACATCGGGTAGAGACAGTTTAATATTTATCGGCGATTTATCGCCAAATGATATTTTATATTTTCTGTCAGAAGTTCATAAATTTGAGGCCAAACGTTCTGAAATTTGTACGCTAATTTTCTGATAGTGTAAGCTTATGGAAACTGGTAATAAGTCCATTCCCGACAAGTGGTCCCTTCTCTCGGCCGATGTCACATATATTTATATATATATATATCCGTGCTAGTTAATCTGGGTGGTTCCTTGATATTCGTGAATTCCTGCGTGTGAGGCTGTGACTGATTAGGTCGTTTAATGCGGTGTGTCTGGCGACTCGTCCAGGACAGTTCCAGTCCACAGGAAAGCCTGTGTGCTCCATCCGCCGTCACTCGAGCCCCACACGGGCACGCATGTGGCTCGCATGTGCCTATCCCCAGGCAGAGTCCCACCGCAATTCTGACCGCTTCATCGTCCAGCAGCCGCAGTCCACATGTCGTCACTGGGAGGGCGAACAGCCAGTCCCCTGCATGCGGTGCTGCGGTTGCCCTGAGTCGCGCCTGTTGGTATGGATCGGCATGGACATTGCTCAGTTCGGCTGCTGCCTTCAGCATGAGCGGCCTGTCCCAACTTGATTGTTTGTGTGATGCTCCGTCGTCTGGGTGCGCCGTTCTACCAGTGCCGGCCCTAGTATATTGCGGGCCCTGTGCAGAGTGTACTGTGCGGGCCCCCACGATACGAGTCAAATCGTTTTTCATTGCTAATCATTATATAATATAAAATTATACATACATATGTGTTAGGGTGGTCGCATCTCTAATGGAAAATTTTCAACTTCAGTTGTTTACTTTTGCCAACCTGGCATTCCGTGCCAATTGGTTTTAAAGTAATGTAGCCCAAAAATTATCAGGATCGAACAATATCTAGAACTGCCACAACGTCTTTGAAATTTTGATTTTTATAAATAATTTTGTCATTTCGAGTATACCCCAACAACAATGGCATATGGTCCCCATATGGGCATCATATGCGATCCCATATGGTAATGATCCCTAGATTCATCTGGTTTGCACCCGATAGCCCATATTGATTGCATATGTGAAAGTCATCTGGGCTTGATACAGCATCGATATGGCATACATATGGTAGGAGGTTATCTACACCATATGTATGACATATAGATTCCAGATGGTCAATCAATCTGTATTTCATATGCAGTCTATATGTTGTCTATATGTAACGGACTTATCTACACCATATGTATGACATATAGATTCCAGATGGTCAATCAATCTGTATTTCATATGCAATCTATATGTTGTCTATATGTAACCGACTTATCTACACCATATGTATGACATATAGATTCCAGATGGTCAATCAATCTGTATTTCATATGCAATCTAGATGTTGTCTATATGTAACCGACTTATCTACACCATATGTATGACATATAGATTCCAGATGGTCAATCAATCTGCATTTCATATGCAATCTATATGGTGTCTATATGTAACCGACTTATCTACACCATATGTATGACATATAGATTCCAGATGGTCAATCAATCTGTATTTCATATGCAATCTATAGGTTGTCTATATGTAACCGACTTATCTACACCATATGTATGACATATAGATTCCAGATGGTCAATCAATCTGTATTTCATATGCAATCTCTAGGTTGTCTATATGTAACCGACTTATCTACACCATATGTATGACATATAGATTCCAGATGGTCAATCAATCTGCATTTCATATGCAATCTATATGGTGTCCATATGTATCCATATACCTGCATAAGTAATCAGGACATCTACATTATGTGCACACCATGTAGAACACAGATGGTCTGCTGATGTACTTTCCAAGTTGAATGCACATCAGTAGAACGTCTGCATTCTATAATCCTGTCAAACTTTCCATGTCAAAATATATGTATATAAACTTTATTCATGACAATTTGGCAACACAAAAGTAACAAACATACAACGAAGGAGAAACAACAGAAAAATAGACACATAACATGAGAAAAAAATAAGCAGCTTAACTAACTGGGAAGTAAACGTCTTTAATTAACATTTGCTCTGAAGACACTGTTACAATTTTGTAACATCTCATAGTTCTCACGAAGTATCTTTCTGTCGTTGTGCAAACAATGCATGCAGCCCAGTTAGTACGGTGTTATTACTGTAGATTAACTTCCACAATACTGAGTAACATCAATGTCAGTCAGAATCGGTAAACAACCAACATACACAAAAATGTTCATCAATCATTTTTGTCATTTACTTTCAAATCCTCTAAAATATTCTGTTCCATGTATGTGTCAACCTTGCAATCTGACTTTTGGTATATAAAACACGTTAACATGCAAAGACGAGTAGTGGCTATCAATGTGCATCAAATAAGTGCAACCAAACAATTTCATCCATGCAATCTTTAGAGAGATACTATAACAGACTTGTAAAATTTTCAAATTATTTCACTGATCCTCAGTTTAAACTGTCTTTTGCAATCAAAATGACGAGTAGTTTGCTTTTCAGCAAGGTCAGATTAATACAGATAACTGTTATACAGCTAAAAAAAGGTACGGTACATCTCAAACAACTTTGCAATATTAGAACTAAGTATTATATCATTGTAGTTGCTACTATGTGATAGATAACCAATTTTATTTTACACAAGAATTATTATTATTATTATTATTATTACAAACATTTTTAATGCACACAGTAATGCGAATAGGGTGGCGCAGTTAGTCAGTTGCCATGGAAGTGCAGTTAGATATCCACCTGTTTCAAAGCCAATGAGAAATGTGAGTTCTGATGCTTTTCTTGAAAGAAGAAAAGCAGTTTGAGCAATGGATAAACATTGGTAGTCAATTTCATACCCTGGGGGTATCAACATTGCATGCACGAAGGCCCATGACTGTGCTACATCTAGGCTCAACCAAAAGACCCGTAACCGAAGATGGCAGACTGTGGGGCAGGATGTAAGGAGAAATTAGTGGTTGGAAGTAGATAGGAGTGCTCAATGTGAGGGCTTAATAGGTCAGACACGCCAGTTTCAATCTTATTCCGAACTCAACTGAGAAGCCATTACAGCCGACCGAGCCAGAGTATTGTGGATGTGTTGAAGCCTGTTGCAGGTCTGATATGCCTACAAACACAGAGTTGGCACAATCAAGGCAAGAGCAGACAAGAGAACAGCCTATGGTCTGTGGCATGTCTGGTTAAGCAGACCTTGTGCGACTTATTGCCCCAATGTGATAGAAACAAGATTTGCAAAGGTTTGTTAAGACATTGGAATGAGATAACTGTCCATAGTGACCCAAGTGTCAAAGCTAGAATGAGAAGGGAAAGCGTGCAGTCATTGGCATAAGCCATACATGATTGCCTCAGACTGGGGTTTGGATTAGGCTCAAGTAATGAAAGTTGAAGTTGAATTAGGATCAGGTTCATGTCCAGACCGTTGAAGCAGAACCATGGATGCACTGAAGAGAGGCACTCCAAGTATTACTTTGCTGGACTGATCCCTTGGTGACAAAGCAATGAAAGCTGAGCATCATCAGCATAATTCTGTAATTCCACTCCAGTGATTTTGCCACCACCAAGATGCTTGGTACATATCCATAATGCAATTTGCTGTTAAACAGTAAAGTCAGCAAAGATTTAGCCATTAGGTCTGCATATAAGTTGTTCAGGTCCTATGCCATCAACACCTGCAGCTTTACCACATTTCAGTTCACATAAACATTTAATAAAGGTCAAGATACTCTGATGTCGTCTTGACCAGCCTTGTTTTATATTTATTAATATAGTCTTGTACACAGCCCACAAATTCATCACTCAATGTCTTATTTATTCATTAAGGAAATTTCTATAGCACCTCTTCAAGAAGCCTACACAGAAGCTTAACTGTGCAACATACTTACAAAGGTGATAACAACACAATATGCAGCGAAATGTTACACCTATTAAGGTGCACAGTGCCCACAAATAAAAAGCAATCAATTAAGTAACTCGGACGATTGCAATTATTGTTCACCAATAAATATTAGTGATAGAACTTAATAGCATTGAATCGACAAGGCATTTGTTGATATGTCAATGTCATGTTGATTCAGTTTCACAGCTACAAAAACAGAAATTGATGGAGGTCATTAACGTCAATCAAAAGGGATCTGGCAAACCATTCAGGACAAGAATTACACAGACAATATATGTTCACTTTTTCATGCAACGCTGTGGCCAATACAATACAATACAATACAAATGAAAATTTATATAATAAGAATTTATTATTGGGTAGGTTCCTCAAAGTTACAGCGCTGTACTAGCCGCTGTCGAACATGCTGTCTATCAGTCTATGCTGATTTTCCTTTTCTGTCATGAGAGTTTGTAAAGAATGCAGCACATTTAAGTAGGACTTCATTGCCAGTGACCGGCAAACTTCGTGCTTCTACGGTTCCTACAATTGCACAACAAGTTCAGAACAAATAAAAAATCAGACGCTTGCCCAATAAGAAGTTAATAAGAAGTTGCTATACTGATTGAACCCAGAACATCAAAAGCAATATTCAGAAGAGGTTAAGAATGATGTCATAGAAAGAGCTTTTATCGGTGAAAGAGATGAGTTTATTAAGAAGTGAGTACACAGTAGAGCATGAATTTAACTTTTTCTGACGTAATTATTTATTAACCATTTCAATTCCATTACACAAACACATGTACCATACATCAAATAATATTCATTACATTAAACATGCGTGTGTTTATGCATTGCATTGTTATATATATATATATATATATATATATATATAAAACAATGCAATGCATAAACATGTTTATTCATTGCATTGTTATATATATATAAATGAAAAGAAATTACATTCACATGATTATTTTTGGAATGCAGACTACTATCAGGCAATGTGCTCTTTTTCGACTGCTGGCCCCACAACCTGGAATGGGCTCCTTGTTGCACTTTGCCTAGTGCCTAGAGGTCAAACTCATGTTCTTTACTAAATTAAAGTCTTATTTAGCCACGGTTGGACCAGGAGCATTCCTGAGTAGATTATCTTGAAGGGTGCAATATAAAAATTCTTTAATAATAAAAACATGAAATATGTTGAAGATTTAACCTTAATTGTTACAGAAAAATCTTCTTGCCGTAGCCACGTGCACCTGCATATAATATAACCTAAGTACTTGTACTAGTACTTTAGACTAAAGCACTTGTAATCTTACTTGTACTTGAAAACTTAGTACTTGTACTTGAAAACTTAATACTTGTACTTGAAACCTAAGTACTTAAAACATCTCTGAAAATTAACGAGCATCTCACTTACAGGAAGAATTCGACAAAGGTTTGGCTGGGTCTTGGTTCCTGAAATCTGTATCTTGGTAGATGAATTCAAAGCTGGCAAAGCATTTTCACCACAGTCTACAATCAAGTAAATAAATCGATCTAAATAATCCAAATCTCATGCACAAAAGTCCATTCATAGTGAAGAAGGGCAGTACTTTAATGGTTCCGCGACAACTCGTCGAACGACATTTCGTATAACGACACTTCGTCTACGACAATTCGTCTAACGACATTTCGTCTACTAGTGTATCTGTGTCTATTACGGCTAATCAACAGAGGCCGCATTCTTATAGTTTCGCTAAAACGTGCTATATATTCTCAGGAATCCAGCTTCTAATTACTGACAAGATTATTTTCATCAATCCAGCTTCTGTTGAATGGAAACCTATTTTCATCCATGCATCCAGGTTGATTTCCAGCTTATGTTTACGTGAAAAATTATTTCGATCAATTCAGCTTCTATTTCAACACAGGAATGTTTTCATCAATCCCACTTCCATTTCGGGAAACTGTTTTTTTTCATCAATCCAGCTTCCATTTTAAAGTGACAATATCAAATAACTTAGTAGACGAAATGTCGTTCGACGAATTGTCGCTCGACGAAGTGTCGTAGACGAAATGTCGTTCGACGAGTTGTCGTGACACCTACTTTAATATAGCATGAGAGGCAACCATGGTTAGCAACCTCATTCTTCTTAGCTTTGGAATATGAGGGCAGGTGGCCAGTCCTCCCCTCATCGTCTGATCTTCCCACTGACATGGTATTACAGTCAGTGTACTCGCTATAACCAAAATTGGAATCCAATGAAATAAGTAAGTAAGTGTGTTCCTTATTAGACGCTGGCAAACGCACGGCGCTTTACATTCGAAGTTATGGAATAGTAGCAGAAAAGTTAGTAAAAGTCTGCACCCATCCAAACACCTGTTTACTAGCACTTTCGAGCACGTTGTTTCCGTTATAACATCTGCCAATCAGTTATAATAATCTTCTTTATTGAAACAATCCGGTTGACAAACCGCAACCGGTTACAGTGTACAGTTATGCAATTGAAACAATTCACAAGAACACAAATGACAGAAGACATAAATCTTAACTACTAACAGAACAGACGGGGTTAGCTCGAATCCCCGAAAACGCTAAAAATAGAAGAAAAAAACGATTTCCCGAAAACAGTTTTCTAGAAAGCGGTCGAACTATTCAAAAATAAATTGTAAACATGACAAAGACCTAGCGTGGCCTTGATGTATACGATATACTACCTATTCAAATATGTATTTGTTAATGATGTTCATTCGGGTCAGACTTAAAAATTCCTTTCGGGGATCCGGCCAAAATTCCTTTCGGGGATTCGGGTTTCGGGGATTCGGCCCGCACCCGAACAGACAGCCAGCAATACACGGCGCTAATAGCAGCCTACAAAGCATGTCCGCCTACGGAACTCTATCTCGGTACCTCTCGCTCTCTATGCCAGTGTGTTATCCAATGCGCTATCGGGCCCTTGGTTGCTGTTTAACGATACTGTGTCATAACAACGATGATTAGTGTCGCCCTCCTCCTTTCTCCAGGTTTGGGACTGGCACTACCACAGGTAGGGTAGTAGCGGAATTCGCTATCGGGCCCCCCAAGTAATTAGGTTTTATAATTACTCTACGCTCTAAACATAATACTGCATTGCACATTTCAAATTAACAAATGGACAGTTAAATAAGAGCAAGTTTTCATAAATATTACCTCTGATTATCAGGCCATGCGCCAAAACGGAAACGGAAAGAGGTACACGCAGCATTCATGAATCCAGCGAAATAAGTAAGTGAGCAAGTGTGTTCTTTATTAGACGCTGCAAACGCACGGCGCTTTACATTCAAAAGTATCGAATAGTAGCAGAAAAGTTAGTGAAAGTTAACTAAAACCACACTAGCCTAGTTGTGCAGCATCCTAGCCAAGAAACCGCGCCTGGTGAGGGAATCAAATCTAGAAAGAACACGGTTGTGTGATCGTGGTCGCAGATCGTGACCAGAATAACTGTATAGACAGAGGGACGTAGGTAATGGAGGATGCACACGATCAATTCTTGATTTTAATTTTTTTACTATAAATATTCGCCATCCGCGTTTACAGACAATGAGTACTTATGGTAGAATAATATTAATCACACTGTATGGTTTACTCTGTAAAACATGATTCGGCCTACATAATCCTTTTCCCATCTGTAGCAGTTACCACAATAGCCTACACCCCTATTGGCATCGCCGTGACAGAGTGCCGTTAAACAGAATCTAACTATACCTAGGACTATTCGTAGGCTAATAATAGTCCCAGACAATACCCACAATTATACTTCGATCGATGTCGCTTCGAGTGAAATCGTAGTAAAAAACATTTTAAGAAGCTGGTCAAAAATCTTATAGGCTACTAGCCTGTCTCCTTGGATTCGAACCCGTACTAGCGACAACATGTAGGGCATCGTAGGCCTATTGTAGGACTATGTCGACTACATAGAGATCTCGAGCTTCATGCATATTAGAAGCCTAAATCTTTAGACCTGAAAACTAAGGCAGATGTTAATTTTGTAGAAAGATGGATTTCTTCCGCTGATGAACAAAGGAATGGGAGAAAGTGGTCAGACGTTGAGAAAAGCAACATGACTACTTAAGACTGCGATGACCATACAGTATCACACACACGCACGCGCGCACACATTTACACACACACGCACATGTACACGCGCGCGCACATAATTATTATATAATTATGCGTGTATTTGTGTTTATATGTGTGCGCGCGTGCGTGTGTGTGTGACACTGTACGGTCATCGCAGTCGGGCTTCCTTTTTCCTCGGAGTACCTCGCACTGGGAGCGCTGCTGAAAGGCTTATGCTATGAGAAGCGCTTTATAAATGATTAAATACAATAAGAAGACCCTCTTTCCGTATCCACCATAGGTGTTGACTAGCCTGGATGGTGACACGCAGACACAAACACACACACACACACACACACGCACACGTGTGCGTGTCGCAGTGTGTGTGTGTGTGTGTGTGTGTGTGTTTGTGTCTGCGTGCGCGCGCGTGTAAATCTATATGCGGTGCGTGGGGTTTCAGAAAGTGAGGGATAGAGAAACTTGGTCAGTTCATCTCGGGTGGAAATTAGATAGGGTTGGCTAACCATTCCACTGAAGGCCTGGCTTCCCCGTAGGCTAAGGCAGCTTGCCGCCTTACCACAGGAGTACAGCGCCTCTGCTTTCTTCGCACAGCGGGCAGCGGCACATGCTGAGATCCTTGTTCCCCGTTCGCGGACTGTTATTAGGCAGGGCCGGTGTTCTCCGTGGGCTCTGGCTGGCCCAGCGACTGGAAATGGGCTCCGCCGACGTCGTCTGACACCAATAGCTCATTCTACCCTGTTAATCTCTGGCCTTACGATTGTGTTGTTGTTGTTGTTGTTGTTGTTGTTGTTGTTGTTGTTGTTGTTCTTCTTCTTCTTCTTATTATTATTATTATTATTATTATTATTATTATTATTATTATTATTATTATTATTATTATTATTATTATTAATTAGTAACTGCTATCTAATGCACTGATTGCATACCAAAGCCAAGCCATGATCAAGTCACCATCCAGGCTAGTCAACACCTATGGTGGAGGACAGACAGACAGACAGACAGACAGACAGACAGACAGACAGACAGACAGACAGACAGACAGACAGACAGACAGACAGACAGACAGACAGACAGACAGACAGACAGACAGACAGACAGACCTTTCATGTAGAGGGCAGATCTGTAGGTAAAAAAATTGCTGGCCAGACACAATTAGTAGAAATAGTTTACAAATGGTATACAAGCCAAGCAAGTATGATGGATCACCAAGTAGACGTGTGACAGACAAACAGACAGACAGACAGACAGACAGACAGACAGACAGACAGACAGACAGACAGACAGACAGACAGACAGACAGACAGACAGACAGACAGACAGACAGACAGACAGACAGACAGACAGACAGACTGACAGACAGACAGACAGACAGACAGAGACAGACAGACAGACAGACTGACTGACAGACAGACAGGAAGGAGGACAGAGATACACTAGAAATGGAAACTTGGTCTAGCAGCTGAAAAAGCTTGTTCACCTGTATGACCTACCACATAGCATCTAGAATTCTAGATGGTTATAACAGATCTGCCTTCTATATGAAATGTAGATTCGTAAGCCATCTTGTATCTATGTCGTATACAAATGGTGAAGGTAAGGTGGTTACATAAAGAAGCCATATGCATATCATATAGCATATAGACAGATCTGCCTTCTATATGAAATGCAGATTCGTAAGCCATCTTATATCTATGTGGTATACAACTGGTGTAGGTAAGGTGGTTACATAAAGAAGCCATATGCATATCATATAGCATATAGTTATACATTGAGGCATGAGGAGGCAGTTGTCTCCTCTTGCT
The DNA here is from genome assembly GCA_020284085.1 of Aporrectodea caliginosa. Lineage (NCBI taxonomy): Eukaryota > Metazoa > Annelida > Clitellata > Crassiclitellata > Lumbricidae > Aporrectodea > Aporrectodea caliginosa. The sequence goes on along the minus strand of JACEVL010000790.1, from coordinate 1,491,453 downwards.
TCTTCATATACTGGAACTTCTATTGACCAATGACCCCAATGACCAGGATTTTGCCAATGGTCTGTGAAGTTGCCTCCTCTTGAATTTAAGTCTCGTTACGTGCCTGCAGTAGCCTATGCAGCATATAGCATCTTGAAGATGAGCTGCAGTCGAGGCATGCATCGTCACAATCAACTGTGTGCCAATGTGGCAATGTCTTGCAATAAAATTGTTAAACTGTTTTTTGTCTATCGACTATAATACCGGTTTAAGGCGTGTATGTTTCATTTTCATTTGCATTTTCATTTAAGATATTTATATAGCGCCCCTTCAAGATTTCTACTCAGAGGCGCTCCCTTCTACAGCGCGGACACTGAATCGGAGTTTCACGCCGAAGCGCATGAACAACTGCGAGTGAAGGACTTGCCCAGGGTCCCTACGCGGCGGCTTGGGGTAGATTCGAACCCGCAACCCTCCGGTTGCAAGGCACCGAACATATATACCTCTACACCACCGCGCCCCACGGTGTTTGTGTGTGTGTGTGTGTGTGTGTGTGTCTGTGCGTGCGTATGTGTAGCGCGTGCTTGCGTGTGGCCCAAAATTGAGAGGTCACTCAGCAAGTATCGGCAAGTCTCCATTGCTGCAATAATATGAGCGTCGGAGATCTACACGTGCAGCTGCATATTGCTGCTCTAAAGCATGACTGCTCGGAAGTTTTATTTTGATTAGTATTCCTTCATTAGCATCAACATCTATAGGCCTATGGGACTTGATATTCTCACGCTTTTCTTGCAATTTTTGTAAGCATTGATAATGTAGATTTTGTATGGTATGCATGTGACATACAACATATGGATGTACCATATGTAAGCCATATAGAGCCCATATGGGCAAAATTGTCATATGGCTAACACATGTTTACCATATGACTTTGCTGTTGGGGTAAGTATTTGATTCGCATTTTTGGACCTATGTTTAGTTTTCAACAGAAAGGCTGGATGATTTTACTTAAGCACAACTAAAAAATAATTTCTACAATGTTTATGCTCATTGGTAAAATTTTTTATTATTTATTTCATGGGCATTTTAGTGGCATTTGATCCGTGAGTTCCTGAGACCGATAACCACAAATCCATACAAGCAAGCATACACAATGTTAGGTCTAACTTAAATCTTCAATGTAGGCCTACACACTAAGGACATACTGTCACATATATTATGTAATATATAAAACTACATAGTATAGTATACATTATACAATTATATACATGTATTATACAAGCACAAAGTTTCCATATAAAAAGTTTGTGTTCTGAACGAAATCTCCTTTTAGTTCCAGTTGTAACTATGGACCTACTGCTCTTCCTTCCTCTTGCATCAGCTATTTAACACGTGCTTTATCTTCACCATTAGAACCTGCTCTATTCTTCATTGGTAAAATTGTAATCAACAGCACTTTAAATAATAGGGAGACCAGGGCAAGAGAGGCCCTTTTTAGAACACATTTTATATTTTCAAAAATATATACATGTAACATAATGCCACAATTTTTCATAGGTATGTTGGAAACTTATAAAGCTAACAGAAATACCTTGAAATTGACTGTATGTGATAAAATATTTAGCAAAATATGCCAAAACACGAAGTGAAAATGCCACTCTTACCCCTACCCCGTGGGCAAAAGTGGCATATATAGCCTACTGCTGCTCATGCCCAAGTGGTTGGACAAGATTGACATGAAGGGAGTGCTTATGCTAATTGAGCTATCTGAATTATTTGTTTCACATTTAAAAACAGTAGCGAGAAATTGAATTAAAACTGTTATTTGTAATCTTATGTAAGAAAAATTGATAGTTGACGACAGTAATTACAGTAAAAATTGCTTGTCGCCGGGCTCAATAGGGGCGCAGCTTTCATTGCACCAGTACTTGCTTGTTATGCATTGAATCCACGTTTCTTCGTATTGGTCGCTGTAAACTGTAAAGCTCTCTGCAGTAAGAACAGTGGAAGCTGATGTCACTCTCCACTTTATGACACTCTGCTGTTGCTGGTTCTGTTTCTTCTGCTTGTGGTTCCTATGCTTCTGTTTCTTCTGTTGCTGGTTCTACTTCTGATTTTTCTGCTTCTGGTTCTTCTGCTTCTGGTTCTTCTTCTGCTGCTGGTTCTGCCACTCCTAGCGCATCTGCTTCTGGTTCTTATGCTTCTGGCTCATTTGCTTTTTGCATCCAAAGCAACAGTTCTCAGCACCAACAATTAAAATATAGCGTGCCGTTAAGCGATCAAGGCCCCATTGACATTGACTAAGTACCTCAGTAGAAAAAATGATAACTGTAATAAATAATTTTAATCACTAATCAGTGTAATCACTAGTAATCAGGCATGCAATAATGTCATTGTGTTGTAATCTGGACCTACTACAAGTGGTTGAATTTATTCCTGGTTTAGGTATTCATTGTTGATTACAACTATTATGCTTACTGTTCGAGTGTTCGTAAATCGATATATGGTAAAACTTTGATGGTGTTGTGGCAGTCCTAAATATTAATATTTTTCATACAACTTTTTGTGTGATGTTTCTGGATGGAATGGAACCAAATGGAACACTTTCATTTTAAAGGACCATCCTAATATGTGTGCTAAAAAAGAAACCATAAAAATAAAATCCTTGAAAATCTAAAAGAAATAATATAAAATAATTAACAAAAGTACCGTACACAGTCGCATAGAACAGTGGTTTTGAAACTTTTTAGATCAGAGACCCTTACTGTTTCTAGGCATAGCTCATATTCAAGATGTAAAATTTCTCACTTAAAATGTAAGTAAAGTATAGCAAAGTATTACTATTTCTGGGTGCAGAAATGGTAATCATTTCTGCACCCAATGTTATCTTTTGCGACAACTTAATATTAGGCTATGTAAAAAACTAAAAGTCATATGGTTTCAACATGGTACCATTTGACTTTTATTTTTTAACAAAAGAGAAGATTAAATTGAAACCATAACATTGCTATTTATAGGATGTCTTGTTCTTGCTATTTTCTGTGACACTTTTGGGCCCCCACAATAGGGGGCCCAAAAAAATATTACAAGGTTTTACTGTGAGATTTTCGGGCCTCCCCACTAATAGGGGGCCCGAAAATGTCACCTAAAATGTTGCAGAAAATTAAGTTTTTACCATTTGACTTTTATTTTTATTTGTTGATAAAAGAGAAGATTTAATTGAAACCATAATAAGCCTATTATTATTAGGGTGTCTTGTTCATGTTAATTTTCTGACTTTTCGGGCCCCCCTAATTTGCGGGCCCTGTGCAATTGCACGGTTCGCACAATGGTAAGGCCGGTACTGATTCGGCCCTCATTGCATCATACATAGATGTTCCATCTTCTCCATCCGCTTGTCGACGTCAAGGCAGGTGTTGCCCAGTAAGGAGGACTGAAGGGCTCAGGTGCTCAAAGCAGAGCCAAAAAGGTGGGAAGCGCAAGCGAGGCTACCTGACGATTCCCAGGTACCCTGATTGTACCCTGTTGAGGATTGCATCTAAGCCGTTCCGAAGGAGTATGTCGAATCTGTACAGCAGGGCATGTCCTGTGCGCTGGCTACATCTTAATATGCACATCAGCTTCTGGGAGATGAGTGAGCGTCGTGTTTAGCGATGGTCTCTAGCCTGGTTATTGCCAACGCCAGCTCCGTGCACCTGCCCGCCAGACATGTCATCAAGGCCTCCCGGGTGGAGAATGGTGCACCCAGCAAACAGGCTCTCTCTGGAGCAATGATGGTGAAGTGCTGGAAGACCCGGTCGGAGCTCCGCTTGTCCAGGTGATTTCGCATTTTTTCTGTTTGAGTTGCAGCCCTAGTTGCTCACATCGCAGCTCCAGCAGTCTCACATCTTCCACAACTGTGGCTGCGCTTCCTCCCAGAGTTAGGTCATCCATGTAACCCAGCACCAATGGTGATGACATATCCTGCAGAATTGGCTGCAGCAGGAGGCAAAGAAGCATTGGACCCAGCGGGTCTCCTTGTTGGGGTCTGACTTGTGACGAGATGGTATACTATCCAAACCGGAGCTCTGAAGGCTCTGCCTATGCTAGGTGACACAAAGAAGCTCCAGCAGGACATCATCTATTGAAGAGAGCATTCTGTCTCTGTAAAGACTGTTGCACACGTTCTTAAAGTCTAGCTTTACTAGGATGGACCCTGTTGGCATTGCTTCCAGGAAACACCTCACAGCGTGGACCGCTGCCTCTCCTCCTCCCGATATGTCAACCTCCACCTGCCTCAGTGTGAGGTAGGTGGTTGCCTAAGTTGGAACCACATAGGTGTTTGCACATTTGGGTGTGAGCCTGCACTAGTAATAGCCTATTAGCCTGCAGACCTCCTGAACCTTTTTGGAGTGCCATAAGAGTGCCTCCAAAGAGTATGGGTCTATTATTATTGTTATTATTTCCCATATTAATTCTGATTATTGACTCAGCCTCACAGGTTCTTACTTTGATTCAGGTATTGACCTCATTATTGTTACTGACTAAAGTGTAGTGAAAGCTAAACTTATAATTCAAACACTGTTAAACATTGGTACTAAAAGAAAAGTTAATACTAAAATTGTCCCAACTGTCCTTCTGTAAATCTCCTTTATTATGCTTCAGTGCTCAGTGTATTTTGGATAGCTAGCAAAGCATGTAATTCTGGTAATAGCCATACAATTTTCATTAATTTTATAGAATACTATTATATCAACCTGAAACTTTGAATGACATTTTCCTAAACTTCACCAAAACTTTGTCTTTAGTTAATTGAGCGTTTTGATATGCCAAGGCCAGTCGATCTGAGTCAATGATGGAGCAGTTTCGTCAACGAATAATGAAGGACTTGTTGGAACTAGAAGAAGCTGCATTGAAAGAAAAACCAAAGAAAGTTATATCAGAAGAAGGGAATGTCAAGACTATCTACTGTGATGGAGATCTTGCTGTGGTAAGCAGGTTTAATTGCAGTCTGCATTATTCAAACTTTTGTGTCTTTACGTGCATTACTAACATGAAATGTATTCCTTCCTGTCAGTGTTCTTTTGGAGCTGGTCAGTCAGTTTGTTAAACCTGCAAAGTGAAAGTTTGTGAATTTGGAAGAAAGTTGTAGGTTTACATGCATGGTAGTGCAAATGCCCTTTGGCTGCAAGTTCACAACTTATTATAGTTATAATAATTATAACTCTGCATTTCTTCAGCACCCATAAAAGTAAAGTAAATATTAAAAATAAATTGGAGAAAGCAGGTTGAGTCAAGTTCTGTTTCAGCCAGAGTTGAATATCAAAACAGGCAGACAGCAGCTGTTTTGGAAGTTAAGGAGAGGATAAGAATTGGGATAGGGTATTTTAAAGTCTTGGATCTCAGTTTTGGCAAAAAATAGTTGTGTAAACAACTAGTTGAAAAGTATAACAAGAGCCTATGATAGTTGTGAAAACAACTATTTGAAGAACTATAACCCGTTAATAAATTGTGTTAAATATTAGTTAAATATTCAGTGTCATAAAATACTGTCTACACATTCCACAGATGGCAAGTGATTCATTTCAATCTTAATATCACCCACCATATACAAAAAAAGGCCATTCCTTACAGTCAACTATTAAGATTGAAACGTGTAATATATAATTTTTTTATCAGTGGGTTTGGCATATAAGGTAGTCTGCAGGCTATTTTGAACTTTTATTACCTTAACATCTAGAAATGTAATTTCTTTATTAGACAGGTGTAAAGTGAATTTGAAACTGGAATTTATTAAGTAATTCAATGTAGGCTTCTAGTTCTGTTTTAGTATTGTTCCAGATGCTAAAGAGGTCATCTATGAAATGGTCATGGTCCCAACTATATTTAGGGTTGACTGTATGAAATTTCTGGAAGAATGTATACAATACATTACTATGTTAGCTGCTTGCACTGAGGATGACCCTCCCCATAGTCAGACCTTGTATTTGTTTGTAAAACAGCTCATTAAATGTAAAATAACAGTTTTTAAGAGTAAACTCAAGAACTTTTTGAAGTAGTTCTCAGTAATAGGTTTAATATAAATTTTGTATTTATTCCAGCAGTTTAAAGTATTAAAGTAATGTTCAATAATGTATTCTACTCCTAGGTCTAACGGTATATTGGTGTATAATGACTCTACATCTAGGGTCACTAGTATGGTATCCTCATTCATGAGAGCATTATATTTGTTTAATTTATTTAGGAAATCAGTTTTGTCTTTGATTAGGTTCGGAATTTCCATTTAATCAATTTTCAACAATAATTGCTGTACATAGGTATCTATTTGTTAAACTATTCGATTGGGATACAATCGGTCGGATAGGATTACCTATCTTAAGTATTTTGGGAAGGCCGTAGATGATTCCCGGTTCATTTTCACATCCATCAGCCATCTGAACTGTTTTTTTAGTGAGAAAAGGTCTCAGTTCCATTATTAATGTAAGGTATGTTAGTGCTAATGGATTTTCTTTTAAGGTTTCTTCTGTTACTCTCAGATAGGTCATTTCACTGTTAAGGTGGGTCAGTATTTTATCTTTATTATTATTACATTTAGTATAACTATCTCTCCACTTTTGTCAGCAGGTTTAATAATGATTTCTTTATTATTTCTAAGCTTTTTAAGTGCTTTTATTCATTATTGCTAATGTTTGAGGTATTTTTAAACTTTTGAAGTGTCCTCTTAATTTCATATTTCAATTTATTGCAAAATGTAGTAATACTAGGATTGGGTTTAGGAGGATACCGTGTACTAGTAATTTTAATAGGAGCTATTCTAACAGCGTTATCTATGTTTTTTAGGTCAATAGTTTAGAAGTTTCTTCACTTTTTTCTAGTGATTCCACCTGCTTAGGCATCTTAACATTGTTTGATGCAGAGATGTAAATGTAAATGTAATTGTAATGTAAATCTTCAAATATTTCTCAGCACCCACAAAAGCCACACCAGGGAGACCAGCTTATTGACCTTGAAACTTTAACATTTTATAAAGAATATTAAAAACTCCATTGGCCTTGATGAGCATCAATGATGTGATAAAAGAACGATGAAAATGGCCGTGTGTCTGTTTGATCAGACTACAGAGTTGACGTAAAAATTTCTGTCTTAATCCATGGTGTAGTCAGTCAATCAGTAAATCAGTCAGTGACATAGCAAAGCAGTAATAGGTAGATATGTATCAGTAACAGCTAGCAGCAGCTAATATTCAAATAACCTCACTGGCTAGGTGGATTTTTGGCATGATCAAACTTTTTGCAAATTGTTTCTACCAAGGGCTGCTATTGCACAATTGTTCAAAATCATGACAGCATCTATTTGCACACCTTAGGATAAGGTAAGATAACAGTGCTTGATGTTCAAGTTTGATTTCTTTTTTCAGTTGCTTTCAACTCCATTACTGCAAAGTTTTGTTGGTCACTTTCACAATATGCAAAGTTCATGGAGTCAGCTAGCTGGGTAATAAAACAATTTATAATTGGTTCTTCTTAGCTGTGTTTAACAAATTGTTTCTGTGTTACCTGTCTGTCTGAAAAGATCCTGTTCTGGGTTTGCAGATGTACAAACATGATCTAGAACAATTCAAGACTACCTTTCCTTCAAGGTTGCATTGCTTGATGATTTTCTTTTAGGAATGAACTCATATGAACTCCGATTCAGCGTCCGCACTGTAGTCGGGAGCGCCTCTGAGTAGAAATCTTGAAGGGGCGCTATAACAAGTGCTCATACATACATACATACATACATACATACATACATATAAGCATAGCATGCCTTGTTATTCTTTCCTGGTCTTGTAGCGTTTATTCTTATGTCTGTATCAAAATGTGCAGGTTAATATAGAAACATTAGATACCTAATCTACTGAAGGCTAATTCAAAGACTCTGCAACTGTGCTATAAGTTGTAATATCAGATCAATTGAATTTATTCCTGTGCCGAATTGTCACTGTGCCGAATTGATTGCACTGATTTACGCCAGGGTAGAGAATAAAATTGGCGCGCACAATGGGATTTTTGCATGTCATGCCTGGATTAACGCTAGTCCACTTCACAGCCAGGCATAAGTGGAGTGAAAGAATGTTGACTGTCATAATTCGTCAATTCAGTGAATTTTTTATATCAGCAATAATATTTGAAGGACTGACAGGATCCACTCAACTTGTTCTCAACAGTAATACTCTCAATTGAGCTTACAATGTAAATTACTTTTGGAACTTAACTTGACTAAAAATGCAACATATAAATATTATTGTATTTGCAACTGACAACCTAAATATTTATATATAAACATAGAAAGCATAATATTAATATATTCAAGTGATAAGGTCTCATGAAAACTACATTTTATACATGCATGATCAACAAAATCACTTTAATATTAAAAACAGGGGCATAAAAATAGCCTTACATGGTCTAGTCCAGCGGTTTTCAAACTTTAATTATATTGTACCACCAGGTAAAAAAATCGTAGAGTGGTGATTTGATGAAGGAGGGCAATGATTGCTGCAGTGGTAGCGCCCGTTGGTTGAAACCCATATATTGATCCGTTAGTTTCTCTGCTGTGGGTGCAACTTCAAAGCTGGGGTGATGTAAGAACAGACTCGTTCGACTATTTATGAGAGAACGAGTTGGAAGTCAGCTGGAGAAGTGGGATCAAGCACTTTAGGAATTGGGCTTATTACTGCTGTCTTCCACAGAGTCGGCACTTGAGATGTCATGCTTGATCTATTTATAAGATGAGACTGGATAGACACGATGACTGGGGCGAACAGCCGTAGAAACCATGCTGAAAGAGAGTAACAGTCCTTGACTGTATAGTGGAGCTCATTCATTCATTCATTCCTTTCAGAGATTTATATAGCGCCCCTTCAAGATTATCTATTCAGAAGCGCTCCCGACTCAACCCCGGCTAAAGAGAACAGTCTTGAGGTTAGAGAAGAATGTGGCCGCAAGGGCTCTATGCATTAGGCGTACATCAAATTTCTTTAGTTCATGCTTTTGTATTTTCTCGGATTGACTACTGCAATTCCCTTCTTGTTGGTCTTCCTAAGGTTCGTCTCTCTCCTCTTCAGTCGGTCCTCAACACAGCTGCTAGACTGATAGCCCGCCTTCCCCGGTACTCTCACATCTCTACCTTTATGTTTGACGAACTTCATTGGCTCCCTCTGCATGCTCGCATACAATTTAAAATCCTCTCTCTGATCTTCAAGGCTCAGAAGGGGTCTTCCCCTCAATATCTGGTTGGTGTAATTCTTCGGCCTCACTCAGCTTCCTCCCACCGTCCACTTCATTCCTGCAATAGACTTGACCTCTTGGTTCCCCGTAGTAGAACTGCTATGGCTCAGGCTCGTTCCTTTGTTTCAATTGGTCCCTCTCTTTGGAATGCTCTTTCTCCTTCTGTTCGCTCTAAAATTCTCTCTGGCAGTCTCTCTTCTTCCTTCGCTTTTCTCAAAACCTGTTTATTTTCGCGGGGCTTAGCACACTGGGAGCGCTTCTGAACGGTTGTCAGATTGCTTTTCCAATCCTGAAAGCGAGAGCAGTTCTAAGCACCATTGACTTGGCCAGAGAAGAGCTACTTCCCAACACTGAAGTACATACCCCATTACCCTGCGTGCAGTCATCAACGTGCTGTGAAATAAAGACAACCACGATCTCGTGTGGGCGAGATTTGTTTAGCTGAACTTTACAGAAATCACCTTCTCAGTTGAGGTGACATGGTTATGGTGCTGGGTGCTGTGTTTCCATTATACACATCGTTATGGCCAATACAAATTTTTTAAACTCGACCTTTAGCAGTATTTCAGACTGTGCTGCCTGATCAGCTCTTTGTTGAGATGCACCTTGATGTCCAATTCAACTGCTCTGAAGAATGCCAATGCATTTCCCTGCAGCCTATGACCAAGAGGCACCATTGCATGGTGGTCTCTTAGAAGCTGGTTGGCGCTTTCTTTGTACAGTCTAAGCTAAGCTGATGTTGACTCTCCTTGGAAAGCGGAGGGTCAAACTGCCAGAAGGGCCTTGCATTTTGCCCCTTTATGCTTGCACACTGGAGGAACTGGCCTCTGAAGCAGCAGCTTCGACAAGCACTCTTTGACTGCTTCCGAGATGGGCTCATTCAGATATTTTGCACATCAACCCAGAGAGCTGAAGGCCTGGGCCACTTGACTAGCAACTGCTCACTCTACTCATCAGTGAACTTGTCATATACCTTATATGGTGTCTTTCTCTGATTGGTGTGTTTAGTATATATTCATTACCCAAGGCTCATTTCGTACTGTCAGAGATTGAAGTTAGATAATCCCATACAGGGTTGGCAAGTTGTTGCCACCGCCGGTTATAACCGGTTATTGCCATGGCTATAACCGTCCCGGCAACAACCTCTTGGCAATAATGGCAACAACCTCTTGGCAAAAATGGCAAAAACCTTTTGGCAAAAATAGAAACCATTAATTATTGTGGCAATAAAATATGGAATCTTCACAGTTAGCTTCATTTTTTATTTCTTCTGGCAATGACCTCGTTGACCTGAATATTAATACTGCAGTGCAAATGGCACTTTATTTTGGAGTAGTTGACCTGTAGGTCAGAATTTGTTATCTTAATCTCATATGGTTGACTTTAACTACATTTATACTAAGGGGTACTATAGATTTACTACAGTAGTTTTAATTTCCCACATGAAACATTTATTATAAGGCCAAAACAAAATAATGGTGTGTTTCCGGTAACGCGACCGACTCACTTTTTTGCTGCGACTCGGAAAATTTTGTAAAAAATTTTTTTTTTTACGGAAAATTTTTTCAAAAAATTTTTACGGAAAATTAAAAAATTTTTTTTTTTACTTCACATACATTAAGCCTTTGCATGCCGGAGATGCAGAATCGTGACATTATAGGTGCATTCACTAAAGCAGAGACGTTCGCCGTTCAGAAACTAGCGGTCTTTCAATGGAAATAGTGGTGCCGTAAATTACAGCAATAAAAGGGCTAAAGTGTGGAGTTTGGGAGAGGAAGGTAATAGACCCGAAAGTGGTGGATTTTCTCACGGTAATTTGACAGGGTTATTTCACAAATCTGACCGCCATATTCATTGTATCAGAAATACCTTTTATCGTACGTGCCATTATAAAAGTAAAGCCTCCTTAGCAATCAGCCTACTTAACAACCTCTGTAGCATTCTACTTTCAATGTCTTTCATAGCAACCTTAACAACCAAGCTTTGAAGCAAGCAGCCTCTGTGTCAGCCTCATTAGCAACCAGTTTCAAAGTCAGACTTGGCCCCTTTAGCAACCGCCTTCCTTAGCAACAGTTAGCAACCCCTGCCCCTTCCATTTCACCTTGCAAGAAAAACGATGTCAACAAAAATTAAATAAATAAGATTGTTTTCTACAGCAGTTTGTAGGTACATTCTGCAAATAGGCATTTTTAATACTCGCATAGAAAATACATACTTTGGTACAGCATGTACCGCTGTGCATAAATGGGCAGTGGCTTAATTTTCGGAAATCACTGCATAAAATTATTTTAACAAAATAAAATTATTTTCCTACCTACCTACCCAGTTTTTTTTTAACTCTGTTACCGGAAACACACCATTATTTTTTTTGCCTAACTATGCAGTCTGTGCAGTGAAATATGATTTTCATTTGCCTTGCCCTTACTTTAGAGAAAATGGGCAACAACTGGCAATAACCGGCCGGCAACAACTGGCAATAACCGGTTATTGCCACTGTCCCGGCAACAATAGGTTGTTGCCTGCATTAACCCAACCCTGATCCCATATGGTGTATTTCTTTTATTGGTTGTTTTTTATATACTCAAGGCTCAATCTCAGCATTTCCTCATCCTGACAGCCTGAAAGCGGCACTCCAGGCAGAGCGCTATTGCGGTTTTCACTGCCTTCCCATAACCCATACAAGGTTTGCTTCCTTGACCTCTGTGTGGTCGTGCCTGGTGAACTTTGCAATAACCCAAATTTTGCACTCATCTTTTATGCACTTGTATGGCATAGAACCTAATGTAAGTAGGAGAGGGTTCAGCACAGAACCCTCTAGGACACCAAATGGTTAAGAAAGTGTCTGCACATTGAATGTTTAATTTGAATTGATTGAGTACGAGGGTGAAGGTGATGAGCAGCACCAGAAAGGCTAGACAAGGTTAAGGCAGGGAAGGACTATGTTGTCAATGGTATCAGAAGCATCTGATTTGTGAAGCAGAATCAGGGCAGTCACTTTCTCTTTGTCTATGGAGAGCTCTGATTATGTGATTGTGAATGAAATAATGAGGTTTTAATGAAGTGGTAGTTGTTGCAGGCAGACTGAAAAGGATGATACAAGTTATTAGAAGAGAGTTGAGAGCTCAGACGATTATCAACAAGTTTTTCCTAATTTTTTTATGAAATTGAGGGTAGGTGTGGGGCAATACTTTGAAAAGTCATCAGTAGAAAGAGATGGCTTTTCAGTATTCACTGTATCATGCAGAAGACAGGTGGGAAACTGCCATCAGCAGAGAGAGAGAGAGAGAGAGAGAGAGAGAGAGAGAGAGAGAGAGAGAGAGAGAGAGAGAGAGAGAGAGAGAGAGAGAGAGAGAGAGAGAGAGAGAGAGAGAGAGAGAGAGAGAGAGAGAGAGAGAGAGAGAGAGAGAGAGATGTTACTGGGCCGTAAAATAAAAACACTTCTTTAAAAAGGCAGTAAAAAACTATATATAGGGCAGAGTAATTGTCAGGAGATCAGAAATGACATTGTCAATCTTGGTTAATGTTGTTTGTTTGAGTAAACTGATAGCATGTGGTGAAGATTTAGGATATCACAGACCATCCAAGAAAGCAGATGTATGCCATAGAGAGTCAAAGGGCAACAGTAAACAAGTGCAGTGGGAGACTGTTCCAGAAGGAAGGTCCAACACACGAGAAGACAAGATGGGCTCGAGTTGAAGTAATGTAATGTAATTAGCAACTTCTATTGCGCCGGTGTCTAATGCACAAGGCATCAACCGATGGCACACCAAAACCAAGCCGTAATCAGGTCAACATCCAAAAGATCAGTCCGTAAGAGACAGAGAGACAGCCTATACGGTGGATAAGCAATTTGAAAGAGGTAAGTTTTCAGCCGCGAACGAAATGACCCAAGTGACTGAGCACAGCATACAGACACAGGAAGAGAGTTCCAAAAAGTAGGTCCAGATACTGAAAAAGCTCGTTTGCCAAGAACAGTTCTTGATTTTGGTATGACCAGACAAAGATGATCAGATGACCTCATTGAATAATGATAAGTCTGGGGAATAAGAACTGATTTTAAATATTGTGGTTGGCCAGAATTTACAGTTTTATATACTATGAGCCCCAGTTTGAAACGAATTCTCTGCTGAACAGGAAGCCAATGCAAAGATTTAAGCACAGGGGTTATATGTTCATATTTGGATGTATTAGGTAGTTATGGCTCTAGCCAGAGAGTTCTGAACCCTTTGCAGTTTAAGCAAGTTAGACTTATTGATACTAGTAAGAAGTGAATTACAATAATCTAGGCGACTGGAAACCAATGCATTTGCTAGTGATATTCTTGCAGACATGGCACATAACATCTAATTCTGCGTATGTCACGAATGAACATATAGGATGACTTACAAATACTGTTTACATGGCCACTGAGAGACTTGGTAGAATTAAAAACAACACCTAAGTTACGTGCAGCATCGGCCAAATGAACAATTGAGTCACCCAGTTTCAATGACTTAAGCCCATCAAATTTTTTAAGTTGCTGTGGAGTGCCCAGTAGTAGAAATTCAGTCTTTGATGGGTTAAGGAGGAGTTTATTGGATGCCATCCAGGACTGTACCTCATCAACGACAGCAGACAACAGCTGTACAGATGAGTTACATGACAGACTGTCAAATGAAATGTAAATTTGAGTATCACCAGCATAGAAATGATATCTCAGGGAATGATTATCAAGCAATGCTCCTAATGGTGTGGTGTATAATGTAAACAAAAGAGGGCCAAGCACAGATCCCTGTGGTACACCGCATGTCAACAAAGCATTAGATGAATAATTACCATTTAAATACACTGACTGAGTGTGTGGACTAAGATAAGTACTAAACCAATTTAGTGCAGGGCCAGAGAAGTGAAGCAGCATGGCACCTACATATATCTATACGTCACAGAGCACAACAGCATGGCACCTACATATATCTATAGGTCACAGAGCACAACAGCATGGCACCTACATATATCTATAGTTTAAGAGCACAACAGCATGGCACCTACATATATCTATAGAGCACAGAGCACAACAGCATGGCACCTACATATATCTATAGGTCACAGAGCACAACACCATGGCACCTACATATATCTATAGGTCACAGAGCACAACAGCATGGCACCTACATATATCCAGGCCCGTCCCAAGGATATCTGGGGCCCTACGCAGGTTTTATTTTGGGGGCTCACCCATTGGGGATTGGGACACGTTATAAACGTTGCCTAAGAAAGAAGCGTGCCCTGGCCTGCTTAGTTTAAGTGGCTTTATTGAGCATTATGGAAAAAATTAATATGATATTAGAACTATAGGTTTACCAAGGCAAAGCCAGTACATTGTATTTAATTTTATGGGTTTCCTATAAAGTAATATTAATCAATAGACTTGATTCATTTTTTCCATTTAATTGCAAAAACGGCGAGTGAAACGAAAAACACTTCAATTCTATTACCACCACCCATACCACCCATGCACTAAACACCGCAGCTGAAGGTCTGCCTGCCTGCATCCTTTCGATCTTGACCCTCTGCAAATCGATTTTTTATATAGGCTACATTTTTTGGTTTTGACTGAGCACCTGTGAATAAGCTGGTTCCCGTGACTTAGCTTTTTTGGTCGCTAAAGAAATCTACAAATTAGGATTACATTTGCGATCATAAGTATAGGCCTACACTGCGACCAAAATGATTGTTTTACGTAGAAGAAAATAAATTTACAGGAATTTAGCCATCTATAGGCCTAATGCTGTTTATAAATTTTTCTGATGCACATAACGTGGTGTTTAGGCTATGGCGAATTGCTCAATTTGTTTATAAATGTGCAATACAGTCTCAGAAGTGAGAGTAGAGTGAACTTGTACTTACCGTCACTGTGCGTCACACTTTGCAGCTGGTGACTTAAAAACGACAGCTACAGGCCTATTTATCAATTTTATTTAGATCTATCTAAAAGTTACTTATAATCCTGAGATCTGTATTACACTCGAATGGGGTCTCCAGATTAACTGAAAACTCTGAAAAGCCCACACACGGAACACTGTGCAATGTGCATTTACGTATATCTATCTACATGTGTTTATATAATTACATATTAGGCCTATATACATATATATATATATATACACACACTCTCTGTCACTGTCTGTCTGTCTGTCTCTGTCTCTGTCTGTCTGTCTGTCTGTCTGTCTGTCTGTCTGTCTGTCTGTCTCTCTCACACGCACCCACACACATATAATATTATCACAGCTGTATTAGTAGTTTGCTATCCGTCTCTTATTTCTATATATCGGACGATACTCCGCAAGATAATATATTGCTAATGTCACTTCAAAATTCCTCGAGCTTTGAATTTACCATGGACTATAATCTATCTTTCGACACCCAACTTTACATCTGTGGTAGGCTGGTAGCTTTCACTCAGGCACAGAGATAAGGTTTCCAGTTCCCATGATTCTCTTGTCAGTGGCCCATAGCTTGCTGACCCTAAGGTCAAAGGCCAAGACTTTTCACAACTAGCATCACAGACAATACAGTTAACTTAAATAATTTAAGCATTTGCACTTAATTTAGACTCATGCAGAGTGTGATGGCATTATTACTGTGTGTAGTAGTTTCTCGTAAATGGGATTTTGGGGCCCCTAAATGACGGCAGAATCGCCGGGGCCCTACGCGGTTGCGTATTCAGCGTATGCCTAGGAACGGGCCTGCATATATCTATAGGTCACAGAGCACAACAGCATGGCACCTACATATATCTATAGGTCACAGAGCACAACAGCATGGCACCTACATATATCTATAGGTCACAGAGCACAACAGCATGGCACCTACATATATCTATGGTGCAACAGCATGGCACCTACATATATCTGTAGGCCACAGAGCACAACAGCATGGCACCTACATATATCTGTAGGCCACAGAGCACAACAGCATGGCACCTACATATATCTATGGGCAGAAGAGTGCAACAATCATCAACCAAGCTGACCTGAGACTGGAACAGAAAGCTTTCTGATGTGTGCCAGAGCGGTGCCAACAGTTGAAGCAGAATTAAATGATTTTGTTGTTGCAGTGGGTGACACAAGGTAAGCAAATATGATAGGTGCGAATTAAAAAGGAGGGCCTATCAACCTTGACACCAAGTTCATCCTGTCAAGGTTGATAGGCCTATGTCTGAAATAAAGCAAGGTTTGTCAGAGGGTTTGAAAAAGTTTCATTTCTAACAAGAGTATCACCGGGTGAGCTAACAGGTCATTTTGAAGAAAATGGGACTATTCTGGATGGAATAAACATTTAGGTGGCAGAAATTGATCGTGTCAAGACAGCATGGACCGGGCGTTTGCTCAGCGTCACTCGAAACAGGAAGCAGAATGTGATTCAGATCAGTTTTAGACCACAATGTATAACTGTAGAGATTGGATTATGATGAAGACGTAGAGTAGGTCAGAAACAAGCATGTAGGTATTTCAGCTGGATAAGGCAAATGTAACAGGTATAAGTTGAATGGTCAAATAATATCGAGCAGTTTGTTCCAGCAATGGCATGAGGAGATATGGGGCATGACAGTGTTAAATTAATTGGGACGATGACAATGACCGATGTAGTCAATAATTTTAAAAGCAACATGCTACTCAATAAACCTAAAGCAATGACAGTTTGTGGATTATAGAGATGGTTAACTAGAAAACAAGAGTGAGGGTGGTCAAGACAGGACAAAGTCAGAAAATAATCAAGCCAGGTGCAGCGAGCAATGGGTGATTGAAATTGTAATTAGTAATTTCTATTTCAATAATGTCTAATGCACAAGACATCAACTGATGGTACACCAACACCAAGCCGTGTTATCTGGGAGAAGAAAAAGGCAGCCTATGGTGGATAAGCACTTTGAAACAGGTAAATCTTAAGTTGTGAAAGGGAGTAATTCCAACACGCCAGCTTAGAAACAGCAATTATAAACTTATCGAGCAAGTCCGGTGTTAACATGAATAATCTGCCAAAATGGCACTGAGGGCAAGATAATAACCAGTGTGACTGCTAACACGTTTGCAGTGGCTGTACATATCAGGATAAATGAGTTTTTAAAAATATCTTCGTTTATTATTTCAAACTGACAGACCACAGTATGATTACAATTCACAGTATTCACAATAAACTCCTCCTTAACCCATCAAAGACTGAATTTCTGCTACTGGGCACTCCACAGCAACTTAAAAACTTTGATGGGCTTAAATCATTGAAACTGGGTGACTCAGTTGTTCACTTGGCCGATGCTGCACGTAATTTAGGCGTTGTTTTTTTATTCTACCATGTCTCTCACTGGCCATGTAAATAGTATTTGTAAGTCATCCTATGATTCCTATATGTTCATTCGTGACATACGCAGAATTAGGCGTTATGTGCCAATGTCTGCAAGAATATCTTTGTCAAACGCATTGGTTTTCAGTCGTCTAGATTATTGTAATTCGCTTCTTACTGGTACCAATAAGTCTAACATGCTTATTGCTTAATCTGCAGGGGGTTCAGAACTCTTTGGCTAGAGCCATAACTACATCCAAATATGAACATAATTATAACCCCTCTGCTTAAATCTTTGCATTGGCTTTCTGTTAAGCAAAGAATTTGTTTCAAACTGGGGCTCATAGTATATAAAACTTTGAACTCTGGCCAACCACAATATTTAAAATTATCTGGCGAATGAAAGGCTGAGTCGACCTTTGGGAGGGTAGCGGGAGGCGATCACATGTCCGTGCTGATCGTCTGCTCTTCGTGCCAGAGTGTTACTATTGCCCTAACCCCACCCTGGGCCACCCAGGATATTTTAATGACCATGTATGCAGGGCATTTGTAAGGCACTTGAAAGACACCATAGTAATTGAGTAACTGTAACAAATTCCAACTTGTATTTTGATCAGTCTTGCTAGTTTCTATATCTTCATGGCTACAATGCAGAATATGGCTGTTTTGTCAGTAGCTACCATATAGAAGGATAATGTAGGTATGTAGCTTATAACAGATGTGCTGATTTAACTTTTTTATGGAAATTTTACTTAAATTTCGTTGTTTTTACAATTAAATTATCAATTCTTATGTAAAATTGTTCTCTGTTTTTTTTATATTTGCTGCTACAGATAAGTTTTAATAAGTTATTTCTTCTTTTTGTTGGTTTCATGCTGTTTTGTAGTTGCATTGGCTGCTCCGTGTTTTGCGGCTTGGACGAACACAGCAACTTCAGCAAGTTCCAACCAGTCTGTTAGTTGTATGGTTTAAGGCCCACGCTAATAGTAGCTGACCCTCTTTTAATTACCTGCATGTAGTTGTGAGTCGTCCAGTGATCATGTCATCAGGGTTTACTACAGAGACAAGCTGTGAACTGCATAGGGCACTATGCTAGCCAAATGGATAGAGCGCTCAGCGTGTAATACGAAGACTATGGGTTTGAGCCTCACTGTGTATTGTGTAAGGACCTTGAGCAAGTCCTTCACGCACATCGCACACGCACAATGGCTCAGCGCCATTGATGTTCTGTCACATGGTCGTGAACGCACTTCTGAACTGTTTTTTAAGGAGGGCCATCAATTAAATACAATGGTATTGTATTGTATTTCTATTTGTATTTACTTTCTGTTTGAAGTTTATCTTTAAATTCTTTAAATTGTGCTAGATTTGGGAACTGGGATGTGATATATAATGATCTGATTCGAATCATTATGACTGAAAGTGAAAAGTTCAGTGAATGTTCTCTTCAGCTTAAAATGTAAGTAACATTATTTTTAAGTAGTTTTAGTTATCCAACTGTTTAACCAGTGATGAGCACTAAACTAATTTTAGTTAAACTTCAACTATTTTTCAACTATAATAAAACAGTTTAACTAAAGTTGGCAACTTATTTTGTAAATAAGTTAATTAAACTTTTTCCAACTTTTCCAACTTTTCTGACAAACATTTTCACAATAACAGAGGTTAAGTGTAACTGCAATAATGCAGAGCATCAATGACAATTTAACTTTCAAACTATGTAATGTGTAGATTACTAGATTACCATAATAGTCCTACTCCAGTTCTAACAGAGAATAGTGAAGCTAATGCAAACAATGATGCATCATGCAATACAATGAAGTTCACTTGACTTCAGTAATAAAACCAGTTACTTATGACAATCATTGTGGAAGATAGTTGCGTAGTTGCTGATTTTTTAGTTAAACTTTTCAGTTAATAACTAAACAATATTAGTTAAACTTTAGTTTTAACTAAACTATTTTTCTCCAGTTAAACTTTATCCTAACTAAGAAAATTAAGTTTAACTAAAAGTTTTCAACTTTTTAGTTAACTTTTGCCCATCACTGTGTTTAACTAAATATTTAATGCACAGCAAATAAATTGACCACTGTTGTTAATAACTGAGACGTGAATCAAAAGTAATACCAAGATTGCAAACGGTGAGTTGGAAGTGAAGGTAAGAGAAGAAGATTTAGTCGATAGGTGTATGGAAGGGTGAGAGATTTTTCTTGATTTGACCTGGATGATGAATTCTGTTTTGGAAGGGTTAAGGCAGAGGCGCTTGGACAACATCTATTGCCATCTGGTTTATTTTTGTGCTTGCACAGGACCATTCATTTTACCTGGTTCCCAGTGCTGCTGTTTCAGTCCAGTGATATTCTCTGCTGCTGTCTGAGGCCAGTAATATTGTTTTCCACCCTGTTTTTAATGTAAATTCGTGTAGAGCTTCTTCAATTTCAGGTAGCAAGCAGTATTGTTGTGGATATTTATCACCCACTATCTTTCTTTTGGACTGACTTGTTGAGTGAGTTTCAGTCACTACTTGTGCATTTGATTTCGGCTTCTTCTGAACTACTTATCATCATCATCATCATCATCATCATCATCATCATCATCATCATCATCATCATCATCATCATCATCATCATCATCATCATCATCATCATCATCATCATCATCATCATCATCATCATCATCATCATCAAATATTCGTTTAATAGAAATTCAGGTTGACAAAACCGCAAACTGAAACAGATAATGACATGGTAGAGTTTGGTCAGTTCTAGGTCAACAAGCCATGAGTCAAACAGTCGATCCCGCCCAGGTGTTATTCAATATTGTCAATACATGTTCTTTTACAGGAGTCGTGATATAAAATTTCTATTGTCCTTCGGTGGTAGTTTGTACTCGTGGGCCTGTGTTCGTAGGTTGTAGCTGTGACCAGGGCCGGCCTTAGGCACAGGCAAAGCAGGCAGTTGCCTAGGGCGCCACAATCTAGGGGGCGCCATTTTCACAAAAAATGTGTTTTAACAGTTTAATATTTTTCACTGTTTTAGCCATTTTTTCAATTACAATGACTTTCGTTTGATCGAAACTTTTGATTATGGAACAAATGTAAAGAAATTATTGATTTCACTGCTCCTTTTTCAAGTAATTCAATTTCAACACACAAAACTTTTATTTTAATCATCAAAAATTCAATTATTCCACGTCAATCTGTATCAGTAGTCTGCGTAGCCTATGATATTGTAGCCTAATAGACCTGGCCGTCCGTATTAAATCTGTCATCGTGACATCTTTCGACTGAAATTGCCAACAATTGAAGAAATCTTGTACTATATAAATTATAATTTTGATACTATAAAAATTAAAAGTTTTATTTTAAAAATTATGTAAAAGTCTGTGAAGCGTCAAAAGTTATCAGGTGCTCAAAATTGTAAGAAAAAACTAGAAACAGAAGTTGGTATCAAGAAACAAAAAGGATAACTTTCCAACTATTTCAACAAAACTGAATTACTTTAGTAACTTAATACCCAGTCATCGGCTAGTAATTCGTTTGTAATATACTGATATTTGCTTAAATTGCTTTCAGCTTTAATGTGTTTTGATAAACTGAAACCTGATGGAGAAAATGTTTCTTATTATTTCAACAAATAATTGTTGGTAATAAGCCCTAAACATTTTTGTCTTTTTTTCGGTAATTCCAGTTTTTTGGTAATTCGACGTGTTTTTACTTTTTACCATTCCAAAAAAGTCAAATTGAGTGTAAGCCTACTGATAAAATTATTAATAAATAACTTAGTTGAGCATAATGTTTTGCATGGCTGGTTCATCATTGGGTTGTGACTTGGGGTTGGACCGTGAAGTGGAGATTAGAGGGCGCCAGATTTTTGCTTTGCCTGGGGCGCCATTTGGAGTAGGGCCGGCCCTGGCTGTGACTTCGAGACTCAGGAAGAAATCTTCTTAGCACGTGGTTGGGGTCAGATGTTATGGCCCTGAACAGGGAATCATCGGCCGCGACGGCCAATTGCTCCGCTGCAAGGGCGGTTGGAGGAAGAAACCCATTTCGCTTTAGCCTGTCCAGAAGTTTCTCGATCTTGGCCCGGTTGCGTGCCTGGGTAAACCCCCACCAGGCCGGCGATGCATACATCAAGGATGCAACTGTGGTCATTCTTGCGACCACATGGATGGCGGGAGGGGGAGGCCGTGAGATCGCAGGACTCGGAGAGCGTACATAGACGACGCGCAGGACGAGAGTACCTCTGTAAGATGTGGAGTCATGCTGAGGTCAGAGCTGATGGTCACTCCCAGTACCCGGATGGAGTTGACTCGCTCTGCACCGGGTACTATCCGAGGAGGATGAGCTGTGCAGTTGCATCCCTTCCTGAAGATGATTAGCTCACGCGTCTTAGATGGATTGAGGCGGAGGTTGTTGTCTTCTGCCCAAGTAGATATGTGATGAAACTCTGCTGCGGCCGTTGCTATGTTGTTTGAACCGACGAGCAGGTACGTATCATCAGCGTATTTGAGCATGACATTGACGTTGTGCAGTGGGTGGCCGACTGAAGCGCCGACGATGTAGGACCCTGGGCCTATCCCAGAGCCCTGTACGACACTGGCGTTAATCTCAGCAAGGGCCGATAACAGGCCTAAGTGCTTGGTAATATGATCTCTTTCTTGAAAGTAGTTTACCAGCCAGTTATAAATTTCATCCGGGAGGTCCAACGAGCCCTGTTTGGACATCAAGGTGCTGTGGCGAACCGTATCGAAGGTCCATCGATATTACTGCTACAAAGTCATTTGTTAACAGTAAGTAAGTAAGTAAGTATATCCTTTATTGAAAAACCAACTGCTAACCGCATTTTGGTGTACAAAGATCATCAAATATAAAAAATTAAGTATAAAGCATCCGTGTGACAAATGTTTTACGAGATAGAGAGTTTGCCTTAGGTATTATTCTATTGTGGGTTCTGGGGCGTAGCGAGTATGAAACAGTTTTCACGGGAGGCAGTAGTTGATGTAATACATGTGCAGGGTTGCTGATGATGGTAGAAAAGAGGTTAGAGTCTGCTTTTCTGCAAAGTTGCTCGAAACTTTGGTAGAATTCCGGTAGATAACGAGACCGGACCAGTCGCCGTATAGTTGCCTGAAGACGAGAGCGTCCCTCTGCCCCCACAAAGCCCCACCACGCCGGGGCCGCATAGAGCATCCGCGACACTATGGTAGCATTTGTTACATCACACAGAGATTGGCCCTTTAACCCGTGTGCTGTTAGAACGCGGAGGGCATACATTGACTGTCTAGCCTTAATGACAATGTTGTTAACATGCGTGTCGAAGTTGAATTGTTCTGACAAAGTGACACCTAGGATCTTCATGTGCTTTACCCTGGCGAGGCCCGGTGTAACTTTTGGAAGATCAACACCCAACCCTCTCATTGGTCGACGAACTATCATCTCTTGGATCTTAGAATGATTCAGTTTTAAATTGCAAGAATCAGCCCATGTGGTGACATGATCGATTTCGGACATTATCAATTCACTATTTGTTGATGGAATAAGGAGGTAGCTGTCATCTGCGTACTTCATAATTTTGTTTGTAGAGTGTCGTGTTTTTAGTTTGGATATTGCCACTATAAAGTCAACAGGACCCAGCCCAGATCCTTGTACAATACTGGCATTGATTTCGATAGCGCTCGAGGTGACGCCAATAAATTACCAGTATTGATGAAACTTGTTGTAGTCAGGGATGGGCAAATTACATGGTAAAATGTAATTGAATTACAAATTACAAATTACTTGGAAAATGTAATTGAATTACAAATTACAAATTACTTTAGAAATTTGCTGGAAATTACAAATTACAAATTACGTAATTTCAATTACATCAAATTACAAATTACATACATAGTTGTGATCAAGAAATTCAGTCGGGAAACACATGCTTTATTTCCGCTGTTCATAATGTGTTACCCTGTTTGAAACTGTTTATTTAATTTTCTCTAAGAAGTAGCAACTGTTTGAACAAGTCATCGATTACCGGCATCTGTTTGACCTTACAATAATGCTTGCAAAACTACAATGAGTCTATCTACCTGTGCAGATGAAGGAAGTGTAGCATTCAATTGTATAAATAATATCTTTGCAGTTCGATAGCTATGAAGCATCATTACTTCCTTGCTGTCATCTTCGATATACTGCAAGAAAAACTGTCACCAATTGCGACAAATTCAGTTTTGAAACATTTTTTCCTTATCAAGCAAAGCAATGTGCCAACAAACATTTAAAATGAGACAAACATAGAGTAATGCTGACACAATGATCAGAAACTTTATGATAAAGGTTATGCATTCTTAGTCAATCACTGAGCAACCGGAATTTAAAGAACTTGTAGGCCTAACTGGTCTCAACTCAGATGCCACAGTCATGGCCCAACGTACGTTAGGTCGACAAATAGTAGAGAATCAAACGAAATCAATAAAAAAAGAATAGTTATCATCTGAACAATGATTTGTCTGCACGACTGCATCTATATGTGGTCCACAAAACTTAGAAGTTACATGGGAGTAATTTCTCACTGGATCGATGCATCTACATAATACATTTGAGTGATCTCAGTTGCCTTAAGCAGCATATGTTTTGTTGGAGCACACATGCATGATGGAGTAACGCAACTGTAATACATAATCAGTTCAGTCTGACACATGACAAAATTGCTGCTACCATTTCTGACAATGGCTCCAATTTTGTTAAAGCATTCAGTGTTGCTATTGTTCCTTCCAGAGATACAATAGTGATGGTGACCAAGATAAGGAAAAGATGCTTTCAAAACAGCTCTGGTTGTGGAGTCTCTAGTTCTAGCTTTTTCAAAGTAATTTGATTTTACAGATGTAATTTTAAATTACAAATTACATGAAAAAATGTAATTCAATTACAAATTACAAATTACATTGATTCAGAGCAACAAATTACCAATTACAATTGTAATTCAAATTACGTAATTTCAATTATATCAATTAAATTACTGCCCATCCCTGGTTGTAGTAGAGCAATGACGGCGGCGGTGGTGGAACCTGTAGGCCTGAAGGCGAACTGGTCGCTCAGTTGGTCAGTCATCCAAGGATCACTGAAAGCCGGATAAAGGAAAGAATAAACTATTATTTTCTCCACCATTCTTGACAGAATGGGGACGACCGAGATAGGACGGAAGTCCGCAGGAACCGTAGGAGTGGTGACCTTTGGAATGGGGTGAATTAGTGCAGTTTTCCACTGGGTTGGAACATGTGAAACCAGGAGTGATCTGTTGATGAGATGCGTCAATGCGTGTGAGATGACTGGAGCAAGGAGGCGGAGAAACCAGGCAGGCATCTGATCATTTCCCTCCGCGGTTGGTCGAAGCTGGTCTGCCAATATAACCTAACGATCCAGTTCTGTCAGTCTTTCTGAGTCCACCAAGTTTCCATCCATTTTCTGGAAATTCTGAGCAAACATCCTAAATTCTTATTTTGGCATAAAACTTTATTACTATTTGTCCACTTTGCTGAACGCCATTTTGTTATAGTTTGTTTACATATGACATCATATTGACATCATTTTTAATAGGGGACTGTGCAAGATTAAAAAACCATTAGCCGTTACAGTCCAGGTTCAAATCCATGTGAATTTCCATGCATTTATGAATATTTCTTTATATAGTGAAATATTTGTGTGGAGCTGAAACTGGCACAAACAAATCTCGTACATATGTTGGTGCCAAGGATGTAGATCTTGAATTTTATGCTGTCCTCAATAGGGAGCCAGTGGAGTTTGTCTCATATATGAGGAGTTAGGAGATAATTTTGGGAGGTTGGGCACTAGCTGAGTGATGCAGTTCACGATGGACTGGAGCTGAACTATGTCAGCTTCTGAATTTTGGCAAGCCTGCAAGATGGAATTACGATAGTCCAAGTGCATGAGGATGAAGGAATTAAGCAATGTCATTGCAGCGCTGAATGGAAGTTTAAGCTGCATTAACCAAATGTGACCTGCACATCGAATTCACACGATCAGCCATAGGTATCTCTTCGTCAATGAGGCTGAGCACTCTTAGGTCAGAGACAAGGCATGTGAGACCCAGTCTAAGGTTGGGATTGACAACTAAAGCTACTTTTCATCAATTTGAGAATTTGTACAGTTTGCATTATGCATCCATTTCAGTGAGTTTCTTAAGGCAAAATATTTAGAATATTTACTAAAAATGTGAATTATACTTCAGCTAATGTATATTGTATTGTATTGTATTGTATTGTATTGTATTGTATTTGAACACTTGTTATAGCGCCCCTACTCAGGATCTCTATTGTATTTGATATTTTGATAATATTTTGTAAAAAATAATATGTATTTTTGTTTAGGAAATCTCATGGAGAGGATGAGGTTGAGAGTTTGGTTGTGTTTGCCCGTGCGTTAGCTGTATACTCAATATATGTGTTGAAAAACGTTCATTTGCAACAGATATCATCTCGAATTCAGTCTGATGTCATCTCGTGGACTGCTAAAATATTTAGGTATTTTAAAGAGCTTTGTTACATGTTCCTTATCATTGCTTTAATGTATTTGTAATTGTTATCAGCACTTTATAGACAGTTTATGCTCACAGCACCAAATATGCTTGCTTTACAATTAAGTGTGCAAATGGAATTCAAATCCTGACACATCTTGTGAATATCTACATCTGCAGTTGTCAGACAACTGCAGATGTAGATAGTTATCAGAGGCTTTTTCTATGCTAGCCTAAACGATGTTAAATGTCATTAAGAACAGAATGTTCATCAATAAGCAAACAATGCTCAGATATCTGGAGGGAGTCGCCAGTAGAGCTGTCAACATTTTAGTCAAATGCGGCCCAGGCGCCCGAGCCCAGTCTGAACGGGCACCCATAAGCCCGTCCGTCCGTCACTGGGTAAATAACAGAGTCGCCTAATTTGCATTGATTCCTAGAGACTACTTAAATTTCGTAATCTGTGTGCTACACTGATGTCACTGACTGATAACTGTCACCGGCCAGTTCCGGATGAACAATAGCCTGCGTGGGAAACACAATCCCAGAGGGGCACAACTTTCCGGCAGCCCATAGCCCACATGTACTTGTCTGGTCTGAAGGGCCCCCGCATACACCACGAGGGATTCGGCAGCCAAATCCCCTCCGCGCCTATGTTTAGTTAAATATAAGAGGTCGTTGCACTATGGCCTAATTCAAAGTTGGTCATCTTTGGCTTGCGCATCATCTAACAGGCGGTAGTCTCGTCCAAGGACTTCTGTATAATAACCCTTATTATATTAGAGCCCATGGGTGGTCTTATGATAGCCGACAATTAGGTGCAGGTGCCAACAGCCTTCCGCGTCGATGACTAATCCGCCACTGTAGCTAGCGCATACACATTCAACTGCAAAGCTTCACATGCGACAGACAATGTCTCTAATTCCACTGCGGAACGTGACAAAGCTTTTAAAACTTGGACCCACTTACCGTATTATGCTTCTTCGGTCGGGTTTTAGGGCTTTGGTTTAAGGGCCCGGGCTTGACCCTACGAACGGGGGCCGGGGATCCGGGGGCCCGTTGACAGCCCTAGTGTCAGGTCCCCTCACACACTGACAGCACAACAAACGGATTCCCAACTAGAGGTGCAGATGATGTTGTTGGCAAAAACTTCTTTGTGTGCATTGCCTGACTATTTCTCAATTGATGTGAAACCGTGAAAACTCAAACCACGGCTAGTTTAGTTTGTGTGCAGGAAGCTGTGAGTAAATAAGCAATTCTAGATGTAGTTCTTTAGCACTGAATATATGTTGTTAAAAGATTTTGATTTGGTCTTCACAACTGTACGAAAATTGAGCTTGTTAAATATATGCTAAGTACCAACTGCAACTGATTCCATATGCTTGACTTGTATCGATGCATTTCTTGGTGAATGATGATATTCTGTCTGTTTATGATTGCATTTGTAGCTGATAACAATTCGTTTGTTGTTGACAGGTTCTCTGCTGACAGAGGTTTTGTTGTTGATTCAGCAACCTCTGGTTTGGTCAAAATCTGTCATTTTGTTATTCGCCAAAAATATCCCGAGTTTTCTGAATTGGGATATGAAGCGTTGCAGAGAATGCCACCAGTTGTCTACATCGGTCGTAGCTCGGCACCTCGGCTTCGGCAGTCCTTGTGCTCTCAGGTTGATTCTTAGTCATTGGTTGGTTTACGGCGGCTAGTAATGTCACAAGGCAGTTCTTTCAGTACAATTGCTCATGTCAGGATTTTCAGTACCATTGCTCATGTCAGGATTTTCAGTACCATTGCTCATGTCAGGATTTTCAGTACCATTGCTCATGTCAGGATTTTCAGTACCATTGCTCATGTCAGGATTTTCAGTACCATTGCTCATGTCAGGATTTTCAGTACCATTGCTCATGTCAGGATTTTCAGTACCATTGCTCATGTCAGGATTTTCAGTACCATTGCTCATGTCAGGATTTTCAGTACCATTGCTCATGTCAGGATTTTCAGTACCATTGCTCATGTCAGGATTTTCAGTACCATTGCTCATGTCAGGATTTTCAGTACCATTGCTCATGTCAGGATTTTCAGTACAATTGCTCATGTCAGGATTTTCAGTACAATTGCTCATGTGCAAGTGGGACAACAACAGGATGATCAATCCCTGTGGTTGTTTTATATTCACAAGATGTGTCAGGATTTGAATTCCATTTGCAAACTTAATTGTAAAGTGGGTATATATTTGTTGCCAAGAGAAAGCTACCAGCCAGTGCCGTAACGAGGGGCGGGGTGGCCTTCCCGGGCACAGCACAACGGGGCACAAAATTAGCTTTGAGCCCTGTTCCAAGTGTAAATCTAGCGCCCCACCCTTCCCCAAAGATCAACTTAACCAATAATGATGTAAATTATGCAAATTATGAGAACATAGTCTAGAGATAAAACAAATTAAAGTATACAGATGTAGGCCTGCGATACATTGTAATGTAACAGTTCTGAATGGCAATTTATTAATATTTTCAAACGAGTTAACGACAGTTTTAAATAGGCGTGCACAGGTTAATATTATATATACTACACACACCATTATTTGTTATTTCGTTTTATTACATTTATTTCATCTAGATTGCTATTTCATATATGCATATTTCACAATAAAGTAATGAGTCTCCAAATTTGCGCCCTCCCTCTTGAATTGCGCCCTGTTCCATGGCACCGCTGGAACACTCCTCGCTACAGTACTGAGAATAGTGAATACCAAGAATCCGCTCTATTGTTGTGTCGGTTGAGAAGAAGAAAGAAAATGTTCTTGCACGTTTTGTCAATAAATTATCCTACTTTTTTGATGGTGTCACTGGCGTATTGTCAAAAGCATTTTCTTATCTGTGTAACGCACAAGTTTAATCGCTGGAAATACATGCCATGTTTCTAGTAAAAATCAACCTTTTAGTAAGCTGATTCTGATGTATTCACGAAGCACAGTGCCAAAACCTATTGAGTAATTTGGTGATTCTGAGCGCTGAAAAAGAGGTTTTTCAATTTCAATAGATGCGTTTTCATCTGCAAAAGTCAGAAAAATTAGCTTGTATCTAGTAGCTTTAAACCTTTCAAGTTTCGTAGTTGTCTTAATCTTAGGCAATTATGACAATATGTTACTATTCGTGTTACAATAGCAAAACGTGTAAGCAAGTCAAAGCTACTGCTCACTGCTGACCACTTTTTTCTTTAAAATTGTCTTTTCATATATAAAATCGTTTGCAAATTATGTTGCATTACTTATTACAGAAAAACCATTGAATAAAATCTGGAACCTTATATCATATTTGTAATTGTATTAAATTAGTACTTACTGTTACCCATTATTATACTAGACCTATATGATATGAACGAGTCAGAAACTAGAAAATTATATGAATGGTCGCAGTCTTTAAACTTTTCGCCTAGGCAAAGAAACCCCTCGTTACGTCACTGCTACCAGCGGTCTCAGAGAGCAAACATTTCTAAATCATGTGCAGGCATTGAACTCAGTCAGTCAGAGTTCACAATGCACATCTTCAAGACATCTATTTATAAACGTGTTTGCGTTATTGTTGTATGTAAACTCTTAACTCTTGCTCACTGTAGGTTTAAATTTTTTTTATATGATTAGGCATAAGAAATAACATTGACTTTAATTAAGATATACTATGCCATCACAGTAATTATATTTTGTACAGATATTACTTAAAATATCTTCTCAGACACATTTTTGTGTTCTAGTGTTTGCCTCCATGGTGTGGTGTGTGCACATGCACATCAGTGTCCATCTCAGTTTTCTCCATTTGTTTATCTTGCTCCTATGACAAAAAGTAGTTTACAGTATGATTGGTACAATTAATCTTTCTCTCCAGTGAAACAATTTCTATGTTTTTCAATTGTCGACAGCTTTTGCTTCCTGTGAGCAGCATTTGTCTGGTTGAGACAGAGATGTCATATGATTTCAGTGAAGCCATGGATCTCACAGTTCTTCAGACCAACATCACACGGCACAAGGCTGAAAACAAAGTTCCGTTGCTGCTGATTGCATATGCAGGTATCCAGTTTGCATTCAATGCCTGTGTAATCTGATCCTATGTGGAAACGTCTAGAGCCCACATCACACGCCTTGAGAAACAAGGCATAATGCATTGATAGTAGCTTTGAAGTATAACTGCATTTCTTTAATCACAATCATGTGGATAGAACCTGCTGGGATTCAAGAGGTGACAGAGACCATGAGAGGAGAATGAATAATGAGCAAAAGATTTCATATGCTGGAATTTAAACTTTAACTGAGTGAGGCATATAAAGTTGATACCAAACCATATATAAACGGTAAGCACAATGGCGAAATGACGAGCTCAATAAGCATGTCTGTTTCAGAAGGCAATGTGATCCATGCAGCAGTACTCCTTCCAGTCAATCAGCCACTCACTCTCTGACTTTCTGAGGAGGACAAATATTAATTATGTATTTAACGGTCAGAAATTCCAGTAATGGTAATCGTAATTAGTAACTTCTATTGCACCTATGTCTAATGCAACACAAGACAATTAAGCTTAGGACAAGCCATAATCAGGTCAATATCCGGAAGAATACAGAGAGGTAGCCTATGATGGATAGGAGGCAATTTGACAGAGGTCAGTTTTAAACTGAGAACGAAATGACACAGGCGACGGAGCAGACCTGACAGACTGTCAGACATAGGAAGAGAGTTCCAAAAAGTAGGCCCAGCAACCGGAAAACCTCGTTCACCAAGAACAGTTCTTGATTTAGGTATGACCAGACAAAGATAATCTCTTATTGAAACTTTCCAAACAGGTTGTCCTCTCCTGCCTCGATTGCTATCTTACCTCAAACAACCTCCTAAGCCAAAATCATTTTGCTTACACCAAAACTGATTTGCTACACTAAAACTGTTCTCGCCTTGCTGTGCTGTAAACTTGTACTGGTGATCAATGGCGTATGGAACTGAAATACCGCCTGGGGGATAGGGGGGCTTAGCCCCCAACTGCGGCTCAGCCCCAAACAAAAAGCGGATTAAGAGCCTCTCAGTATTACTTGTACTGTTTAGTTAAGTTTTCTCAGATTTTCAAAGTATTAAAGAATCAGTTGGCTCTGACAGCCACAGCAGTTTAGAATTCTACTGTTTGATTATTGACAGGTTCATTATGTATGGGTCAAGTGGATCAGTTGACTGGACTACGCGAAATCTGTGACCAACATGGCATGTGGCTACATGTTGAGGGGTAAAGACTGTTTCCTTCTAGCATTGCTTTCCTTTGTTCTTGATGCTTGTACTGCTTAATAACTTAATGGCATTGTAATAATGTGTTGAACTGTTGACTGTGCACTGGAGGCTGGAATTCAGTGAGGTTCATTAGTTGGATTGCATAAATGAATGAATATCGTTGTGTAGGTAAACTATCCGCATATGGACATCATCACTCTCCCGAAACAGCTCTCCTGTGCATTTTTGTCCAACTCAGTGGATGGTCTACACGTGTCGCTTTATTGGGCTTGCTGGATCTCAGCGCTGATTTTGACATGGTCAACGACGACATTCTGCTGCCTTGACTTCAGGGGCAATTCAAATTCACCGGGACTGTGTTGCAGTGGTCGCTTCCTTTTAATGGACTGGATGCAGAAGGTTTACTTTCAAGGTGTCTTGTCATCAGTAACTCATCTAAACTGCAGCATCCATCAGGGTTCCGTTCTCAGCCCATTGCCCCTCCTTTATATGGCTGAGATCTTAGACGTCATTGAGGGCAGAGTATTCTTATACCGATAATACCCAGAGTGTTATACCTCATTGTCCCTGCCTGGGTGTTTCTTCAGTTGTCCAGAATGGCTGGGACGGAATCACAAAATGCAACTCATTTGGATTGGAACGAGATGCCAACTGGACTTTGTCACCACTGGTGAGCTCCAACTGAAGTCTTCAATGGTTCCATTATCTAGAAAAGTGACCGACTTAGGGGTTATCATTGACAAACAGCTGACAATGAAGGATCATGTGATCAATCTCTGTAAAAGATGGCACTTTTGAGCTCAGACAGCTACGAACGTCGCTGTCAATCAACTCAAGGCTCCTACTCTTTTCAGTAGTCGACTGGACTATTGCGACAGCTTGCTATACGATGTGAGCCAGGGCTGCTCAAGAAGCTGCAAAGTGTTCAGAATGCTGCAGCCAGGTTATTACAGGATTTTGAATGTTTGGCCATATCATTTCTGTACTTCAAGATCTCCACTGGCTGAACATTCGCAAGAGGATCGATCGCCTTCAAGGTGGAGACACCTGTTTACAAGTGTCTTCACAGTATGGCACCACCGTACTTAGCCAACGGCTGCATGCCAACATCATCAGCCCTCGGATGGTCTCGATTGCATATGGGAAAGAGCTACCAGTAATGTGGTCCAGAAAGGCCACTGTGATTCATAGAAGAACATTTGGTGCATTTGGCCCAACAGTTTGGAATGTGCTGCCTGTCAAACTCCTTATTCCAGAACTTTCTATTGAAAGCTTGAGAAAGAAATTAAAGACTTACATGTTCCTGCAACAGACATAGCAGAGCTACTACTAGTGCATATATGCGGTGCATTTAGTTACATTAACTTGTACTTTGTAAATCTTCATATACTATGTAAATAATCGAAGAAGAAGGGAAGTCATTCATCAAATGAATGTATTCTGTTACACTAATTATTTATACTCCTTTCGTTTTGGTAGGTGACACTGCTATAATCTTATGCGTTGAACTAGACTCACCTAATTTTGGTAGGTGGCGCTGCTAAGAACATGGCCGCCCGTCGATGTTTTTTTACAAGAATATACAAGAACTAGATTGCTAACTGTCGTGTAAAAAATTCAAATTTGCGTGTGATGAAAGTTCGGGCGGGCATGCGGGATGATTTTTCAAATTCTTTTCAACCATCTTAGGATGGGCAAACATCGAGTAATAATAATAGTAATAATATAATAATAATGATAATAATAAATATCAAACATTATGTAATGCATGGTTTATTTAATTGACTTATTGTCTTGATGGAGAGCATTAAACAGAGGAGCTGTAGCTATAATCTCTATGGTAATTTCATAAATATAAGATTCATAAACTAAAAACTTTCTAATGCAGTGCTTCCCAAAGTGGTGGTCCGTGGTCTGGTGCCGGTCCGCGAGCCCTCAGTTGCCGGTCCACATAGTGAGTAAAGAAACTGGCCAAATTGTCTCGGAATCAAGAAATGGCTATTATATTTTTGAAGTTATAACAAAAAACACTTATTAGGCTAGCATTTAAATGGCAAAAGAGTTATAGAATTGGCTAAACATGTATTTAAATAAATTTTAATACATTTTGAGGAATATAGGTGATCAAAAACGAAAAAGAGAAATAATTAATAACTGAAATTTCGCACCGGTCCTACTGCAGCGGGAAAAATCCTGGTGGTCCATAACACTGAAAATTTTGGGAAGCGCTGTTCTGATGCAATGCATAAAAGCAAAGTTCAGGGCACCAGCCAATGTGTGAAGTCAGAGGGATTATCCAGAGATACCATGCGAAGAACAAAACCTGGTTGTAGGAATACCAGAGAGAGGAGACATGTACTGCTGATACTACTGCCTGTTGTTAATCCACACTATTGATGTGACTTGAACCAGAAACTCTGAACATGATAAACGTTATACGCTAAACTTTGATTAGAATCCATCAAAGTCGCCGCCTAGGTGGGCAAGTCCTTCACTCAATTGCTCATGCGCTCGGCGTGAAACTCCGATTCAGCGTCAGCGCAGTATTTACGTGACCCTGTTGCCAAATGATACTACTGCCTGTTGTTAATCCACACTATTGATGTGACTTGAACCAGAAACTCTGAACATGATGTTATCGCTAAACTTTGATTAGAAATCAAGAGGTGGGCTCCACATATTTACGTGACCCTGTTGCCAAATGAATTGCGGTCAGACCTGGATTTATCCCAACATCCTCTGCCAAAACTGTGATTTAAACTGGACTGTCCTTATAACTAGCACAGTTATGTACCTGCAGCTAGCATCTTCTTACATTCCCATCACAGTCTGCGACCTTCGAGATAAGTCTGTTGACTGAGCCATGATGCAGCACTGTTATGGGCTCGCGTGCATTCCATGTTGCTGCCCCCCCAAGGAATTTAAGCGACAACCAATGTTTCTTCAATGCTAGAACTCTCTTCCTTTATCAAATGCCTCGAAAATCAATTTGTCATTGGCTTTCAAACACCTGCCTGGATATCCAACAGCTTTTCACCTGGCAATTGACTAACCATGCTTGAGAGTTGCATTTCTGAATGACTGTATGAGTTAAGAATTTCATAATAATAATAATAGTGATGATGATTTAAAAATGATAATAATAAT
This sequence comes from Aporrectodea caliginosa, assembly GCA_020284085.1. Lineage (NCBI taxonomy): Eukaryota > Metazoa > Annelida > Clitellata > Crassiclitellata > Lumbricidae > Aporrectodea > Aporrectodea caliginosa. Next base: position 1,456,984 of record JACEVL010000790.1, on the reverse strand, counting down.
GATGATGGCTGAGATTGGTTGTGTTTCTTATTATCATGAATAATTTGTGAAGCCATTTAAGACATTCTTCTAATTAGAATCATTTAGAGTCGCTGGCATGACCTGCATGTTCACCTTTATGGCTATAATTATAAATACACAGAGTAAAGGAATTTGTAATCCAGATTGGAGATTGAATTTTGAATGACATAGATGACAAAGGTATTCTGGTCCTGTCAACAGGTGATTTAAAAAACTCTGCATATTCACTCAAATGTGTTGCTTTGTTTTACTTGTTTTAGGAATGATCTGAGCACGTTGTCATATCTCAATGTTCCTATTAACATCGTTTCATCTAGGCTTGCGGACAGTCTGACACTGGCTGTTGGTCCTTGGCTTGGTCTTCCGTGTCTGCCGTCACTTGTAACCTTTTCTAAATTTGTAAATGCAGTTAAACAAATTATACAGCACATCTTGTAGATGCTCAGAAATGCTGTTGTATACACAAAATAACTCACTTCATGTATTTCAGGGTGGAAGGCTGCGAAATGCATTTGCTTTTATCACCTTCATATGGCTTGAAATCACATTGCAACATGTTAAGTGACAACCCTACCTTACAAAGCAATGATGGTTTAATTTCAGTCCACTGCAAATATACCAAAACTAGTGCTCAAGAAGAATGGAGCCAAATGGCATGGTCTAATGCAGCAGATAGGCAAGTGCAATCACTTTCACACCTTTGTCTATGGAGCAGATACAGTCATTGTGGACAGACAGAAGAACTGAACTGTCTTGGTAGAATGAAATTTGCAATGTGCTGAGCGGAGAGGGAGAAGTTTGAAAACAGATATGTTTCCATTTGGGGCCGTCCATAAATGACGTCACGCAATTTTGGCCGATTTTTGACTCCCCCTTGACACACTTCGTCACAAAAAGTTACACCTTCCCCTGAAAAATTACGTCACAAAGCTCTGACCCCCTAAAACAAAATTTCCATGGCAAAGGAAAATGCTCTTTCGTCGAACAAATAGGGAGAGCATGAATATTTTAAAATTTAATGGTGACCAAATATTTAAATAATTAGAAAATTATTAATAATGGTTTCCCGTATACATTAAAATAATCAAAAAAATTATGAAAATGTAATACTCAAAATTAGTGCTGTTATTATTAAAATGAAATTGTTGTTATTTGTTAAATTTAATTACACAGACCTGATGTGACGTCACATTTCTCAAACCCCCACCCCCATGTCACACATCGTCACAAATTTCCGACCCCCCTCCTGCATGACGTCATTTATGGTATGGCTCTTTAAGTAAAGAATAGATCAACACATGGGAAACAATGTAAGAAAGAACCCTCAGACGGCAACAGATTGATTAAGGTCAAGATAGTGGTACCAAGCAAATTCAAATGGCTTATGAGAAGGTCATTAATTTTGGAATTCCATAATTTTATCAGTTAACATTTTAGTTAAACTTCTTAACTGTAACTGACAGACATTATACAAATCAGAGAAGAAACAAATGAACAGCAGTAAAATGCAGAAGACAAAGGAGGCGCACGAAAAAGAGGAGGAGGAGATGAGTGATGTTCTGGGAAGATGTCTTCCATTGTGGTTTGTTCTGCAGCATCTGGGTCATGATGGCATCACAAAAAGAATTGAACATGCCTTCTCTCTGGTTGGTAGATTTCAGTCATTTATTTAGAGTGACTTTCTCTCTTTGAAATTTATTGATTCACTACCTTGTGTTGAATTGGTCAGCTTGCAGGCAAATGTAACTGGAACTGACATAGGCTAGAAGTATTGCAGATGGCATTGATATAAATCAAGAAAACTAAAGGACCCGAAATCGAACATTGCGAAATTCCACATTGAATAGACAGTATTATAATTATATTCGTTTATTTTTGGCACACAAAAACAGCTGATACACCGCAACTGATTACAGCTAGTTCAAAAGGGCCCACATATATCATAGTGTTCTAGCATGCTTAATCAAATTTTTAGTCCACTGTATCAAATGCCTTAGATAAGTCAAAGACAATACATATAACATCAATCACCGTTATATCTCGAATACGACACCGTGGAAGCATCAACCGATGACCCATGAACACACCATTACCTCTAACACCAACCTGACGGATGGCACCTTCCAGGTTGCTTCCTAGTCCTACACGAGGACTGGGCGCCTGTTTATGGCGGCCGCTACTTTATGATTACGTTATTATTACTAGGCTAAACCTTATTATTACTTCTGTTTTTTATTTTCTATTCAATCTCTATATCCATTATCACTCATGTTAGCATTTCTGCGTTTTTGTCAGATTGTTTTTATCAATTAAACGAATATACTAAAATCCCTATGAAAAATAGATTCGTTATCAATTGCTTTAGAGATTTGTTCTCCATTTCTATTGGAGCCATAGAAGTAGAATGGCCAGAACGAAGACCTGGTAATTTATTGTTTTAGTGTTCTAAATTATTCTCCCATTGTCATTCTTGCTTAAATAGAAGTTGGATTGATGAAAATAATTATTGCTTAAACAGAAGTTGGATTGATGAAAATAATTTTTGTTGAAAGTAGAAGTTGGATTGATGAAAATAGTTTCTTGTGAAACTAGAAGTTGGATTGATGAAAATAATACTTGCATAAATAGAATTTGGATTGATGACAGTTATCATGGACACTGGTATGAAAATACCATATAATTATATGAAACTATGAAACGATATGTTATAGTGCGTACGTACATGTTAATTAAAGAATGTTAAAATGATAAAATACCCTAATTGATTTGCTATGCTGATAATTTCTGATTGTGTATAGTAAAAGCAATTCCATTTGGAGTATGTGAATTTTTTAGACACTTTCAATTTTAGTGCTTTTTACTTTTGGTGTGAAATTTGTCCCTAATGTTAGCAAAGCTTAGTGTTCCATTAGGCTTTTAGTTCTTATCATGTACTAGCATTTGTACCCGGCTTCGCCCGGCATAATTTTTAACGACTGCAAATAAAGGCTACTTACTTACTTACTATATTTGCTGATGGGCTTTAAATATTTAAAAAAAGTCCATATATCTGAATGGAAATGATATTTTGAGGTTAAAATAGTTGCTTTGCCTGTTTACTGCACGGGTTATCTCTACCTTATATTTAGCGTATTATTTGTTCCCCGTGCTAAATACTTATAATAGACTACCCGGTAAGCTCGGCCGTTTTTCTATTAACTCATTGAGCTCGGTCTCTTATTCTTGAGTTTTTAGTGTTCCATTAGTGCTCAAAATTTTTTTAAGCTAAGTCGTGGTCTGATGACGAATGCACCTGATTTGCATATTTAGCCCTGCGTGACATGGGGTAAATCAAGGCCGTATCTAGGGGGTGTTTTGGGTGTTTAAACACCCCCGAAATTAGATAATGTAAAAATGAAATAATGCGCTAGCGCCTTGCTGACAGCTTCACTCGAAGAGCTTGTGTAATAGGAGACAGTAGGGTGCTCCAAACTATAATGTATTTCCAAAAAGTTCTAAAAAGTACTGCTCCCCGGCGATTTTCCCATTCCATTTATCAGTTTGTACAACTGTACCAAATTTCAGACTAATCGAAAAAGCTTAAGCACAAAAATGTTAGAATATGTGAAAATATGCGAATTTGCTTTAAAAATTGGCAATATCATGGAGGAAAAACGTAATTATTTTCATAATGATTAACTTCTTTTGTGAACCATTGTATGCAGAAGTGTAGTATTGGTACTTGTACTTGTACTCAAGTGCAACTTGAGTACAGTCTTTAAGTACTTGAACTTGTACTGGAGACCTAAGTACTTGTGCTCGTACTTGAGACCTAAGTACTTCCCCAGAACCCACAATAGAATAATACCTAAGGCAAACTCTCTATCTCGTAAAACATTTGTCTACACGGATGCTTTATACTTCATTTTTAATATTTGATGATCTTTATACACCAAAATGCGGTTAGCAGTTGGTTTTTCAATAAAGGATATATACTTTATTTACTTACTTACTTACTTGGACACAAATGACATTTCTACAGGCACTCGGATACTTTACCAGTAAGCTTTGTCTTTCCTTTAAGCCATTAATTCTTACGTTCTGGATATTGAATTTTTTGGCAATTCTGTATGGACCGCATCTTGATCAGAATTTCTTCCGGTTGTCTTGCTAAAATAGCGGCCACGGACGGTGATAATGCTAACAATAAAAATGCTAATGTTTCTTGAGCGGCTAAGTTTGGTTATGATAATTTCACTCTCAAGGTAAATGCTACTTCTGCTAAGTGCAAGTTTTGTAGTGAGAAAAATATCATTGAAGAAAACAAGTGTCACAACATCAAGCTTTGTTAACACTTGCAAAGACTCCATACGGAGAGGTGAGCAGTGACTAACAAATCATTTGAACTCTATCCAGCAATGTAAATGTAAGTCGTCGAACTTTCTCAGCACCATACGAAAGCCGCGATAGGGAAACCAGCTTATTCACCGAAATAATGCATTGTAGGAATTGTATTATAGGACTTCTAGCAATAAACCACTGAACCCTATGGCTTATACATTGAATTCATGTGTGACTGGGGCTCACTTGTGAAAACTGTGAGTTTTCTATGTTCCTCTGTGTTCTATGTTCCTCTCGAAAAAGTCTTCTGCTGCGTGTGTGAGATGGTGAATATATCAAAACGCGCTTAGTTAGGCCACATAGGTAGTCATTTGCGAATCACTTTCTGTTTTACGTAAAAGGCTAATTAAGGCATTTCCTTTGTGTTTCTCCAATAGTCAAAGACTGCCTACAACTAGTATGTTCTTATTTAATGTGTGCAGGTATGAGTATGTCTTATGTGACTGAGACACATGCTTTGTTGAGGACCACATCAAGTTTCTTTGGCAGTGGTGGGGCAGGTGCTACACAAACGTCTCATTTTGGCACGATAATCACAGATCTATAGATACGGTTGCAGCAACCGAAACTGCAGGCCTCATGCATCAAAAAGTCTAAGCTATTTGGTCACTGCTTTACACGATCTTCTGTGAAACCGAGCACCTTATCATCACAAGTGACAACTTGGTTGAATATATATCAGAGGTCATGATGACTTTGTTGAAATTGATTGTTTGGACGTTTAGAATGCAGCAAAACTGTTCTTGACAAACCAGCGTTTAGAGTTGTGAGTGTGCCTGCATCTAGCGCTCCGTTGAAAGTGTGATTAGTTTAATATTAAAACAGTTTCGATCGAATCTGAGTGACAAGATGCTCACATCCATTATATTTCTCAAGAAAAGCAAAATTATAAATGAGTGCATGTGGCAATACACCATTGCTTTGTCAAGGAAGTAAATCCTTGTTCTTGCAGTAGCCATGTGTACTTGTACTCGTACTTGTACTCGAGACCTTAGTATTTGTACTCGTACTTGTACTTGATACTTAAGTATTTGAACAGGTACTTAAGACTTGTACTTGTATTTGTACTTGCAACCTTTCATGTTCTGGCCAATAAATACGAAACATATTAGTTTTTTCATATATACTTAAATACCGGTAATTTGGGTTTTCAACCGAAAAATTTCAAATATTGTTAAAACTTCATCCTGTTGGGGGCAAGGCTTAATATAAAAGCCTAAAATTTGGATTTTTAGACTCATCTGTATGAGACGCATGGGAAAATGCCCGGGAGAAATGAATTTTCAACTTTTAATTTTCTGGAGCACCCTAGGAGACAGGCAGTGAAACGAACAGAATCCAGGCCAGGCTGAGCCAGTCTTTCGCCACACAGCTTATCGATATACCGACATGATGTACATGTAGGTCATGCTCACACTCTCTTCCAAAGTCTCATATATGGCCTTTCCAACATCACCAGCCACAAAATCAGGAAGATATCTCTCATCACACATTCTGTTTCTCATGCATGACACCAAGGCGTGCAGTATATCATCATAGGCGTAGCTATATTGAGGCAAGAGGAGGCAGTTACCTCCTCTTGCTTTTTTATATACTGGAACTTCGATTGACTAATGACCTGATTGACTAGGATTTTGCCAATGATCTGTGAAGTTGCCTCCTCTTGAATTTAACTCTGGCTACGTGCCTGTATATCTAGCAGCCGCAGTGAGAGACAAATCATTCATTTATTCAAATCAAGTTGTGGTAGGTCTATACTCTATAGCCTACAGTACAGTCCCTGTACACTATGCATTTTGGAATGCTAAAAATTACAATCTCTGAGAATCTTGGATCGGCTACGCGGCTATAGTGAATAAAACTGTTATGACACATATGCATGTAAGTGTAGATGTCAGTATCGCCAATTAACCGACCCTCGTGGAGGTTAGCTCATTTACTGTTCATCAGTATTACATAAAAATCTTTTTACAGTCAAAGTTTTTATATTTTATGCATATTTCTTTTAAGCCCAGCTGAAAGGTTTGATTTATTGTAGAAATATCTAACCATGTCTGCAAGTGATTTGGCAGGAAAAGCTTTAGCTTTATCAAAGCAATATCCTGCAGACCTTAATGGTCATGATTTCATACCATAAATGCAACATTTACCCTCTGTGCATAAGGCAAAGTTTGAATATGCCCTGTTAACACCATTGGACCTGTTGAACTTATTTAACACAATACAATCTTTTCGATCTATTTCCAGATGTTTGTGTTTGCTTACCTATACTGTTGACAATTCCAGCAGCAGTAGCCTAACCTCTGCAGAGAGCTCATTAAGTAAACTCAAGCTGATTAAGGATCTTGAAAAGTCTACAATGTCTCAATACCGTCTTGCTTATTTCATTCATTCATTCGTAATTTCATTCATTCATTCATTCATCCATCCATTCATTCCTAGTTTCATTCATTTGGAGGATTTGGCCATGCTGAGCATTGAGTCTAGCATTGCCAGAACAATTGATTTTGATGCTGTCATACAAAATTTTATTAAAAAAGCCGGAAAAGCTCCTTTTAAAGTTTATAAGCATATTAAGCCATATTAAATGCAGGAACTTCTTATTTGTGGCTGGGTGATAGTTGTTGTGCCTCCCCATGTTTTTCATTAAATCGAGGCTTAATACATTTAACTTCTGAACTTCTGAAGGCACTCACTGACAGCAGACCATAAGACTTACACTGTTATCTAATAAATGTTGCATTGTAGTATAACAATTTACAATTGTTGCACTGAGACTTAGGCCTACATGTTTAATAAAGACAAAAACAGGAAGGTCCATACTCCATAAAAGGGGCCCGAAAATAGTCTTGAAGCATCTTACAAAATTCCTCTCAAAAATCCTTCTGACTAACTATACTGTGTAATGTAAAGGCCGCCCGGACCCGCCATGAGAGCTCACGATGCTCCTCCAAACCCCTTACGCGGTTGACTCGATTGCTTGTCGGCTTGCTCAAGGACGAGTAAACACCCCCCGAAACAAAATCCTGGCTACGGCCTTGGGGCAAATGCCCGCCGTTATTGATATTACCTCGTTGAATTTGACCATTTCAAAATTTAAATGTTCATATATCGGCATTTAAAGTTTATTGCGAGCCGAAAATAGTCGTGTTGTACCTTATATAGGCGTATTATTTGTTCCATGGGCTAAATATAATAGACGAAGCTCGGCCGTTGTTCTATTACCGGCCGTTGTTCTATTACAATTTTTCGTATCGCGCAAACGTTCCGTTCCGCAGCCTTTGTTGGGACCCGGAAGGACAAAGTTCCAGTATTATATATTAGATTTCGATGCCTTTTACAATAAACGAATATGTGCTGAAGAAATTGCTAATTTTCTGAAGTAATGTCCTAACAGGTGCCGAGATTTTCCTTAAGATCATTTTCAGAATTCATCTGATTCTCAATTACCATGTTCAGATTCTGATTCTCAATGACCAACCATGTTCAGATTCTGATTCTCAATGACAGTGTTCAGACTCTGATTCTTAATGACTATGTTTGGATTCTGAATCTGAATGCCATACCTTGCAAGTAGAAAATGTTCTCAAATGGAGATAACTGTCTTCTTTTCACAGCAGAGTTTGTGATGACTTGTTTTTTAAATTGAGCAACTTAGTTTATCGTTTAATTTACTTTTTGTAACCAGAATTATTTTCTTAAATTGTATTTGATTCATTGCTTGACGTTATGAAGTGTAGTTCAGCCCGCTGTCTACTATTTTCTGTCAAACAAGTCACAAAATACTTATCTATGATATTTTAAGGAAATTAGGTGACTGTTACCTGCTCAAATGGTAGAGCGGTTGTTAGAGGCTTCCTTTGCCATAGACGCATGGCTCTCCTCTAACCGCCTGCAGCTGAATCCTGACAAGACACAATTCACATAGCTTGGTGGCCGTCTTCAGCTCAATACGATTGATACTAATTCGGTAATTCCCTTCATCTCAGATTTCTTCACATCCACTTCTCCTCTTCTGTTCGTGACCTGGGAATTGTGTTGAATCCTTCCCTTTCTTTTACTGACCAGGTCAACTCGGTTTCCAGATCTTGCTTCTACCATCTGCGCCAACTACATTCCATTCGCAGCTCTCTTTCACTGCATGCCATTACTACTCTGATCCACGCCTTGATCTGCACTCGGGTTGACTTTGGGAACGCTACATACATTGGACTCTCTGCCTCTAATACTCACAAACTTCAGTCTATTCTTAATGCAGTTGCTCGGCTTATAGGCGCCATTCCAAAGTTTGCTCATATCTCAGACTATATTCGAGATACCCTTCACTGGCTCCCTATCCAACAGCGGGTACAGTTCAAAATCCTTTCCTTCATGCGTAACTGCCTTGTTGGGGTGGCCCCATCCTACCTGAGGTCTTTTGCACCTTTGTCTCCTTACCTGCGAGGGCCTCTTTGCGATCTTCGACCCGTGGCCTTATGGTTGTCCCTCGCATGCGCTCTGCAATGGCTAGGTGCTTTGCCCGTGTTGGCCCATCAGCTTGGAACTCTCTTCCCCAGTCTCTTCGCCTTGAGTTACTAGCTCTCTCACCTTCCCAGTTCCGTAGACACCTTAAGACTTTCCTGTTCCCTGACGCAGGCACTGATGCAGGTCGAGAGCGCTGCTGATTTTTAGCGGCGCTATATAAATGTTTGATTACAATTACAATTCAATTAACTGATTCATTAATTTATTCATTCAAAAAATGTATATAGCACCCCTTCAAGATTCCTACTCAGAGGCGCTCCCTGCGCTATTCTAAATGATGTTTAGAGTCAATATGACCAGACAGTCAGTCGAAAAGGAACACAGATCGAATAACAGATGCAGTATGGGAATTGTCAAAAAATAACTGGGGGTTAGACGTTGATTTATGTGCAGTTTGGGTGTGAAATGTATACTTTACTATGGGATCCTAAGAAGAGCTGGGGGGGTTGAACCCCGACAATTCTCACCCTGAACAGATGACTAAAGAAGTCACCACTGGCAAGGTCCTGCAAACACAAAGAGCCCAGTCAATGGATTTTCATCCAGAGCTGATGGTTGGCATGTTATTCGAGGTTCCTGGTTGCAGTAGCATTCAAGGAGAGGTGGCGAGGGTCGGAACACATGCACCTCGACTCTGTGGCAGTTCCTCTAAGACGGTAGAAGACGTTGCGTCCAGGCATCCCTCTGGCACTGGATCTGCAGAGGACAACATTCTTAGTAGCTGGCAAATGGGCGAATAGTGTCACCGATGTAGAACGGTGGATGCCATAACCGAAGACTTTGTTGTACAGGTAACAACCTGAAAGGCCCCTCAGTGGGTGAAACCATTCTGCCAGTTAGTGATGAATGCACGGTAAGCATTTGAAAATCATCCAAAACACACCAGAAACAGTGACGAAAGAGAGACGTATCTCCACGGACGCAAACTAGGCGATTTTGAACATTGAATAACAAAACTAGTCGAGCAAAGCACGAGTTCGACCGCCCAAATGGTCAAAATTAATACACAGATAAAACATGGCGGCAATCTTGGCTGTCACGTGCGCAGGAATGCTAGACTCACAACAACGAAATAGACCTTGAGTAGGCCTAACTATGAACTCATTTTGTGTGTATAGTGCATGACTCGACAGATGTTTTGATTGTCATTGTATGGTGGTGCACATCATTCCAGCTCTGGCTGGCGTTTATTGATTGAGGTGTTTCAGTTTTGCAAGTTTTTGTCAGTTACCCGCAATGACGTGCTGCCGCTGTGTTTGACTACCACTGCCAAGGTCCTGCAAACACGAAGGCTTCACAAAGAATATACATTCAAGAATTGATGAAATGTTATTAAGTTGGTGATAAGTCTAAAGTCTGACAGGCTGTTGATGTCCAGCTCAGGTTTCTTAGAGCAGATTTAAAGCGTGATGGAATTATGGAAACAGCCTTCAGTGAAAGATATGGTGGCCAAATGTAAGGTGTACAAATGTTGAAACAAGAAACAATAATTGATATAGTAATGAAGTTCTTCGGAAAGGACGAAAGGAACATATGATTAAGAAGAGACAGGACTTAAAGTAGTTAACTGGTAGTATGTCATTAAAGTCAATGCCTCAGAAGTCAATATCAGGCCGATTATTCTGTCAGATCAAAGAGCTGACAGAATGAATAGAACTGGGCAGCAAATTGCAAAGCCATCATGGACTAGCAACTGAGAATGCTCAAGAACCCGAAACTCTGCTGGTACAAGGCACAAGTAGAGTCACAGTGATAGAGTGCAATATTTGTTTAGTATGACGAGTGGGCATGGACAATACGACATGAGACATCTTATGCTCTTCAAAGAAAGATTCCAGGAGTGAAATTCCTGTCTTTTTTACTTGGCTTTGGCTTTTGTCAAGATGCATACAGGGTTCTTGGTGTTGTCCATCTCACCCTTCACGATAACCCGCAGGCAGAATTCATATTTATTCTTTACGACAAGGTTCGGTTGGTACTGGGAGTGAGGTCTGATTGTACTGGGAGTGAGGTCTGATTCTTGCGACTTTACAGCATGCATTATGGTGTTTGCTAGGTGAAAAGTGCATGAGGTTAGGCATCATCAGGTTTGTGAATGACAGGTGGTCTCAAACGTGGTATATATTTACAGTGTATCTGAGCAAAACTTTCCTATCCACTATTCCAGGGTTGGCAAGTTGTTGCCACCGCCGGTTATAACCGGTTATTGCCATGGCTATAACCGTCCCGGCAACAACCTCTTGGCAATAATGGCAACAACCTCTTGGCAAAAATGCCAAAAACCTTTTGGCAAAAATAGAAACCATTAATTATTGTGGCAATAAAATATGGAATCTTCACAGTTAGCTTCATTTTTTATTTCTTCTGGCAATGACCTCGTTGACCTGAATATTAATACTGCAGTGCAAATGGCACTTTATTTTGGAGTAGTTGACCTGTAGGTCAGAATTTGTTATCTTAATCTCATATGGTTGACTTTAACTACATTTATACTAAGGGGTACTATAGATTTACTACAGTAGTTTTAATTTCCCACATGAAACATTTATTATAAGGCCAAAACAAAATAATGGTGTGTTTCCGGTAACGCGACCGACTCACTTTTTTGCCGCGACTCGGAAAATTTTGTAAAAAAATTTTTTTACGGAAAATTTTTTCCAAAAAATTTTTTTACGGAAAATTAAAAACATTTTTTTTTTTACTTCACATACATTAAGCCTTTGCATGCCGGAGATGCAGAATCGTGACATTATAGGTGCATTCACTAAAGCAGAGACGTTCGCCGTTCAGAAACTAGCGGTCTTTCAATGGAAATAGTGGTGCCGTAAATTACAGCAATAAAAGGGCTAAAGTGTGGAGTTTGGGAGAGGAAGGTAATAGACCCGAAAGTGGTGGATTTTCTCACGGTAATTTGACAGGGTTATTTCACAAATCTGACCGCCATATTCATTGAATCAGAAATACCTAATCGTACGTGCCATTATAAAAGTAAAGCCTCCTTAGCAATCAGCCTACTTAACAACCTCTGTAGCATTCTACTTTCAATGTCTTTCATAGCAACCTTAACAACCAAGCTTTGAAGCAAGCAGCCTCTGTGTCAGCCTCATTAGCAACCAGTTTCAAAGTCAGACTTGGCCCTGGGAGCAACCGCCTTCCTTAGCAACAGTTAGCAACCTCTGCCCCTTCCATTTCACCTTGCAAGAAAAACGATGTCAACAAAAATTAAATAAATAAGATTGTTTTCTACAGCAGTTTGTAGGTACATTCTGCAAATAGGCATTTTAATACTCGCATAGAAAATACATACTTTGATACAGCATGTACCGCTGTGCATAAATGGGCAGTGGCTTAATTTTCGGAAATCATTGCATAAAATTATTTTAACAAAATAAAATTATTTTCCTACCTACCCAGTTTTTTTTAAATCTGTTACCGGAAACACACCATTATTTTTTTTGCCTAACTATGCAGTCTGTGCAGTGAAATATGATTTTCATTTGCCTTGCCCTTACTTTAGAGAAAATGGGCAACAACTGGCAATAGCCGGCCGGCAACAACTGGCAATAACCGGTTATTGCCACTGTCCCGGCAACAATAGGTTGTTGCCGGCATTAACCCAACCCTGCACTATTCCCTATCACATGTGTATTTGTGTGTGCATGTGCATCTGTACATGCAAGGTATGTGATGGAGAACATTACATTTTCTCCATCCTTCAAATGAGTTTCTGGAATATTCAAGAACCGTTGTATGTCATCGTTTAATCGTTTAAAATTCTAGCCAACAGTGCATGAGATCGATGGCTTATTGATTGCAACATGACTTGTTATGTGTATACATTTTCTGTTGAAGGCAAAGAAATTTACTGAAGGTCTTCAGAAGATATCTTCCATCTGTATTCTGGTGAGACAACAAATAAACATACAGGTTTTTCTATGTTAAATTTCTGTGCATGGAGAACGTTTTCATTTCAGGTAAGGTCATAGTGGATAGGATATTCACCCAGAGTATTGTTTCACTTGCTGAGTCCCAACCAGAATACCACCAATTGCTGTGGACAGAGTATGGCAGTCCAAGAGCTGTCTTCGACTTGGTAGATAGAAGTTTGCTGTGGCTGTCACCAATACAATACTTGACCTGCAATTCCACCATTTTTGGATAATCCAGGTGACTGAACATGTTGGCATGGGTTTCTATGAAAATAGCATGAAGGTTGGCTTGAGTCCATGTGTAGGGTTGACTTCTCTGATGTTAAATAATTATTGCAGTCAGAGGCAAACGCATTCACATACATAGAGCACCAGGCTCAAATACCAAGCCATCGAAAATAGACCGAATGACCAGGTTACCAAGTGGACAGAATTGACAGATGGACAAAGATGAGTACAGACACAGACACAGACGTCGCTATGTGAGTAAGCCAGTAACCCAACTGACTGACTTCACTGTATAAATAGAGGCTATGTAAAGAGTTGTCGCGAGTTAGAGAAGAAGCAGTAGTACAAGGCCATCGCCTTATTTGTAATGTGAATAGACTCGTCAACTACTGCTGAGCGTTGTCTTAGTGTTTTGGCGATTGGCATGGGGCTGAGCTATTTGGTCATTGGGCACAAGAGGTGATCCGCCAGGTCATCACAGAGATGTGCCGATAAGGTTCACTTCTGCTACACTATGACACGAACCGATCTACTACATTACACGAGCATCAACTACCTATGTAGTGTAGCCTACATAGTAGTCCCCGGCGCCGCCGTCATCCGCTGCCAGTCGCTAAGCCCTCAAGTCGAAGTCAGTCGCTAAGCTTTCGACTGCTATCAACTTTGTCCACTTAATATATCAGCAGTTATTTATTTACTACCTTACTGCCTACCTAGTACTACTTACTTTACTAGCACTACTTGCTTCCAAGGAATTTAGACCTACTACCTAACAGTCAGATTTTTTATGTTACCTGACGTCACACACGTCTTTAACACACCTACAATAGGCCTACCACAATAGGCAGGCTTCAATGTTGCATGCTTTAGTTTCTTATCTGATTTGAATTTAACACAATAATGGTTTGATAATTTTGACTGGTTGGTGTGTAGGCGAATATTTGCTATTAATTTACCACTGCTTTATTTGGCCTTTGTTACCTTGTGCTGTCAGTTCCTGGAACTTTGCGACCTTCATTCAAGCCTCTCCATTTCCTTCTGTCCGCCGTCGCATCTCTCAGTTCTGCCAAGAATAGCTTGATTCATAAAGGTTTTCTTGGCATGGTAACAGGGGTGGTTTTGACTGGTTCGTTCTCCTACCCAATGGGAGGGTAGAAGGTGGGCACGAACTTTGGTTCATCAGCCCAGGTTTCCGCTATCATCGAATAATTTCCTCCCTGTGTTACCACTAGCTTTGAGCCTTTGCATTTGGCCTTATTTGGCCACAAACCATGACGTGCAGCGAAACATGACTTTACAGTTTGCCGTAAAATGCATTTTATTGTTTTTGTGAAGCATAGCTCAGAGGATATATGTATGTGTTGATGCCCTTGACTTATATTTATGTCACCGATTATTATTAGTTCAGAAGGAAAAAAACCAAGAACTTTGAGTAGTGATGGAAATTCAGAGAGAAAGTCAGAAACTGTATATCAACAGAGATGAGGCATCGATTTCCATAGTCCAGGGTAGCGATGAGGCTTTAGAAAAACAAAAGAGCAGTAAGTGTCAGATATGATTTGTGAAGGAAGGCAACTCCTCTGCCAATTCAATCCAGCCAAGGTTCATATTAGACTTTAACGACGAGCATGCACTAAAAGTGACTGGGAAACCAATGCATCATTGAAGTGAGAGAAGGATGAGGGAATTACACCAGAAATTAAAGGTGTGTCCAACGCTTTAAGCCATGTTTCATTTTAAGCTAGTTTTGCTCAGAGACAAAACTGGCTAGATGGCATGGGCTTTATGGGGTTACAGCTCAACTACCCACCAGCCACCCCAGGTGACGAACTCCTGCATGAATCCCATTACTTATCCTACATAGGATGCCTCTCTGTCTGAGTGGACTGATCTTCTGGCTACTGACCTGATTTTATGGCTTGGCTTCTGGGTCGGGCCTCATTCTCAACATATACACAAGAGTTGTTTGTGTCAGTTGGTACACAATTTCTCAGCTGTCCAGTTAGATCTACAAATTCCTCACTTCTATACACTGAACACAAGAACACCGTGCTCTGTCTTGCATAGGCCCCCCCTTTGGAACGATCTTCACACTCTTCCTGTCAGTGTTAATTTTGTGAACGAAACTAAAACGAGAGTGAAAGAGTTCACGAGAACAAAAATGAGAACTAGAAAGAAATTGTGAACTAAAACTGAATAAAATGAAAAGAATTCATGTAGAACGAAATAAAAACGAGAATGATATTGAAATCTTGAACATAGACTATAGAAAATATTGTAAAAATTTTCAGCAGTGATGCAGTTGAACGGCATGCATATGTAAATTACAGTCACCCTACCTCCACTTGCCTATTTATGCCATAAAGAAGCGAGTGAGGAGGGTGGCTATTACGACATCAACTTTCTTAGAACTCCCTGTTTCTGATCCAAACTTTCTGTCTTTTGCGTTCGATGCACAGTTTAAGAACAAATTGAATAGTAAGCCTATTAAATTATTAATAATGAGTCTAGTAAGGCTTTTAAAATCCAATGTTAAATTCAATGTTAATTTTGTGAATGATACTAAAAGGAGAATGAGAAAGATAGGCAATCGTTCATAAGAATGAAAATGATAACCAAAATAATTTGATGAATAAACGCTAAACTAAAACTGAAATGATTATCAGAAATAAAACTAAAAGTAAACTAAAATGATTGACACTGAACTAAAAAGCAGTGATGTAGTTGAGTCCACCTAAGCCAAGTCCGAGTCAAGTCCGAGTCCACCTAAGCCGAGTCCGAGTCGAGTCCGAGTCCAGAGTTGCTCGAATCCGAGTCACAAAAGATCGAGTCCAAGTCTCCAAGTCCTTCAACACCAAAATACACTGAAACACGCAATTTAATGGCATAGAAAAATAACAGCACATTTATGCTGAAAGAATTATTATTATTATTATTATTATAAACAATATTTATTCTCTCCATCAATTAACATCAATACTGAAAGCTACAATAGACAAGGATGCAGTAGCTGATGTCTAAAATTATTATTATTATTATTATTATTATTACTAGCTGTTTGCCCATCCTAAGACGGTTAAGTTTAGAGAGCTCGCACGCTCCACTTAATAATTGCATGACCGGCGACCCGCGGACCCATACAGGGCAATAGACTATCATGCAGTGCAAATTATATCACATGGCAATTTGAATCTACGCGACGGTTTAAAGTTGATAGCAGCGCCACCTACCGACTTTCATTACACTCAAATTTGAATCTATGCGACGGTTTAAATTTCAATCTCCAGCTCCCCTCCCCTACCCTGCCTATCTTCTTCTAACTGTGCTCTCTTTGAAACGGAGCGCCACCTGGTGACGGATTTAATATACTGAGGAACAAAAGAAATCTTGCGACCTCTTAACGGCTAAAATTCGCTGGCTGCACCAGTCTCGACCGACCCAACGCAGTATTCCCCTCCGCTCCCCTCCTGTCCTTTCCCGTCCCGTCCCCTCCTGTCCCTCCCCTCCCTCCCCTACCTTCCTTCCTCCCTCCCTTTGTCCGTCCCCTGCCCTGCCCTGCCCTGCCCTGCCTCCCCTGCCCTCCCCTGCCCTTTCCTCACCTCACCTTCCCTTCCCCTGTGGTCCTACAAACGTCCTTTGTGTGACGTCACAATATCGTCTTGCCACTGCGCCGCTGTGTTCACCATGTGACGCTATGCGTCACAGCGTCACAAGTGACACACACACACAGATTTCTGTTCTATTGCGGACGTATTCCCAAATTTGGCCACGTCTCAGGTTATATGCTGGATGTGCTTCATTGGCTCCCCTACTGCAGCGGATCTCGTATCGGATCATCGCTTTGGT
Organism: Aporrectodea caliginosa; assembly: GCA_020284085.1. NCBI lineage: Eukaryota > Metazoa > Annelida > Clitellata > Crassiclitellata > Lumbricidae > Aporrectodea > Aporrectodea caliginosa. Next base: position 1,440,056 of record JACEVL010000790.1, on the reverse strand, counting down.
CTGGCGGTCCTTGCTCGGCCTAGCCCGAGCCTATCTACGCGACCTCTGCTGCCCTACCTCGGGTGCTCCGGGTCATCGCTCTCTCTGCTTTACTGAGCGGGGCGTGCTCATGGTCCCTTTGCCCGCACAGCTACTAAGCAGAATTGGGCCTTCTCAGTGGTTGGCCCCTCCCTTTGGAATGGGCTTTTGACGCTGCGCTTGCATCCCAGAATCCACTCTGAATCTTTCTATACTTGCCTCAAAACTGTCCTTTTCAGCCGTGCTGGGGTCGGGAGCGCTCCTGAGTAGTAACCTTGAAGGGGCGCTATATAAATATTCGTAATGAATGAATGAATGAATTAATTATTAAACTACCATTTACAATGTGCCTAAACAAAAAAGAATCTTGCACAAAAGTGTGTAACAGGAAAGTCTAATCATAATAAATCTTAAACAAGTTTTAAGGTTATTTTTGAAGAGCGATAATGTAATGTAATGTAACTCGTGTTACTTGTCCGCTACAACTTTAGGCTTCGGGACCTCATCCATAATTTTGGTTACAAGAATAATTGAAGAATTACCCTTTGAAAACTGATTTCTAAACAATGAGATTAAACTAAGGTATTTTAATACTGCTTTATTGCCAACACATCTTTATCTAGATACATGCTACTGCTCGTAAGGTTTGTGCGCAGAGGGCTGCAAAATCGCTTAATGTCCGATTGCCATTCGTCTGGCCCAGTTGCTCGAATGAGGTATTCCGATAGGTCAGAAGCGCTAAAAACGGGTAAAATCTCCCTTCGATGGCCTTGATCATGAGACACTTTATTCTGCCTAGCCATTATTGTGGGAGGGGGAGTATCACGGTGAGGAATTCTCAGCAGCTGCTAATTACCGAAATTCTGCCAAACGGGCCTCTTGGTCGTGTGTGATACACTCATTAACTCCGATGTGTGCACTGTGCAGGCGCCGAAGAATATCGTCTCTGGCAGGGTGGGGTATATCACCCAATGCCCTTTAATCGCCAACCCTCCACTTACTGCGAGCTCTTTGATATCTAATGTGTCCTTTAGTGTAGACTACCTATTCGAGTCCGGGCCTTCGAGTCCGAGTCCAAGTCCGAGTCATGACAAGCCAAGTCCGAGTCCATAAAAAATTGGTCTCGAGTCCTAAAAAATTGGTCTCGAGTCCTAGGCCGGACTCGAGTACTATATCACTGCTAAAAAGACACTAAAATAAAAATGATATCTGAAAAAAAATAGTACTGCTTCCTGTAAACTCGGCCCCAGTAACATTCTCGTCGTTTTCTTAAAATATTTAGATAACTTAGACAGTGCTTTTGAGAGGTTCTTTAAAATGTGCTCTATAAAAGCCCAGGCACAGACATACATACATACATACATACATACATACATACGTAGTACATACACATACATCACTCAACCCGGACATTTAAATCTTAGCTAGCACCAGCTAATTTATTGGGTCAGTTTCAGTGCCAGTTCAGTCCTGAGATGTCGAGGCCATTGCAGCACTAAGTTGGAAATAATTCAAATCTAGAATTAGGATTGCCATGCTGAACGAAGTGTATAATGCACCCTGTGACTTAAAATCTTTAGATTTATGTTTAACCAGAAAAAGCTGAAGAGAGACATGGTGAACGTGGTTGAAGACAGATCAGCATTGGAAATGGGACTGCGTGAAAGAATCATCAGTGCAATCAAGTCATTAGTGAGTTGAAGTGCTTTCAGTTTGTCTGTCGCTGCCATTCTGTTACATTCTTTATCTTAAATTCTGTCTCTTTATATGCGTCTTTCTATCTGTCTCACCTAATCGAATTTAATAACTGTTGTAGCTACAGTATGTTTTTCAGTGCCTTTGTGAGTCAGTTAACCCCAGTGGGTTAGAGTGGTGAGCCTGAGATGCAGTTCCTCTCATCCGACATAGAGCCACTCACGGTGATGGCGGAGGCCGCTGATGCGCGTTTGTTGAGAGCGGTAACAGTAAATGACGCGCACGTCTTGTGGAGACTCTTTCCGCCCACTGCTCAGCGCCATTACAACATGCGCCCCAGGTCTCACCCCTTCCAACTTCCCATAAAAGACGACAGAAATTTCATACCTAGAATTCTTTATAAATTACGGTACCATATATATACTCTAGTTTAGGCTTTTCAATGAACGGTAACAAACCTTCAGCAACTGTACCCCATAAAATTATATTAGATTTGTCTGGCTTTCTATTGTGTAACTCACTGCGTTTTGTCAGTCTGTTTTATTAAACGAAGATATATATATAGAGGCACCCTAATGTGGGATGAGCAAGCCAAATCAGTTCAAAACTCAAGGTCAGAAAGATTGGTGTGCTGCGTCTGAGGATTATTTGCATACACTGAAGTTGCAATTTCCCACAAACATTGACACCAGTTTTAAAGTAATTCTATGTTGTACTGAAAGCCAATGCAAAGATTGAAACTATTTGTCATTAGCCACCAAACATTTTTATCAGCCTTTAAATCCTCAAGTCTTTGTCTCTGTTTCTGTCGTTTCATGAGGTTAAATTTCTGTACTGAGTTACACATGTTCGGGCTGGGATCATGTTGAAAGCAAGCTACCAAAAATGTCATTTTTATGCAGAATAATTGCATATAAACGGAATTTATTGGTATTATATTAGGTAGATTTGTCAATAATTTCATTGTTTGTCATAAATTCAACATAATTATGTGTATTCATTTTTTTCAAACATTTTGCAAGTGATTTATACTTTATGTAGCATTTGAAATTTCTTGTATTATCCTAAAATGCTAAGGAAGGAAGGGCACAACTCCCCATGAATTCTAATTCATGCACCGTATGCTAACCTCAGGTCATTATGTTGATATATAATCACCACGTGTAAAAGGCACCAAGTTAAGTATCTAGATACATGCATACATACTGTTATGTTTTAAGTCTATAACTTCAGGGTTTGCATTTATTATCCCTTAGCTGTGACAACCTGTGATTTAGCTATGCAGAAAGACACCCTTCGAATTAGGCACAGCTAAGGTAATACATAATTTAGATATGAAGGCAGTAGAAGTGTAAGACTTCAAATGTCTTCAGGTGTTTGTGAGAAAATTGACATGTAACATAATTATTTTTGTATGTATATGTTCATAGATTATCCAGGATTTGGCCAATCCATCCGTTGTTTTCTATTATCATTACAACAAAGGTCGGTATTCTTTGTTAGCATTTTCCTAGACAAAAGACGGTCTAGTGCAGAAGATTCTTTCTCTGAAAACTTATAGTTTGGATTGACGCAATGGCCCGTTGCTAATGCATTTGCCATCCTGCAGCTCTGTGTCATGTAATGTAATTAGTAATTTATATAGCGCCGCTCACAGCCGAGGCCATTCAGTAGCGCTCCCAGTGCGAGAACCCCGAGAGAAGAAATAGGTTTTAAGGAGAGAGAGAGAGATGAAGACAATGATCCAGAAAGGAAAGTCTCACGCAAAGTGAAGGGAAGGGCATTCCATAAAGAGGGCCCAATGATGGCAAAGGATCGAGTTTGAGCAATCGTGGTCCTAGCTCGTGGGACAAACAAGTCAGACCGGTCCAGAGATCGGAGAGGCCGATGAGAAGATGCAGAAAGAGGAGGACGAATGACATCCCTGAGGTATTTTGGAGCAAGTCCCAGTTTGGATTTGAGGACCAAGGCAAGGACTTTAAACTGAATGCGGTCAGAGAGAGGAAGCCAATGCAGTTGGTTGACCATGAAAGATGATATATGGGAGTATTTAGGAAGGTGAGCAATCAATCGAGCAGCAGCCTTGAGAACAGATTGAATAGGGGATAGACGGACCTTGGGAAGACCAATAAGTAGGGAATTGCAATAATCAATTCTGGAACAGACAAATGCATGGACAATGGATGCCATGGTAGAGAGGGGAACAGATCTGCGAATAACCCTGAGACGCCGGAGGTGAAAGTAAGAGGATCGTGTAAGGTTGGTTACATGAGCAGAAAAAGTGAGAGCGCTGTCCAAAGTGACACCTAAGTCACGCACACAAGTAGAGAACGTAAATTTGGGAAAGTTTTCAGAGAGAAGCGAAAAGTCAATTTTCAGAAGTTGTTGGGGTGTGCCAAGCCAAATAAGTTGAGTTTTGGAAGAGTTTAGCGAAAGGCGATTGGAAGACATCCACAAATGCAAGTCATGGGAAAGGGCTTCAATACGGCGAGCTAAAGTGAGTTGAGTAGACGCAGGACCATGAACATATGCCTGAACGTCATCAGCAAAAAGGTGACCAGTAGCAGAGTAATTTGTAAACAAAGAGGTAATATCAGCCGTGTACAGGATGAAAAGAAGGGGTCCAAGGACTGATCCCTGAGGAACTCCTAGAAGGACAGGCACCCAGTTAGACCTGGAATTACCAGCTATAACCATTTGGGTGCGACCAGACAGGTAGGATTGAAGCCAGAGAAGAGGGACTCCCTTAAGACCATAGGAGGATTCAAGGCGTTGGAGCAAAATATTGTGATCCACCATGTCGAAGGCTGCTGTGTCATGTTGCAATGCCTCATGGGAAATCTCCAGTTGATAGCTGAATGTTGAGTCATATATGCACTGTAAAACTGGGCCACAAATCGTTTCTTGCTGTAGATGTCCTAAGTGGGCCAATACTTTAAAAAATCGTGAGCAAAGTAGGCGCTATATAAGTTGATTCAGGTCAAAAACCTAATCCCTTTTAATAAAGTTCTATTTTCTTACAATCAGATTAGATTATTTCTTCTGAAGTTGAGCAGCAACTGAACACATTTTTTCTAGGTTGCTTCACTTTTGTTCATTCAGAAAATTTCTATGTACTCCTTCTAGCAGCACTTCCAGCCTTGAATAAAATTTTGGTCGTGCTTCTCCAAATGGCCAACAACTTCACACTTGAAGTGACCATCGATTGATGCCTTCTCTGAAGAAGTCATTGGATTAAAGTAGATTAGATTAGAACTGAAAACTTAATGTGACGCATGATTCAAGCTCCAGGATATACGGTAGTTGTAAGGATATAAATGCCTGCATTATTGTTTCCAAGTCAGTGTCTGGTATGAAAGGTGTACACTGTACAGGTTTTTGTTTCATCTGTTGTAGAGAAACCATACAGCGTTATGAACAGCTGCTGTGAAGACCAGCTAATGATGGATGGAGCAAATAAATGGGTAACTTCTGGCATCGAACTCAATTTAACTCAAAATATGGAAAGAAAAATTACAGCTGAGAAGGTGGAAAGAAAGAAAGGCTGTTACCTTTCAAGAAAATTTCCTTTTTTACTTATTCCTTCAGTCTGCCTTTTCAGCAAAACCACCGTATGTAGTTTTGCTGAAAACAAGAGATCCTAAACATGAACTCCTGATTGTCCCTCGTATGTGTACCGCTACAGCTCAGTCCAGAAGCTTTGCTATGTTGCGAACTGAATGGACTGATTGAGGAGATAGGTAATCGGCGCTGTTAATCCTATGGCTGCTCCTTTCGGAAAACACGAAATAATCCCGTCAGGGCCTGCTGCGGTAGGTCCTATGGATTCCAACACCTTGAATATTGTATACTCTTCAAAGATTGGTTCAGTTGTGTCAATAGTTGTTAGTTTGTATGGCAGAGATCTTTGGAAATGTTTCCGTAGTGTTGGTTGAGAGAGTCAACGGTAATGCTACTATGTGAAGAAGTGTCTTTCCGGTTATCTCCTCGCAGTTTGTTCACACAACTCCATAACTCACGAGAGCCCCGCTTGATTTTGTCGAACATTAAAGTGTTTCTACGCATAATGAGGTTATTAACTGAGGTTGTTAACTGATTGTTAAACCTGTTTGTCTAATGCTGATACATTGATTGTCATCGGAAGGTGTTAAGCTTTGTCCTGGCAGATTGAAAGATTTTCCTTGTGGAAAATCAAATCCTGCAGCTAGTCACAGAGTTAGGCCTACAGAAAATGACCGGAAAGTGTGTATGACAATGAGAAGTTCTTCACAGAACATGGAATTGTTGTTTACAGACTCAGAGGTCTGTCTACCGAAATCTTTAACTAGGAAAGTGAATTAGTTATTTGTGTCTGTCTGGTTCCTTGACTGGTCCTAAATTATTGTGGCTGCTTGTTTAGTTTGGTATTTGATGTTTGTGCAGTTGGCAGCAGAGGTCCTGGCAAGGTTTCGAACTCGTGGCCACCACTGTCCATTGAGTGTTGTAGAAATAGAGAAGATCGGTGTCTGTATGAGATACTGTTCACTAGAGATCGATCAACGTGAGTTTAAAGTTATTGTTATGTATCAATTTTTAATAAATTTTCCGGTTGAAAATAGATCATGATTGCTGAAACTTTCACCCAGTTCTTGTTTCACAAAATCAATTTCACACAATAAAGATAAATTGTTCTCATTGCAATCTGTGTGCAGATTCATATTTAACTCAGTTTTAATCCATTTTGCTAAATTGGATATACAAATAGTAATTCTAAGATAAATTACTTATGATGTTTTACAAGTTTTACATTAATTATCACAAGAACTTTGCTGTATATTGACGTGTTGAGATGATACACACTGATCATGGGCACATAGGGCAAGAGGGGGCACTTGCCCACCCCCCCTGGAAAATTGACACCTATTTGATGACTGCTACGTTTTTGGTGGTTGACAGATTTCTTTGCACTAAAGCACTAATGATGATACTAATGATACATGATACTAACGAAATTATTTTGACCAGACCAAATGTGAATCTTGAACAAGGTCCTCCAATTATACGTGGCATAAAAAGGGTCACATCCCTGAATATATTGGGTATCGAGATTTCCGCAAAGTTCGGTTTTTCCTCCCATATCCAAAAGATTTGTGTACGGGCCAAGCAATCTCTCCACGCCCATCGTATTTTAATCTCGCATGGGCTCTTGGGAGTCCGGCTTTATGATGTGGTCTGGTCCACCACTGTCAACCGAATGCTTTATTATTCCAAATGTGGTGGGGCTTTGCCAGCAAACAGGAACGTGACTCTCTAAGTGCTGTGGTCCGCAAGCTGGTACGCTTTTGGCTTCCTACCCAAATCTTTCCCTACTTTTGAGGAACTCTGTAAAAAAGCCGACCAAGACCTTTTAGAAATATCTTAAATAATCCTGGACATATCCTTTCATTACCTACTACCCCCTGTCCTATATACTGGTCACGATCTGCGCCCACGCTCACATAACCGTGTTCTTTCTAGATTTGATTCCCTCACCAGGCGCGGTTTCCTGGCTAGGATGTTGTACAGCTAGGCCATAGTGTTTTTAGTTTACTATTAACTAACTTTTCCGTTACTATTTGATAACTTTGTATAACTTTGTATGTACAGCGCCGTGCGTTTGCCAGTGTTTAATAAAGAACACACTTACTTATTTACTTATAAAGTGAAACTGAGAAATTTAACTTTAAGTAAGAATAAAATACAGCCCGTAAAAACAAAGTTTTTACTATATCCATCTAGTATCCTATAATGCGTCTTACGAAGCAGTTACCTCTACAAATATATAGTACGCGTTCATTTTACGACATAGCGTGCGCGTTTAATCAGGCAGCGCGCCCGTTTTTGTTGCGGCCAATGACAACGCTGCGTATCGGAAAAGGGGATTCCCCGATTCGAAAAGTTGAGTCCCCGATTCTATAAGCTAGCCTTTTTGGGGAGCTGAAATTTTTATAGAATGAAGTGTCTGCGAGGGCGAGTCTATCTGCCAAGTTTCAGGACAATTGAATGATTGTAAGTGATCGAATTAGTCGTCGCAAGATTTGACTTTTTAGCCTGTGGCTCAAACAAACAAACAAACAAGATTTCCGTAAGTTAAACTAGATGGATAAATAAAAAGACTATCTTGTATCCATGAAACACACAAAATAGACATTTTTGAAGCCAGATATATGTCTTGGTTTGACTTTTGGTCTTCATCGCCAGTGCACGATACTAACAGCCACTTTCTTTAAATACTTTCACATACTGAATTTTAACCTGCTATTCACAAAGCAATTGTCATCCTCTTAACATTACCTCCGACTACGTGTACAGTTGAGAGGTCATTCAGTAAAATGCGTCGTTTGAAAACATGTCTAAGAGCAACCATGTCAGATGACCGTTTATCCGGAATATAACTTATCAAATCTATTATTAGCTTACTTGATTAATTAATTAATCTATAGGGTTAAAATAAGATAGTTAATTATGAGTGGTGTTAGTTAATTCATGATTGAGTTTATCCGGAATATTCATGTTCAATGTACACCGAGAAGAAATCAGCGCCAAGAAAGCAGAATTTATGGATAAAGTGGTAGAGAGTTCGGCAGAGACCACATACGACTTCAATTTCTGCTAAAATAACAATTTCTGTTTAACTGTTCTAAAATGTTTTCATGGAAAACTTTCATATAATTACAAATAACTGAATTTTTTTGGGTATTGGTTTAAATTTTTAAATTTTACATTTAAAAACCTCTATGTAAAATACCCATGTTCTTAATTTCCCGTTTTGCATTTTTCAAGCTCTTGCTAAAAAAATTTAACTGTGACCATTGTGTTTTGCCCCCTCCTGCAAAAATGTCTGCGAGCACCCATGACACTGATGTAAAAAGGTGACTATTTGTGTCAGCTCAACTGCAGTGGCCGCAAAGTTGCATATTCTGTTAGAAAGACTGCTTTCACTATAAATCTGGTGTCTATTGGTCCAAGCAAGGCAGTCAACCACAATAAATACCCTACAGATGATTGTAAACGACAGGTTGACCTGCAATTCAGAATGTGAAACATCAGAAGTCTTGCTTGGACGTCTTGGTCGCTGTTGAGATGTGACAGGACTGTGCTGCTGACGTACCAGACCCAGTTAGGCTCCAATCAGATTCAGGCAAGGACTTCTCTCGACTCTTTCACTGGCTGAAGGATGCCTGCCCCAGACAGTCAGAAGTGTGCCATCATATGGCCATCAATCAGTAAACTTGGAATGGATCTGAATGACATAAAACACTACCAACTTATCTCTAACCTTATATTTCTCTCGTAAGATTTCTGAGAAAGCAGTTGTGTAGCATTATTTGGAATCAAGCAACCTAGCCACAGCAGATATCACTGGCTTCAGGAAAGGCCATTTGACTCGAGTCAGTTCTGCTGACATCTGTGATTCCATTGACATCAGATATGTTGTGATGCTTGGACTTCTAGAACCAGGTTTCATCAGTATGTGAGCAATGTGCAACTGTTTGAAATTCCACTGATCTGGCTTGTGTATCCACAGTGCAGGAAATTGTGATGGAAGTGAACTTGGATGTCTTCCAATATAATTGAGGCTGGACCCCCAAAATAGAGATCGTATGGCTGGACACATGACAGGAATGTGCAACGTTTGACAGGGAAGTGATAGCAGGGACATTTGCATATTTGTTCATTTGCTCCTGGATTTTGCATGGCAGTGCATGGAAATGTCCTCTGCAGATGCTTGTTTATCAAATGCACCCAATGTGAGACTAGGAGCCTCAGTGGGTAGGAGCGTCCTCTGATGCAGTCACAGCGTTCTTCACTCACAACTGCTCAGCACCATCGATTGAACATTGGTCATTAATTATTATGGTGGTGCTTGTTAAATGCACAATAATAATGACACTAATATAATAATAATAAAAAATATAATAGTTATAGTAATAATAATAATAATAATAATAATAATAATAATAATAATAATAATAATAATAATAATAATAACAATAATTACAATAATAATAGAACAGCGATCCTCTGATTTCTGGAATCCTGTGCCAGTGCAGGGCCCTTGTCAAGGTCAATGGTTTTCATGGGCTTTCTTGCTCCTTTGGACCAGGTAGACTCTGGTAGAGCCTCTCAGACATGCAAGCCTCAATGATCTGATCTGTCGAGGTTGTGCTGTGGTGAAAGAGTCACCCGGACTTTGTAGAACGGATGGAAACAGACGTGATGCCGAACTCTCATTCCATGTCAGCCATGTCATGCTCTGAGATGTCATGGTAACTCTGGCCACATCTTACCTTCCATCAACAGCGACCTCAGCTGCTGGCACAGCTGAATTAACAGCAGACAGGATGTGTGCAACAGGTGTGTAGCTCACTGCTGTTAATTGGGCCGAAAGTTTCACACACCAGTGGAACACAGTGCTTGAGTGTGCATGATACTTTAGCAGGCCACTACCGTGGAATGCCCCAGCAGTGAGCTACTTCTCATCATCTGCTCTCTCTCTTGTACAACCACTCGGACTTATGCAGCGCCTTGCCATCACAATTCTTTATTGCCATTGCCTTCCAAGGCACTTTTGCTTTGCTAGATCTTGATGAGTTTTAGCTGTCCTAGAATTTTCATGTATTCTCCATAATTTTTTTGATTCTTGTGGGATCATATATTACCAGTATGTACCTTGAAGTAAAATATAATAATCAATGGGCACCACTAGCTAGCACTTGATAATTTTGATTGTGCAAATATGACCTGAATAGTGTTGTAATGTGTTAGCATTTGAACTGGCTGCTTATTATAGTTGGCAGGTGTAATCAAACTGAATTTGAAGACTGCATAAAGTGTCTGGATGAGAAGTCAAGGGTTCTGGACTTGACATTTGAACATAAACTCCATCTAAACGTTGATGTGGAATGTCATCAGAACTTGAAGCTAGTCTCATGTAGCACCTGGGATGGTGTTGGATCAGTCAGGTGAAACACAAATTGTAACTCTACTACAGTCTATGCCACTTAAGTCCATAACAGATATAGGTGCATAATTCGCTTATGTGCATAATATGGTATAATTCGGTTATGTGTATAGTGACTACAGGCCCATTATGCACTGCTATGTGTATATCAACGCCGCTTAATTTCATAGGCAGCTGATAACATTCTGGCCGCCTAGGCAGTTTGTCCGTTCTCTTATGTGCATAAGTTCAACGCAGTTTGTCCGTTCTCTTATGTGCATAAGTTCAACGCAGTTTGTCCGTTCTCTTATGTGCATAAGTTCAACACTGCTAAGTGCATAAGTTCAACACAGGTTCAAGGCTTTGTACTTGAGCGGCATTGACTGTACTTGTTGCTTTCTTTGTAGTTCTTCTTATGCACTTTGTAAGACTGTAAATCATGCGTTTATAAATTGCTTTTCAAAAGCAACTCGTCAGAACTGATCTCAACAGTACAATTCAAAACCTTTATCAAACAAAATAGCTTTCAAGCAGTTATGGAATAGAAATAAAAAAACACCAGGAAACTCATGTTGCTGGTTGCTTGGAGACCTATTTAAGAAATTTGGACGAACCACAGCAAAGTGTCTATGTTGCACCATGGAATTTCAAGGAGGTAAGGGCAACCAAGTCACCTTGTGCAGCTGAATTAAGAAATCAGTGGCAGGCGAGGTATTGATGAGACCAAGATGCATCGCTCCATGAGATAAGACGGAGCACAGCCTGCAAATCAACTAGGCATACATATTAAAATCAAAGCATTTTTAGATCATTAATCGGTATGCTAATGCCTCCAATCATCTGGACCACAGCGTTTAACAGAGAAATAGACAAGAGGCCTGCAAAACAGGAATTCTGATCACATCGAGCAATGCACTCATCATGTTGCATCACTGGTTCTAAATCTTCAGACATCTGGTGGTCTCTGGTGAGTTGTGTCTGGGCCATATTCTAATTACAGATCCATTTCTGTGCTTAGTTGGCTCCTGTCCCATCAACACCCACCTTTTATCTGATTATTTACTATTTTGCCCTGTCTTCTCTCCTATATCTTTACGAGATGTTTACCTGTCCTAAGACACGGTTTAAAAAAATTTGAAAAATCATCCTGCAGGTCACATGCCTGCATGTTGGACAGCACAACAGCTCGCTCTTAACACGTACAGTGTTATAGCAACGCCACCTACTGAAACGAAATGAGTCCAGTATATTACGATGAACAACGTATAGGATTTTAGCAGTGCCACCTACCTAAGTGAAATAAGTCTATAGCACAACAAAGAAGTTCACTTTATGACTTCATGATATTTTTGTTCTGTTATAATATAGAAGTGATATTTTGTTCTGTTATAATATAGAAGTGATATTTTGTTCTGTTATAATATAGAAGTGATATTTAATCATATGTCACTCTGTCACTCTTCGTCACTCTATAATATCACTCTTACTCCTTCGCTCATAATCATATATGTTAAAGAGGAGTGGTGATAGAGGACATCCTTGTCTTACTCCTCTTCCAATTTCTCCTTCCTCTGAACATTCTCCATCTATCTGACCTCAAAGACATACAACATGAAAATAAACATTGGAAAGACAAAGAGTATGAGGATAAGCCGAGAGGAGGGGAGGTAACAGAGAAAATAAAAATCAACGGTGAGGAGGTGGAACAGGTCAAGAGCTTTTGTTACTTGGGAAGCATGATAACAACAGATGCAAGGTGTCAAAGCGACGTGAAATGAAGAATAGCACTGGGAAAAGATGCTTTCATGAAAAGAGGAGAATTGTTGAGAGGAGGGCTAAATAAAAGCCTAAAGAAAAGACTGGTCAAAACACTGGTATGGAGTGTGGCACTATATGGGTCAGAGACCTGGACCATCAGGAAAGATGAGATTAAGAAATTAGAAGCTTTTGAGATGTGGATCTGGAGAAGGATGGAGAAGGTGAGCTGGACTGAGCATATAACGAACGACGAGGTACTACAAATGGTTGATGAAAAACGATTGCTAATAACAACAATAAGAGAAAGACAGAAGAACTGGGTGGGGCACGTATTAAGAGGAGACTCCCTCCTGAAAGAAATCATAGAAGGGAGAATGGTAGCGAAAAGAGGGAGGGGAAGACCGAGGCAGATGATGCTGGGATGGATGGCCGACGGATACAGCGAATTAAAGGAAAAAGCACAGCACAGAGAAGAGTGGCGTCATTGGAAGTTGGAACCTGCCAAAGGGCAGAGAACTTAAAGAAGAAAGAATTTAATCATGCCATGAAAGTAGTTTCACCTCCTCATTTGTTTTATAATTTCTACAGCTGATCTAGGCCAGTTTTCTCCATAGCCACATTTCAAACGCCTCGAGCTCCATTTCTGCCTTTCCAATAGTCCATGTAGTGTCACACTTCATATGAGGCTTTCACAAGTTTCACCATTCTGTTCTTTAGATCAAGATTCAGTCTTCCTCTCAGAAGTTCTCCTCTCTTACAGAATGGGTCCTTTACCGTTGCTATTCTTCTCTTAATCTCTTAATTTGAGCGCCTCTGATTGATGTGCACAGCGAGAGGCGCTATATAAATTGATAGATACAATACAATACAATCTCAGCACAGCATCTGCAATAACCTGTAATTAAACTTCTAGGATAACAAAACTGGTGGACTTTGCCCTTGGTGGTGATCTCTTCACCAGTGATGGCAATAGTTATTCTTTTCCTTCATATTTACTCAATCTCATCACCTCAGTTTTCTTTCTATTTCATGTCATATTCTTCAGATATTTTGGTACCTGCTACCATTGCCTGGTCATCTGCAAATCTTATGGCCATTGTTTCCTTTAACGCCCAAATAGCTGTTTTAACGTTCGCAAAAGATGTCCAAAACTTCAAAAAATTTTGGGTTAGGCTTAAGTATAATTCCAGTGGTGAGTTGCATACATTTGTTTTCACAAGATCATAAATGTAATTCTCAATTGAAGTGTTACATAATCCCATGATTCAAGTCAGATGTTATTACATTTTATAAGTACTAAATCATACAAGGTTTTGCCCTGTGAAATCTCATGAAAAGTCCACTGCAGCTAAGCACTCTCTCAACAGGTCCAGATGTTGCTGGGATACAGAAAAACTTTTCCAGTAGAGGAAAAAGTTAACCAAATGCTTGATCTGCAACGCTTGCCCAACTATTGATTTTGCCTCGAGAAACTGCTTCAATGTAACTAGTCACTAAAACACCAGCAGTCAAGGTTAACTGTGCCTCAACGTTTTCTTATCGCTTCTGATAAGAAGTGAACAATGAGGTCCTCTCTCGCTTTGCCCTTGGTGGATTGTCGTATGAATTCAAAGCTAACTCAGAAGTCCCTGAATGACCATCACTTCCAATAACTGGCAAATATCAACAACATTTAACAAATACTACACCGAGACCAAGACCAAGACCACACCTTTAAGACCAAGATAAGACGAGGACTGCACCTTTAAAGACCAAGACCGAGACCAAGATGGGTACATTGTACTACATTCGAGACCAAGACCACATTTTTTCGGTCTTCAGACCAAGACCACGGCCTCGAGACCACATCAGTGGTAGCCGGCCTCTGGTACACCTATCGTGGACAGGCCGTAGCTTAGCATATTGTCTCTGTGATGTCTGTTGTAATGAAGCCAGTCATCTGTGACATGTCGTCATTGTTAAATAAACGTTATCAAATTGAAACGGGAAAGACAGTTATTATAAGGGGCCATCATATTAGTTATGAGTGCTCTAAACAACAAAGACAGTTACATTGTTCCTTGTAGACACTTGCTTGTCGTGGACTTCGAACGGGATGAAGACTTGCTCACTCGCTGGAGCCCCACTTGTCCGCTTAAGCCTTGCTCACCTTGCTGGAGCCTCGCTTGCTGGAGCCTCGCTTGCCTGCTGGAGACATGTCACAAGAGCATAATTTATCTGTATGAAGGACACTTGCTCGCTCATCATACAGCCTCGCTGGAGCCTTGCTGGAGCTTTGTTCACTCACTGAGGCGATCTCGAACAGACTCTGGCCTTGCTTGGAGCTTTGCTCACTTGTACTGGACTTTTTGACACATGAACTTTGTCAAAATTTTTGTAGCTTTGCCTTAATGTAATGTAATTGGCAACTTCTATTGCGCCGGTGTCTAATGCACAAGGCATCAACCGATGGCACATCAAAACAATCCGTAATCAGGTCAACATCAAGAAGATCAGTCTGTAAGCCAGAGGCGCGTTTACAGGGGCCCTTCTGAACTTCGAAGTCTGAAACTCTGGTGGTGTTTAGCCTATCATGTGCTAAAACCTACTAAGTTGAACTTGAAGCCGTTTTTGTCACACACGACGTTTAAGGTGCCAACAATGAATTTTTCTCGGCTTCTCAATATGAAGTCATTCTTGGCAGTTTTGTCAAAAACCAAAGTACGTTTTCTTTGACGCTTTCTACGTCTTTTTGTCTTCATATGCAATATGTCATAATCGCTTTCAATACCAAGTTTCAGTTTTGCCTCTGTCTCTATTTTGGGGAAATTTTCTCTGACTTTTCAGCAAAATTGTTAAATAATTAAATAATTAAATAATTCAAATTCAACAAACATGGCCTTTGATCGTGCAGAAATTTGCTAGTGGCATTTATACTTTGCAGCATTTATTATTTGTATAAGTTGCGTTGTTGTCAACTTATTTTGATAAACGAAAATTGATTGATTGATTGCAACTTATTCCAATATATTGTCATTAGAGCTACCTTATTTCGTTTTGCAGCTCCAGAAAATTAGCAACGTTTCATTGCGTCAGATTTTAATAAATATTTAATATTACTAAAATTTCGATTACTATTACTTACTGGTCATCAATACTAGTAAAAGTTTTAAACACTATAAAATGACGGAATCATCAGACTAAAGGTTTCCACACGTAGGCCTAAACTGCAGCAGACGCTGGTTTCTGCTTGTTGCTAATAAGTTTGATGTTATTTTACACAAAAATGAACTATTAGCCCAATTGCTGCCCAAACAAACAAAGCAATTATAAATTAGACATAATATAGGCCTACTTTTGCAATTATAATAATAATTACTTTTATGAAATTATGTGAATGCCAAGCTGTACAAAATATGAACAAATATATTTAAAATAATCTAAATTTTAAAATGTTATTTTTATATTGAAAAAATATTTTCATTTGTTTGGGGGCCCTTCAAGATTTGGGGGGGCCCTAGGCGCGCGCCTAGTTCCCTACTGGTAAACGCGCCTCTGGAGGCAGCCTAAGGTGGATAAGCAATTTGAAAGAGGTAAGTTTTCAGCCGAGAACGAAATGACACAAGCGACTGAGCACAGCGCACAGATACAGGAAGAGAGTTCCAAAAGGCAGGCCCAGCAACCGATAAAGCTCGTTCACAGAGAACAGTTCTTGATTTAGGTATGACCAGACAAAGACAATCAGATGACCTCATTGAATAATGATAAGTCAGCGGAATAAGAACAGATTTTAAATATTGTGGTTGGCCAGAGTTCAAAGTTTTATAAACTATGAGCCCCAGTTTGAAACGAATTCTTTGCTGAACAGGAAGCCAATGCAGAGATTTAAGCAGAGGGGTTATATGTTCATATTTGGATGTATTAGTTATGGCTCTAGCCAAAAGAGTTCAAAACCCTCTGCAGCTTCAGTATGTTTGATTTATTGATACCAGTAAGAAGCGAGTTACAATAGTCTAGGCGACTGGAAACCAATACATTTGCCAGAGATATTCTTGCAGACATGGGCACATAACGCCTAATTCTGCGTATGTCACGAATGAACATATAGGATGACTTACAAATACTGTTTACATGGCCAGTGAGAGACATGGTAGAATTAAAAACAACGCCTAAGTTGCGTGCAGCATCGGCCAGCTCAACAATTGAGTCACCAAGGCTTTGCCACACAGGCTAGGCCAGACCCATTGACAAAACCGCTAGTTTGTGTCAATATTATTTGCCAAAATTAGTACAAATGAAAGTAGGCATCAGTGATTTGTGTAACTTTGCAGCTGGTTGTAAAACCTGTTATTTTTTTCCTTGGAATCATCTGTGAATTTGTTCAGATACTGATGCATTCTGTGCAGTGTCATACTAAGGAGTGTCATTCGTAAGTAGTCTTCAGCAAATTAAAATAACTATTTTGCTCCCCTTAAAATATATGTGAGAAAGTATAATTTGATATTTTATAGCTGGAGATTTTTATGTCCTTGCTGATTCGTCTCTGTGGTATCAAAGTATCATTGAATGGTAATAGATAGGGTATGATTGATTCTTGAATTAGAAACCGATTTGTGCCGATTTTTGCCCTAGACCAATTAATCGGAATCGGCGCATCCCAGAACTACTGATCGGAATACCAAATGATGTAATATTTTTGACCAAATGCAATTCCTTTTTTCGTTAATACAAAAGTATTGTTTTGTTGACCTCCTGCAGTAAGCTTTAATCTTTATCATTGAAAGTCTGTGTAAAATAATAAAATTGTGAGTCGACACTTCATCAAAATGGTGGACAGTTGGGCTTTTGAGTAACAAACAGTGCCTAGAACCCAAATGAAAATGAATATTGCCGAATAATCGGATCGGAATCGACAAAAAAGCAGGCCAACTAATCGGAATCAGAAATCGGCAAAACAATGCCAACCTAGTAATAGAGTTTAGCATTAATTTTCAGGCCACAGTTTGGGCTCTCCTGCTTCATGAGTTAGAGTAGAAATGTTTAAGGACGTGAATGTGAAATTCACAAGCTATTGCCATTTGAAGAAATCATTGATGCTGGAAAGATTTACATGTACAGAAGTTCTGTTATTTTATCCTATTGTAGAACAGACTTATCAGCTGAAGTGCTAATAAATGAATTTTTTGCATTTGATGTAGATATATTCCTGAGCAATTACTTGTGAATGAGGAAAAAGAGGATACTTCTTCAACTGATCTTGAGACAAGAGTTGATGAAATTAATTGTGAAATTCACAAGTTAGTTTGCTTGGCTGATCGAACAATATTCTCTTTAGGTAAGTCATTTTCAATTTGTGCTCATTCAGCCATAGAACTAAAACTGTGTCACTTAATTAAGATGTTCAGTTGTGATACATAGTGGCAGCTTTACCCTTTTGCCCATGGCCATTCCCATTCATCCAATTGCCAAACTTGCATTGTCTTTTGAAAATGCAAAAAAAACAAAACGGAGAACACTGGAAGAAAGACTTCAGTATACACGGAGACCTGTGCTTCCGGACGGGACAAGTTCTTATCTAATCTAACGATTTTTGTAGCACAGTTAGATATGTAATAAAACATGAAATCTGTTGGAGAAGCCCGATGACAATCAGATAGGTCAGAGAAACAGAGGTCAGATTATGGTGGGTTAGCAAGTTGAAACAGTTGAACCTTAAGACTGTGCACCTGGACAAATAAATATTAAAGGGTAGGGTTAGAATAACTTACTCTCCCACATGTATGCAAGTTTACAGGGTATGGGTTAGAATTATTAGCTCACAACTCCAGGAATATTTATTTAGTGCATTTTTAAAACCTTGCAATGGCACTAAAGATAGCTATTAAAAAATCTAAATAGGTTTGATTTCACATTAGTTGAAAAATGTTTTCAGGTTTTCTTTCTCATAACAGTTACATTTTGAGACAAGATTATTCCAACGGATGATGCAAGAAAGCATGATGCACCTGCACACTGTCAGGCAGGAGTGTTTGTGACAAAGTCTGCTTGAGTTGCAGAATGCAGAGTGATCATTGGCTTGGCTGGCTCAAAGAGGTCACACAGCTCTCCATCAAATCTTTTACTATTAGCAGAACCTAAACAGTCTGAACATTCTGTCTTTTTGAGAGCAAGTGCAGCTTGTCCTCTATGTAGCTTGAAAGATTATAACAATTCAGGATGGACTGCAGCTGTCACTTTGGCTGAAGATTAAGGACAGCATTACAGTAGTCCAGGCACATCAGAATAAAGGAGTGGACACAGCAGTATTATACTATAAATTTTAGAAACAAACTGGGAAGTAAATGGCAAGTCCTGTGATGCACTGGTCCCAATTCTGTGTCCACCATCTACTGCCAGTTCAGGCGCCTACATAAAGGAAAGCAAGACCTGCAAAAGAATTGACATGCTGCTTGCTGTGTGCCTGGCCATAGAAATTCATCAGTATTGCTTCGTTCAGTTACGTATTGCTGCAAATTGTTCACTCAAAGCACTGAATTTCCACTGGTGTGTGAAACTTTCAGCCCAATTAACAGCAGGGCAATTCCACGGTATTTCAAATGTTACAGACTCTACATTCAGAAGACTTTGAACCGTTCATACAGACAGATGACTATGGTTTAAAATGTTTTGACATTTTTCCCTGATGCCGCTTCAATCACAGATTAGCTCAATAATAGTTAGTCTGAGTTGGCCGTTATGGATCATGTCTGGTCAAACAAAACGTTTGCTTACGGACTCTACAAACAAGAGCCATTAACTTTTTTGATTGAATGATCTATCTTGATTTTTCTGTTAAACTATTATATGAAATATCTTTTGAAACACCATTCTAGAATTGCCAGGTATTGCTGTTAATTTAGTGATAATTGCAGTTTGTTATCATAATAAATATTGATGTTGTGCATTTACTAATGTACACACTGTGCGTTACGGACTCTACGTTACGGACTCTACCATATGGACCTT
The DNA here is from genome assembly GCA_020284085.1 of Aporrectodea caliginosa. Taxonomy (NCBI): domain Eukaryota; kingdom Metazoa; phylum Annelida; class Clitellata; order Crassiclitellata; family Lumbricidae; genus Aporrectodea; species Aporrectodea caliginosa. The sequence continues at coordinate 1,420,639 of JACEVL010000790.1, read as the reverse complement.
AAACAAAAACTGGTTAATATTCATGAAAACAGTTAATTTTTCATGCTACTTGCATCATTCAAATGTTCACAAGGTGTTGTACAAGTAGTTTCAGAGCTCAAATAAAAAAATTTGTGAAGTTTCATTGTCACAAACAATTTGTAGAACCTCTTGTTTTTAATATTTTCATTTATTGAAACAATCCGGTTGACACACCGCAACCGGTTACAGTGTACAATTATGCAATTGAAACAATTCACAGGAACACAAATGACAGAAGACATAAATCTTAACTACTAACAGAACAGACAGCCTGCAATACGTAACGTTCGAAAATCAACATTGTCAAGGCTCTTATTGTTTCACAAGTCGTTATTGAGCTTGGATCGACTGTAGCACTAAACCAAAGTTTCTAGTTTGAGGCAAAGTCAACACAATACCATAAGCGCAAAACTAGAACTATCTATCGAAAACAGAAAATTATTAATAATTTAAAATTCCAATATTTTGCTTTGACCTTTCATGGACTGCAATACCGTGGAATGCCCCAGCAGTGAGCTACTTCTCATCATCTGCTCTCTCTCTTGTACAACCACTCGGACTTATGCAGCGCCTTGCCATCGCAATTCTTTAATGCCATTGCCTTCCAAGGCACTTTTGCTTTGCTAGATCTTGATGAGTTTTAGCTGTCCTAGAATTTTCATGTATTCTCCATATTTTTTTTTATTCTTGTGGGATCATATATTACCAATATGTACCTTGAAGCAAAACATAATAATCAAGGGGCACCACTAGCTAGCACTTAATAATTTTGATTGTGCAAATATGACCTGAGCATAGTGTTGTAATGTGTTAGCATTTAAACTGGCTGCTTATTATAGTTGGCAGGTGTAATCAAACTGAATTTGAAGACTGCATAAAGTGTCTGGATGAGAAGTCAAGGGTTCTGGACTTGACATTTGAACATAAACTCCATCTAAACGTTGATGTGGAATGTCATCAGAACTTGAAGCTAGTCTCATGTAGCACCTGGGATGGTGTTGGATCAGTCAGGTGAAACACAAATTGTAACTCTACTACAGTCTATGCCACTTAAGTGCATAACAGATATAGGTGCATAATTCGCTTATGTGCATAATATGGTATAATTTGGTTATGTGTATAGTGGCTATGTGTATATTGATATACACATAGCCCATTGCTATCAATGCTGCTTAATTTCATAGGCAGCTGATAACATTCTGGCCGCCTAGGCAGTTTGTCCGTTCTCTTATGTGCGTCAGTTCAACGCAGTTTGTCCGTTCTCTTATGTGCGTCAGTTCAACGCAGTTTGTCCGTTCTCTTATGTGCGTCAGTTCAACGCAGTTTGTCCGTTCTCTTATGTGCGTCAGTTCAACGCAGTTTGTCCGTTCTCTTATGTCAGTGATGTCAAAGACCAGGCCCGCGGGCCATTTCTGGCCCGCCGATGATTTTTTTCTGGCCCGCGGCCCTGTGCCTAAAGACTACAAAATTTGAGAATAAATAAAAATTCGAATTTTTTAATTTTCCACAGTCAATACCAAATACACTTAGGCCTAATGTTAAGCTGCAAGTTTACAAAAATATTACCACATTATAAATTATTATTGTGTAATTATTTATAGTGTGAAATATGATTTGATACAAGCATTCTAAATAAAAGTTAGCTGTGGACTTCGTAACTTGCGCAAGGGCATTGCCCAGCACTTTGAACACATGAACGAAGCTAAGAATCATGCCAAGCATTAAACATCGTTTTCGACTCTGCTAAATATCGCAGACATATGTATTTGAAAACGCTTCTCAGCATTCAAACAGAGGACCAATTTAAGCTGTTCATCAATCCATTTCGTATCAATCCTGCGACTGTTCCTAGTTTTAATTTTCCACAGTCAATACAAATGGAGCTCGTTGATTCGCAATGTAACACAGCATTGTGAACCAAATTCACAAGAACAGAAGTGCAGGTGTTTTATCAGCAACTGCCCAGAGAAACTTTTCATCATTTACGAACACATGCTGTTCGAATGCTGTGTTTGTTTGCCAGCTCATACCTGTGCGAGCAAGGATATTCAAAGATGACGCTTGTTAAGACAAGACACAGATCTTGGCTGACTGACTCAAGTAGTATACTTGCAAATCTCAGAGCAGCGCTAGCTGTAGATAAACAGCCTGACATCACTACTCGCGTCAAAAGACAACAGTGTCAAGTTTCCAGTGCAACTATTACTGATCAGTGAATTTTTCCTTGATGTACACTGGACAGACATTTTATTCATATTTAACTCATAAAATGTTTATTGCGAGCTTACTATGCGTTTGACAGGGACTTGTTTTCATTTTAAAATATCAGATTAAGATAAATTTGAGTTATTGATGAACAATAGGCCTGCCTCTCAGCTAGAATACATTGACGTTAGGCTTAATGAGTTTTATGTGATGTTCGTAACTGATAATGAAGATCAAACTTAAGATTTTATAAGCCTACGTAATTTGATTTGGTATGTTAAAAATGCACCAGTTAAGATTTAGTTTTCAAAAATATCTCACCGGCCCCCTTTCAGATCCCTACCCCATTTTGCGCAGGAGCCTTTGACACCCTGGCCCGCCACTTGCTCGAAAGTATTGCCACTGGCCCGCCATTAAAAAAGGTTTGACACCCCTGTCTTATGTGCATATGTTCAACGCAGTTTGTCCGTTCTCTTATGTGCGTCAGTTCAACGCAGTTTGTCCGTTCTCTTATGTGCATATGTTCAACGCAGTTTGTCCGTTCTCTTATGTGCGTCAGTTCAACGCAGTTTGTCCGTTCTCTTATGTGCGTCAGTTCAACGCAGTTTGTCCGTTCTCTTATGTGCATATGTTCAACGCAGTTTGTCCGTTCTCTTATGTGCGTCAGTTCAACGCAGTTTGTCCGTTCTCTTATGTGCGTCAGTTCAACGCAGTTTGTCCGTTCTCTTATGTGCGTCAGTTCAACGCAGTTTGTCCGTTCTCTTATGTGCGTCAGTTCAACGCAGTTTGTCCGTTCTCTTATGTGCGTCAGTTCAACGCAGTTTGTCCGTTCTCTTATGTGCATATGTTCAACGCAGTTTGTCCGTTCTCTTATGTGCGTCAGTTCAACGCAGTTTGTCCGTTCTCTTATGTGCGTCAGTTCAACGCAGTTTGTCCGTTCTCTTATGTGCGTCAGTTCAACGCAGTTTGTCCGTTCTCTTATGTGCGTCAGTTCAACGCAGTTTGTCCGTTCTCTTATGTGCGTCAGTTCAACGCAGTTTGTCCGTTCTCTTATGTGCGTCAGTTCAACGCAGTTTGTCCGTTCTCTTATGTGCATATGTTCAACGCAGTTTGTCCGTTCTCTTATGTGCGTCAGTTCAACGCAGTTTGTCCGTTCTCTTATGTGCGTCAGTTCAACGCAGTTTGTCCGTTCTCTTATGTGCGTCAGTTCAACGCAGTTTGTCCGTTCTCTTATGTGCATATGTTCAACGCAGTTTGTCCGTTCTCTTATGTGCGTCAGTTCAACGCAGTTTGTCCGTTCTCTTATGTGCGTCAGTTCAACGCAGTTTGTCCGTTCTCTTATGTGCGTCAGTTCAACGCAGTTTGTCCGTTCTCTTATGTGCATATGTTCAACGCAGTTTGTCCGTTCTCTTATGTGCGTCAGTTCAACGCAGTTTGTCCGTTCTCTTATGTGCGTCAGTTCAACGCAGTTTGTCCGTTCTCTTATGTGCGTCAGTTCAACGCAGTTTGTCCGTTCTCTTATGTGCATATGTTCAACGCAGTTTGTCCGTTCTCTTATGTGCGTCAGTTCAACGCAGTTTGTCCGTTCTCTTATGTGCATATGTTCAACGCAGTTTGTCCGTTCTCTTATGTGCGTCAGTTCAACGCAGTTTGTCCGTTCTCTTATGTGCATATGTTCAACGCAGTTTGTCCGTTCTCTTATGTGCGTCAGTTCAACGCAGTTTGTCCGTTCTCTTATGTGCGTCAGTTCAACGCAGTTTGTCCGTTCTCTTATGTGCGTCAGTTCAACGCAGTTTGTCCGTTCTCTTATGTGCGTCAGTTCAACGCAGTTTGTCCATTCTCTTATATGCGTCAGTTCAACGCAGTTTGTCCGTTCTCTTATGTGCGTCAGTTCAACGCAGTTTGTCCGTTCTCTTATGTGCATATGTTCAACGCAGTTTGTCCGTTCTCTTATGTGCGTCAGTTCAACGCAGTTTGTCCGTTCTCTTATGTGCATATGTTCAACGCAGTTTGTCCGTTCTCTTATGTGCATATGTTCAACGCAGTTTGTCCGTTCTCTTATGTGCGTCAGTTCAACGCAGTTTGTCCGTTCTCTTATGTGCGTCAGTTCAACGCAGTTTGTCCGTTCTCTTATGTGCGTCAGTTCAACGCAGTTTGTCCGTTCTCTTATGTGCGTCAGTTCAACGCAGTTTGTCCGTTCTCTTATGTGCGTCAGTTCAACGCAGTTTGTCCGTTCTCTTATGTGCGTCAGTTCAACGCAGTTTGTCCGTTCTCTTATGTGCGTCAGTTCAACGCAGTTTGTCCGTTCTCTTATGTGCGTCAGTTCAACGCAGTTTGTCCGTTCTCTTATGTGCGTCAGTTCAACGCAGTTTGTCCGTTCTCTTATGTGCATATGTTCAACGCTGCTAAGTTCAACACAGGTTCAAGGCTATGCACTTAAGCGGCATCGACTGTACTTGTTGCTTTCTTTTTAGTTCTTCTTATGCACTTTGTAAGACTGTAAATCATGCGTTTATAAATTGCTTTTCAAAAGCAACTCGTCAGAAGTGATCTCGACATTACAATTCAAAACCTTTATCAAACAAAATAGCTTTCTCTGATTATTTGCTATTTTGCCCTGTCTTCTCTCCTATATCTTTACGAGATGTTTGCCTGTCCTAAGACACGGTTTAAAAGAATTTGAAAAATCATCCTGCAGGTCACATGCCTGCATGTTGGACAGCACTTAACAGCTCGCTCTTAACACGTACAGTGTTATAGCAACGCCACCTACTGAAACGAAATGAGTCCAGTATATTACGATGAACAACGTATAGGATTTTAGCAGTGCCACCTACCTAAGTGAAATAAGTCTATAGCACAACAAAGAAGTTCACTTTATGACTTCATGATATTTCTGTTCTGTTATAATATAGAAGTGATATTTAATCATGCCATGAAAGTAGTTTCACCTCCTCATTTGTTTTATAATTTCTACAGCTGATCTAGGCCAGTTTTCTCCATAGCCACATTTCAAACGCCTCGAGCTCCATTTCTGCCTTTCCAATAGTTCATGTAGTGTCACGCTCCATATGAGGCTTTCACCATTCTGTTCTTTAGATCAAGATTCAGTCTTCCTCTCAGAAGTTCTCCTCTCTTATAGAATGGTTCCTTTACCGTTGCTATTCTTCTCTTAATCTCTTAATTTGAGCGCCTCTGATGTGCACAGCGAGAGGCGCTATATAAATTGGATAGAAAACATTGAGGCACAGTTAGATAGATACAATACAATACAATCTCAGAACAGCATCTGCAATAACCTGTAATTAAACTTCTAGGATAACAAAACTGGTGGACTTTGCCCTTGGTGGTGATCTCTTCACCAGTGATGGCAAGTTATTCTTTTCCTTCATATTTACTCAATCTCATCACCTCAGTTTTCTTTCTATTTCATGTCATATTCTTCAGATATTTTGGTACCTGCTACCAGATGCCTGGCCATCTGCAAATCTTATGGCCATTGTTTCTTTTAACGCCCAAATAGCTGTTTTAACGTTCGCAAAAGATGTCCAAAACTTCAAAAAATGTTGGGCTAGGCTTAAGTATAATTCCAGTGGTGAGTTGCATACATTTGTTTTCACAAGATCATAAATGTAATTCTCAATTGAAGTGTTACATAATCCCATAATTCAAGTAAGATGTTATTACATTTTATAAGTACTAAATCATACAAGGTTTTGCCCTGTGAAATCTCATGAAAAGTCCACTGCAGCTAAGCACTCTCTCAACAGGTCCAGATGTTGCTGGGATACAGAAAAACTTTTCCAGTAGAGGAAAAAGTTAACCAAATCCCTGATCTGCAACGCTCGCCCAACTATTGATTTTGCCTCGAGAAACTGCTTCAATGTAACTAGTCACTAAAACACCAGCAGTCAAGGTTAACTGTGCCTCAACGTTTTCTTATCGCTTCTGATAAGAAGTGAACAATGAGGTCCTCTCTCACTTTGCCCTTGGCGGATTGCCGTATGAATTCAAAGCTACCGGTAACTCAGAAGTCCCTGAATGACCATCACTTCCAATAACCGGCAAATATCAACAACATTTAACAAATACTACACCGAGACCAAAACCAAGACCAAGACCACACCTTTAAGACCAAGATAAGACGAGGACTGCACCTTTAAAGACCAAGACCGAGACCAAGATGGGTACATTGTACTACATTCGAGACCAAGACCACATTTTTTCGGTCTTGAGACCAAGACTACGGCCTCGAGACCACATCAGTGGTAGCCGGCCGCCGGTACACCTATCGTGGACGGGCCGTAGCTTAGCATATTGTCTCTGTGATGTCTGTTGTAATGAAGCCAGTCATCTGTGACATGTCGTCATTGTTAAATAAACGTTATCAAATTGAAACGGGAAAGACAGTTATTATAAGGGGCCATCATATTAGTTATGAGTGCTCTAAACAACATCGTTCATTGTAGACACTTGCTTGTCGTGGACTTTGAACGGGATGAAGATTTGCTCACTCGCTGGAGCCCCACTCGCCCGCTTGAGCCTTGCTCACCTTGCTGGAGCCTCACTTGCTTGCTGGAGCCTCGCTTGCCTGCTGGTGCCTTGTTCACAAGAGCATAATTTATCTGTATGAAGGACACTGGCTCGCTCATCATACAGCCTCGCTGGAGCCTTGCTGGAGCTTTGTTCACTCACTGAGGCAATCTCAAACAGACTCTGGCCTTGCTTGGAGCTTTGCTCGCTTGACACGTGAACTTTGTCAACATTTTCGTAGCTTTGCCTTAAAGACCTTTGCCACACAGGCTAGGCCAGACCCATTGACAAAACCGCTAGTTTGTGTCAATATTATTTGCCAGAATTAGCACAAATTAAAGTAGGCATCAGTGATTTGTGTAACTTTGCAGCTGGTTGTAAAACCTGTTATTTTTTTCCTTGGAATCATCTGTGAATTTGTTCAGATAGGCCTACTGATGCATACTGTGCAGTGTCATACTAAGGAGTGTCATTCATAAGTAGTCTTCAGCAAATTAAAATAACTATTTTGCTCCCCTTAAAATATTTGTGAGAAAGTATAATTTGATATTTTATAGCTGGAGATTTTTATGTCCTTGCTGATTCGTCTCTGTGGTATCAAAGTGAACGATGAATGGTAATAGATAGGGTATGATTGATTCTTGAATTAGAAACCGATTTGTGCCGATTTTTGCCCTAGACCAATTAATCGGAATCGGTGCATTCCAGAACTACTGACCCGAATACCAAATGTCAAATGATGTAATATTTTTGACCAAAAGCAATTCCTTTTTTTGTTAATACAAAAGTATGTTTTGTTGACCTCCTGCAGTAATCTTTAATCTTTATCATTGAAAGTCTGTGTAAAATAATAAAATTGTGAGTCGACACATCATCAAAATGGTGGACAGTTGGGCTTTTGAGTAACAAACAGTGCCTAGAACCCAAATGAAAATGAATATTGCCGATTAATCGGATCGGAATCGACAAAAAAGCAAGCCGCCAACTAATCGGAATCAGAAATTGGCAAAACAATGCCAACCTAGTAATAGAGTTTAGCATTAATTTTCAGGCCACAGTTTGGGCTCTCCTGCTTCATGAGTTAGAGTAGGAATGTTTAAGGATGTGAATGTGAAATTCACAAGCTATTGCCAATTGAAGAAAACATTGATGCTGGAAAGATATACATGTACAGAAGTTCTGTTATTTTATCCTATTGTAGAACAGACTTATCAGCTGAAGTGCTAATAAATGAATTTTTTGCATTTGATGTAGATATATTCCTGAGCAATTACTTGTGAATGAGGAAAAAGAGGATACTTCTTCAACTGATCTTGAGACAAGAGTTGATGAAATTAATTGTGAAATTCACAAGTTAGTTTGCTTGGCTGATCCAACAATATTCTCTTTAGGTAAGTCATTTTCAATTTGTGCTCATTCAGCCATAGAACTAAAACTGTGTCACTTAATTAAGATGTTCAGTTGTGATACATAGTGGCAGCTTTACCCTTTTGCCCATGGCCATTCCCATTCATCCAATTGCCAAACTTGCATTGTCTTTTGAAAATGCAAAAAACAAAACAAAACTGAGAACACTGGAAGAAAGACTTCAGTATACACGGAGAGCTGTGCTTCTGGACGGGACAAGTTCTTATCTAATCTAACGATTTTTGTAGCACAGTTAGATATGTAATAAAACATGAAATCTGTTGGAGAAGCCCGATGACAATCAGATAGGTCAGAGAAACAGAGGTCAGATTATGGTGGGTTAGCAAGTTGAAACAGTTGAACCTTAAGACTGTGCACCTGGACAAATAAATATTAAAGGGTAGGGTTAGAATAACTTACTCTCCCACTCCAGGACATGTATGCAAGTTTACAGGGTATGGGTTAGAATTATTAGCTCACAACTCCAGGAATATTTATTTAGTGCATTTTTAAAACCTTGCAATGGCACTAAAGATAGCTATTAAAAAATCTAAATAGGTTTGATTTCATGTGAGTTGAAAAATGTTTTCAGGTCTTCTTTCTCATAACAGTTACAGTTTGAGACAAGATTATTCCAACGGATGATGCAAGAAAGCATGATGCACCTGCACACTGTCAGGCAGGAGTGTTTGTGACAAAGTCTGCTTGAGTTGCAGAATGCAGAGTGATCATTGGCTTGGCTGGCTCAAAGAGGTCACACAGCTCTCTCTCTCTCTCTCTCTCTCTCTCTCTCTCTCTCTCTCTCTCTCTCTCTCTCTCTCTCTCTCTCTCTCTCTCTCTCTGATCAAATCTTTTACTATTAGCAGAACCTAAACATTCTGAACATTCTGTCTTTTTGAGAGCAAGTGCAGCTTGTCCTCTATGTAGCTTGAAAGATTATAACAATTCAGGATGGACTGCAGCTGTCACTTTGGCTGAAGATTAAGGACAGCATTACAGTAGTCCAGGCACATCAGAATAAAGGAGTGGACACAGCAGTATTATACTATAAATTTTAGAAACAAACTGGGGAGTAAATGGCAAGTCCTGTGATGCGCTGGTCCCAATTCTGTGTCCACCATCTACTGCCAGTTCAGGCGCCTACATAAAGGAAAGCAAGACCTGCAAAAGAGTTGACATGCTGCTTGCTGTGTGCCTGGCCATAGAAATTCTGTCTTAGTCAGCCTCATCCGATTTCAGGACATCCATTTCTGCGCTAGTGTCACAATTGCTTGTGTTTTGGACATGCAAGCCATTATGTCTGTTTAGTGGCATGTCAAAAAGAGCTGAACGTCATTAGCGTACTATTGAACCCAGGCTCATAAAGCAGTAATGATCTTGGTCAGAATGTATATAAATGGTCCAAGGAGGGAACCCTGTGCAACACAGAACGTAACCGGTGCTCATGCCAACTTATCGGTTCCAATAACCTTGGAAAGGAACATAAGGTTGGTTTTTTAATGTAATTTGGAGCCATGTCAGACTAATCTGCTTCTTGATCATTTTCACAGATTAGATACATGTTTGTGGAATTTGTTTGATAATTCTGGCATGTTTGGACTTCCGGAGTTAAGTTTAGTTTGGATTTAATTTGTGTTTGGATAGTATTTGGACAGTGTCACATCACTGAAGCTGAAATGCGTTTTGATTAGTTAACCTATAACAGGTAGACAGATTTCCATCTGGACAGTGTCAAGCACCAAACTCCTTTGAAGTTGCATTAGCAATTAATTACAGAGGTTCTACAACCAGTGGGCTGATTACTGATGAAAGCCTGTTCTGCACAGACCTGGTGATATGAGGGCATATTTTGGACTCGGTATTATCTAACATTCAACAAGAGAATGCCAGTTGGTGATGCTAATTATTTGCTGTGGACTTTTGTTTGACTGTCATCACTCCCCATACTCAATGTAATGCTGAAGAAAAGTTCTCAGCGCAACACAAAAGTCGATTCAAGAAGACCAGCTTATTCGCTGGCGCTATATCAAATCAAGTCTGCAATAGCCACCAGGTCAGAATCTGGGAGGTCAGGCCGAGGAGACAGCATGGTGCTATGGTGGCAATCAGTGATGATGGTGGTCGTGTGGTGGCACAGGCATAGAATAGGAAAGTTTGAAGAGTTCGGTTTTTAGTCATGAGTGGAAAGTCGCAGAGGAGAGTGCAAGCAGAGGAGAGGTGAAATTAAGAGGTGAGATGGGAGGATGAGCAAACTGGTGGAGCTCTTTTGGAGTTCATTCCATAGAGCTGGTGCAGCATAGACTAAGGAGCGGTTGCAGAATTTCAGAGAGGATGAGAAGGCCGAGATAGAGAAAGATGTGATGATGAGCGAGTAGAACCGGGCAGCTGGATAGTGAATACTTGGCAAATGTAAGAGGGTTGAGAGGTTTAAAGGGCATTGTAGGGAAGAGATGCAATTTTGTAATGGATATGCTGAGGGACTTTTAGCCAATGGAGCAATTTGAGAACAGGGGTTATGTGATGGTGTTTGGGAGTTTTGGTGAATGCACAGGCGAGAGCATTCTGGACTGTTTGCAGGCGTTTTACTTGACAAGAGTCGATGTTGTAGAAAAGGGAATTACAATAGTCGAGTTTGGAATGAACAATTAAGGTGGCTAATGTGCATGCAGTCTTGTAATCAAGTATTGGGCACAGTCAACAAAGGTCACGAAATGCGAGATAACTGGATGATATGGTCGGAAAAGGTTGGGTTTGTATCGAAGATGATTTCAAGAATGTGGACAGAAGAAGAGTAAGGCACAGGCACTGTTGGAAAAAGACCGGATGGATAGGTTAGTTTGTTTAATTGCTCGCAGAGGCCAATAATTATGGGAATTCTGTTTTTGAAGGGTTTAGGCTTAGCAGGTTGGTGGTCATCCAGAATGATATCTGGGTGCTGATGTTACATTATGACACTCTACAAACAAAATAATAAAGTATGCGAATGACAGCTACATTCTAATTCCATCAACAAATAATGGATTGATAATGTCCAAAATCGAACTCATGTCACTGCATGAGCTGATTCGTGCAATTTAAAACTGATTCATTCTCAGATCCAGCAAATGATAGTTGGCTGGCGGCCAATGAAAGGGCTGCGTGATGATCTTCCAAAAGTGACACTGGGCCTCACCAGGGTCTGGACATCGTAGGTGTCACAATGACAGAACAATTTAGCTTCGACACGCATGTTAAAAACATCATCAAGACTAGGCAGACTAAGGCAGTCGATGTCTCAGCGTTCTAACAGCACATGGGTTAATGGGCCAATCTCTGAGTAATGTAACAAATGCAACCACAGTGTCGTATGCTGTGTCGGATGCTGTATGCGGCCCCAGCGTGGTGGGGCTTTGTGGGGGGAGGGGGACGCACGTGTCTTCAGGCTACTATACGGTGACTGGTTCGGTCTCGATATCTACCACAATCCTACCAAAGTTTTGAGCAACTTTGCCAGAGAGCAGACTCCAACCTCTTTTCTACCATCATTAGCAACCCTGCACATGTATTACATCAGCTACTGCCTCCCATGAAAACTGTTTCATACTCGCTATGCCCCAGAACCCAAAATAGAATCATACCTTAGGCAAACTCTCCATCTTGTTAAATATTTGTCACACAGATGCTTTATACTTGACTATCTTTTTTGTAAAGCTTTTTGTTCTATATTTGCCTTTACTTTTTATTTTACAGATGGAAGTTTACAACTCATCTCTTTTATGCAGCCATTGTGGAACAGTTTTTTAACTTTAAATACTAAAACAAAAATATTCCAAAGCCAGATGCCAAAAAGCTTGTAATTCAAATGATTGGATGGTCTGAAAATGTGAGCTTAGAAGGTTTAAAAATGACTAAAGAAGAAGAAAAGAGCAGCTCTTAAGCTATTGGCTATGCAGTGTTAGTGACTTCATTTTCTGAGCCTCGGCATTTGAGGGAAGATGGCCTGTCCTCTCCTTCACCGTCTCATCTTCCCAGTTCCCACCAACAGTGTATGGTCAGCAGCGGCGCCGCCAGGATTTTAATTGTGTACGAACAATAGGCCGAAGATCACACGTAGGCCGGGGCCCGGAGACGAAGGTATGTGGGGGTATTATGATTTATGAACGAGCGTCCGAAGGAGAATTGCTGAGGCGCGCAGCGCCGATAGGGGAGGGGTTTGGGGAGGTGGATGTGCCCCCTCCCCACTTAAAACTTTTCCGAATTTTCATACTCTAATGGTAGCATTTTAAGCAGTCATCTGAACAAAATTGCTCTATCATTTTAGTGCTGACAGGAACCAGCTGTCACTCGTAGCTAAGACCTTTCAATGCGCCTATCCAGTATCCACTAACTCTTCATCTCTTACCTTCACCTCTGATGCCCCGGTCTGCAATCTCAGTGTTACTTTAATTTGATCCAAATCTCTCCTTCTCTAACCACATCTCCAACCTCTGGCGCTCCTGCTTCATGCACATGTGACCTCCGCCGCATCCGACCCATGCTCGATTTCAAAACTGCCTCCATCATTGCTACCTCCATTGTCCACTCAGAGCTCGACTACTGCAATTCCCTCTTTCTCAACATCGAATCCACCAAACTATAAAGCGTCTGCAGCTCATCCAAAACTCACTAGCCAGAGCCGTCACCAGAAAGCCCAAGCATCATCATATCACTCCCATCCTCAAATCTGGTTAAAAATCCCAGAGCGAATTCACTTCAAAGTCCTATCACTAACCTACAACTCTATACAATACTCCCAGCCCAGATATCTTCGCGACCTCTTCACCATCCAGCCAACCCGCTCTACCCGTTCATCCTCCGTTCTCACTTTTTCTTGACCTCCGGTCATTACTCATTTCAAGTTCTCCAACCGAGCCATATCCAACACGGCACCACGTCTCTGGAACGATCTGCCTTCTGAATTTCGCACTTTTTCGGTTTCTCCATCATCATCGCCAATCACCCACCATCATCTGCCTCAGGCTCCTCTATCCATCACCCAAGGCTTTCCACTCGAAACTAGTCTCTCCTCTTCAAAAACTCCTTTCTCAACTCAACTGATCATCTACCTTCCAACTCTCGACCTAAACGACACCCACCTTAGCAGCTACTCTGACCCCTCTGATCAACTGGAAACCGGACTCGGACCTCCTTCGGACTACTCTCTCGGACAACCCTTCTGACTAGGTGCAGCGCTTGTGAATAAGCTGGTGCACTGCGCATGGCTTTAGAATGGCGCTTTAGAAGTTTGGAGATTACGATTAGGATTACGAAATCAAGTCCACAATAGCCAAACTCCTCTGTTCCTTTCGGTGCCAAGTCAAAATCCGTGGAGGTCAAGCCTCCATGGTGCTAGCACAGCATGGTGCTACGGTGGCAATCGGTGATGATGGTGGTCGTGTGGTGGCGCAAGAGTAGAATCAGGATAGGATATCTTGAAGAGTTTGGTTTTCAGTATTTAGTGGAAAGTAGGAGGGGAGAGGCAAACGGAGGGGAGGTTAAATTAAGATGAGAGGTAGGAGGATGAGCAAACTGGCGGAGGTCTTTTGGGAGTCCGTTCCAAAGAGCTGGTGCAACGGTTGCAGAATTTCAGAGAGGATGAGACTGGAGGCCGAGATAGTGAAAGGTATGATGATGAGCGAGTAGACTCGGGCGATTGAATGGTGACTAGCTGTCGAATGTAAGAGGGTTTAGGCGTTTGAAGGGCATTGTAGGTAAGAGATACTATTTTGTACTGAATGCGCTGAGGGACTTTTAGCCAATGAAGTGATTTGAGAACAGAGGTTATGTGGTGGTGTTTGGGAGTTTTGGTGACTGTTTGCAGGAATTTCATTGGAGAAGAGTATAGATACTGTAAAAAGGGAGTTACAGTAGTCGCGTTTGGAATGAACAATCGAAGTGGCTATTGTACCCGCGGTCTTGTAGTCAAGTATTGGGCGCAATTGACAAAGGTGATGTGATCGGAAAAGTTAAGGTTCTTATCAAAAATTATTCCAAGATTGCTAACAGGAGAAGAGTAAGGTACGGGAGAAGTGAGATCTTTCGGACAAAGGTCAGGCGGATAGGCTAGTTTGTTTAATTGCTCGCGGAGGCCAATAATGAGAAGTCCTGTTTTTGCAGGGTTAAGACATAGCAGGTCAGCGCCGCTCAGCGGTCATTCAGGCTGAAATCTGAGTGATGGTGTTGCGTAAGACTAGTGATTTAGTGCACCTGGAAGGCAGTGAGGGGAGAAAGATATGAAGAGTTAGAGTTGTGTGTCGTCGGCATGGAGGCGATGAACAGCAGAGGATGAGGAAATGAGTTTGCCCAGTGGGGAGGTGTAAAGAATGAACAGCAAAGGACCGAGAACAGAACCTTGAGAAACACCGCAGGTGAGGGTGTGCGGATTAGATGAGTGATCAGCGGCATTGACAGTGAAAGAGCGTGAGGAAAGGTATGAGATATAAACCACTAGATGGTGTTAGACTGTTAGTTTACCTGTTAAAACTAGTATCTAAGTTATTATAATTTTTTAACTTAATAATATTTCACTTTTTTTCATTTGCAATTTTTCATTTCTTAGCCTTTCAGCGCTGTACGCACTAGCGTAAGTGCGTACGCCTCGCGGCGCCCCTGATGGTCAGTGTACTCGTTATAGCTAAGTTTGCTAGGGAGTCACGCGGAGCACAAATCTTGAACCAAATTTCTACCCTGGCTTGAACCTCCGACCTCTTGTTATCGAGCACCCCGTAAATGCCATAGAAATAGCATTAACTGTTATATAAAGTCCTTTTTAAGAAATTACTAGTTCCATTTGCTATTCTAGTTCGTTTCAATGCATTAACATTTTTGTTATTATTCAGTTCTTCTCAGCAAAAATATCCCTGGTCACGTTCTTATAACAAGACAGTTTTGAAATGAATGACATTCATTATGCAAGTTGATGTTATTTAAGATTACAATTTCTTGTATGAATAGGATTTCGACTGGCTTAAGTTTCATGCATATTTGTTATTATAACCCAAGTACTTGAGAAAAACCTGCTAGTAGCAGTACCTAACATGGCCTTGTGCTGTTCTGCTTTTGTGTTAGGTGAGACCAATGAAGGAAAGCAATGTATTAAGTTAGGCATTGTACCAGACTGTGAACATCTGAAACGACTTCTCCAAAGCATCAGCAAAGCAGGAAAAACAGTCGAGGTTTAAATATATTATTTTCTTTCTTTTAAATTTCTAAAATGCTGTCTTGACAATATTTGGCTTAAATGAGGTTGCACAGCAATTGTGGAGGCTCAAACACATAATATAATAATATTCTTCTTTATTATTTCAAACTGACAAGCACGCAGTATCAATCAATCAAATCAACTTTATTGTTCACCGCTTCAGTTCAGTGTTTACATGTTTAGACAATTTTTCAAATACAGTGACAATAGGAACCTTAAGTTCCGCTAACAGGATAGCCCTAGTGCTATGTCAATCAGTCTAGACTATACAGTTGCTTATTTAGTTAGTTTTTATGACTTCATTTCTTAAATATCATTATAATATGTCACGTGGCGCTTCAGCGTGTTGACACACCGGTTCGCGCCTCTGAGTAGATATCTTGAAGGGGCGCTATATCAAGTTTAATTGATTGATTGATTGAATCAACACAGTTGTAGTTCACATAGTTATATAACATGACCAGCATTATTATTATTCAGCAGCAACATTGTTCTTAATCTTCAACCATTGTATCATTAAATGTATCATTGTTCTTAATCTTCAATATCATTACAATTCATAGTGTGAATGGATGATCACAAGTTGTTACAGGAGTCGAATTTAACGGTAAGGCAGCCAGCCAGCGATGCAAGGCGCCAATCACGTCCTACTACTAATTTTACCAATACCATCTGGCGAATGATAGGCCGAGTGAACCTTTGGGAGGGTAGCTGGTATCGACCCCACTTCCTCCTTGATGTTCTGCTGTTCACGCCAGTGATGTTATTATTATTCTATGGGCATGCACTTCATGTTACAACCCTGCTGATAACCATGTCACATAGTATTAAGCTGATTATGTGATTGTGCTTTGTACATACTTCACGTAAAGTGGAATGGTATTTGCATACGTGGATTGGAAAGGTACACATACAATTCATGTGATCAGCCATAGATATTGTTCCCCATCAAGGTTAAGTAGAAGGTGTGAGACCCAATGACAGCAGGAGCTCTTCACCAATTTAAAATATTTGCCAAATTAAAAAAGTTTTCCTATGGTTAATAAAGAAACAATGGTTGTCACTAAAGATGTTAATTTTCTCAACATTTTTAATTTGACATCCACGGTGCTAAACTGACAACATCTTTGAAACTACTTAAAGTATACATACTTTTGAAACAGAACTAAATGCACAATTTTACTAAATAAAAATCTAAAAATGTGCTTAATCCAATTTACAAGCATTTTTTCAGGACAGGTCACATACCTGACCATGTTTAAGAAATGCTAAAACAATTTGGAAAAGGTAATTTGTGAATGTTTTCAGAAAGCAAATAGGCATAAAATGGGTCAAAACAATGAGTTCTTTGCATATCTATATTCCTTGTATTAGTTTTCAAACTAAGTTCTGCTGCAGACTTTTGCTAAGCTTAATTAACATGTCCCTATTGAGCTCTAATTTGAAGTTGTATGCAAATGACCAAGTCATATAAGTCATATTCAGATTTAATTGATGCTCAGAGGCATTTTAATATATGCTCCAGTTAAACCTGCTCATGCATATTCATGACCCACAGGCACAGCAAGTTAGGTTACCATTTATGGTATTTCTTGCGATTTCACGTGACCATCGACTAATGTATTGGACATTATGATAACAGAAGTTTCTCAGGCATGGTCACAAATCTAATATAATCTAAGAACTTCTATAGCTCCACTATAATAATGCTGAGGGCATCAGTCGACGGTCGCCTCTAATCAAAATCGTTGTGCAAGCCAAATTCCAGGATGAGTCTGGTCGAAAGTCAAGACGGGAGTCCGACGTGACACGGAAACAGCATATGAGTCCAGGAAAAGATGAGCTTTAGTTAAGATCTGAGGGCTGCAGACTCCAGAGTGAAGTTTTGCAAGAAGAGAGTTGCAGAGTCTATGACCAGCAACAGAGAAGTTATAAAAGCTCATACTTTGGAGTTCTAGTGATAGTTCTGGCCAAGATGTTTTGGACTCTGAAGCTTCATCAAGTTAGCTTTCGAAAGGCCAGTAAGAGACTGCAGAAGCCCAGCAGTCTCTTACTGCCTTGATTTTCCACACAGATCAAGGCAGAATAGCAAAAGTTAATGGCTGAGAGGGATGAGAATGAAGGTCAAGAAAAAATGTAGTTACATTGTTGTATGAAAATAAAGTCCTATGAAAATAAACTCTACTGTGGATAGAAGAATAAAAATGTAATAGTGATATGGAAACCTAACAAGAACATTATAAAATGTGATTTTAATGTCAAATGATGTTGCACATGCTTCACAGCTGTTAGCAAACTGATTTGTAAATACAATTTATTTCTGCTTTCAGATGAGATTGAATGCACAACCTTTGATAGGTTCTTGAAAGATCGTATGCAAATATCCAGATATTTCCTGTTACATTCCTTGCTGCAATTGGATTAAAAGCGGCTAGCCACCACGGATGCCTCTGAAAATGATCACAGGCCTCCATAAAGTAGAATTACTAGAAGCAGATGCAGAGCCAGAAAAACCAAAAATGTAACAGATGTGGCTGAGACAGATGCCACAGACCAGTTCGAGCAGGAAAATTGTACCCTGACAGAAACAGTAATAACATGGAATGTAGATTATATAGGCTGCACTTTCTAAATACACCAATATTTTTTCGTTTCACTCACTGTTTTTACAATAAAATGGACAAATTAATCTAATAATCTAGTCTACATGAAGTCAATAATTATTTATTAATATTAGGTCGACCTTAGGAAACCTATAAAACTCTGTAGGGACTTACACTGTACTATAACTAAGTTAAGTAAACCTAATACTAATATCATTAACTTTGGCCATAAACTAACTCAGACCAGTCTACTTTCTTAGGTGTACTGTTAATAACGTATCCCAATTTCCAGTGGGTTTGGCCCAAAATAAAAGCTGCATAGGGCCAGAGATATCCTTGAGACGGGCCTGTTTCAGTCTCCTCAATCCCAGGTCATGGCACCGCTCAGTCTATGGACCCTGCTACAGCTCAGTCCAGGAGCTTTGCCCATGTTGGGCCCACCATCTGGAATCGTCTTTCTCAAGAGCTGTGGCTTGAGCCTTTCATTTTGTCCCTTCTATAGGTGCAGTGTAGTTGAGGAATATTGAGCTGGGATGGGTGGATGATGGGTGAGTTGGTTGGGTCACTGTCGAGCCACTAAGCCCTTCATCATGTATTCGTCAGTAAACTGAGTATAACACAGTAAGTAGCCTTTATTTGCATCTGACATGCAAGGTGAGAAGGAAGGTAACAGGACTGTTCTGATTATGTCATTCTGTTTATTTGCTTAGGGTAGTCATGAATATTTACAAGGATATACAAGGATCATTTATAAACTTCAAGCTTAGCAATGTATATTCAACAATTAAATATGAGGCAACAGTCAAAAGAAACACTTTAGTTGTCAGCATAGTAGACATAGTAGTAGGTTGACTGTTAGATGCTGGAGCTAAAGTACTAGCCGAAATGTTTGCAGCCATTTCAGAATCAGACTTTTCTTGATATTGCCATTCATCTAGAAAATAAAACAATTGTTTAAGCTATATCTACAATTGTGCATATACAAGTAAGAAAAAGTTGCTTAATCACTTGTGCAAGAACCTCAAAGATTCATTACAAAGATTTCATTCATTACAAAGATTTATATAGCGCCCCTTCAAGGTTACTACTCAGGAGCGCTCCCGACCCCAGCACGGCTGAAAAGGACAGTTTTGAGGCAAGAATAGAAAGATTCAGAGTGGATTCTGGGATGCAAACGCAGTGCCAAAGGGAGCCCATTCCAGAGGGAGGGCCAACCACTGAGAAGGCGCGATTCTGCTTAGTAGCTGTGCGGGCAAAAGGGACCATGAGCACGCCCCGCTCAGTAGAGCGGAGAGAGCGACGACCCGGAGCACCCAAGGTAGGGCAGCAGAGGTCGCATAGATAGGCAGGGCCTAGACCCAGCAAGGACCGCCAGACCAAAGAGATCATCCGCTGCAGTAGAGGGAGCCAATGAAGCACATCCAGCATATAACCTGAGACGTGGCCAAATTTGGGAATACGTCCGCAAAGGCGTGCGGCAGAGCGCAGGACCCGGGTCAGGCACCCCAACCGACCAGCTGGGAGACCAGCATAGAGTGAGCAACAGTAATCAAGTCGGACTGTGATAAAAGAGTGTATGAGTGTAGCGGTGGAGTTCGAAGTAAGTGAGCGAGCAACAGTGCGGAACTGGCGTAACTGATAGTAAGAATCACGGCAGAGGCGGTTTATATGAGGGGCAAAGGTTAACTCTTGGTCCAGTGTAACTCCAAGGTCACGGACAACAGAGGAAAAGACAAACTGAGGGAAGTCTGAAGCAATGGTGGATAGGTCTAGCTTCGCAAGCTGCTGCCGAGTGCCCAGCCAGATAAATTGGGTTTTGATGGGTTGAGGCGCAGGCGGTTCGTTGACATCCAGGTCTCCAGGGTGCCCAAAGCCAGGCTCATTGCTCGAACAGCAGCAGTGGCGTTAGCAGCAAGGCAGTGCAGGTAGGCCTGAACGTCATCAGCGTACAGGTGACCTAGCACAGCAGAAGCAGTAAGTAGGGAACCAATTTCAGAGGTGTAAATGATGTAAAGAAGGGGACCCAGCACCGAGCCCTGCAGAAGGCCGTAAGGGGCAGGGACCCATGAGGACCTGGAGGGCCCATGGACCACACAGAAAGAGCGATCACTGAGGAATGAACCCAGCCAACTAAGAAAGTTACCAGACAGGCCAAATGAAATTTGTAGCCGCTTAAGTAAAATTTCATGATCAACAGTGTCGAAAGCAGCACTAACGTCAAACAAGGCCAGCAGAGTGAGTTGCGAACTATCTATAGCCCATAAATGTCAGAAAGGAGTCGGAGCAAGATGCTTGTATAGCTCAGGCAGTTTAAAACTTTCACAATATGTGAATTTTGCAAATCAGGTGCAATAGAAATGATGGTCTTTGTTAAAACAATGGACTGGTTTTTCATGACGACTATCATAATACACTAGATAAAAAAGATTTTGGGGCCAAAGACATAATATACAAATCATGTTCACCATCTGAAGGCAGTAAAAGTGTAACCTGCACAAATTCATTCATTCATTCATTCATTCATTCATTCAGATTTAAATAGCACCTCTTCAAAGGAACTACTCGGAGGTACTCCCGACTACAGCACGGCCAAAAAGAACCGTTTTAGAAATGGAACGTGTCAGAAAGCGTTTTGGGAAGCAATTCCAAGGGCAGCCCATTCCAGACAGTCGGGCCCACCACTGAGAAAGCACGATTTTGCATGGTAGCTGTGTGGGTATGAGCACCCCCTTCCCAGAGGAGCGACAACCCTGGGCGCCTGATACGGGACAACAGAGGTCCCACAGATAGGTTGGGGCAAGGCCCAGCTGACATCGCCACACCAGGGTCCTGTATACAATGCGCTGGCAGACATGGAGAGGGTAGTTTTGATCTAATCGGGCGGTTGCGTCACTGTAGAAGTTATCCCAGGCTTCTTGGAGGTCGGTGGGTAAGGTGAGGTCTGGGTCGATGATTTCAAATCCACGAAGGGTCAAGGAATGTTGTGAGGGAGATCTTTGTCTGAAAGTGATAGCAATGTGTTTCCCTTCCATCTGTGATTGGGTTGCCAGTGGTAGCAATGATAGCTTTGTGGTCTGTTCGGATGGGTGAATAGATGACATTGCAGAACTGAAGATATAATTGGTAATAATTATTAGCTTACCGCAAAGACAAGTGGCTGTGTTTTCTGGATTTACACAATTTTTGTCTAGTGTTTGGCAAAGTGGAGAAGAGCCTACAATTAAAAACAAGATTTCTCTGTTGAAAATTAGTAGTGCATTTTACTACACAATCAACCAAATAAATTACAATCTAATGACACAAAAAACCGAACAGACACTGCCTGGAACATTATATTTTCCATATTGGTAGAGCTAAAGCAATAACGATACTTGAGTTCTATCGTCCTGACATGTTGCCATTATGAATTGCACTCCAATTCCAGACATGTCTTTTTGGTTTTATGCTTACATAATAACTTAATAACTTTGTGTCATATTGAGAGATGTTGGTAAAGAGGAGAGGATTTTCTAGATAGCCACCCACCCCTGTTGGAGGGTGAGCAATGGTTGACTCCTTGAAGATCCTTGGAGTTACCTTTAGGAGTAACCTTAGTGCCACCCCACATTGATGAAATCATAGGTGCTTGTTCTGGTTCACTACATGCACTGCGCTAGATCCAATGGCCTATCACGGGAGGCTTTGAATGTTGTTGCTGAAGCAACTACAATATCTAGATTAATGTATGCTGTCCCAACATGGTGGGGTTATGTGACTGCAGCAGACCGCCAAGACTGGAACGGTTCCTGGTCAAAACAGTTCGGATGGGATATCTATGTGATGGAGGGGCAATGATGGAGAAGTGGGCTGCAGTTGTAGAAGATCATCTCCTCAAGGCTGCTGAATGAAGTCGAAACCATGTGCTGTGTCGCCTGTTCCTGCCACCTATCAGACGCCATTATGCGCATTGTCTGTGAGCACATGGATTAGAGCTGCCGTGCAAGGATGACAAAAATTTCATACCAACCTTGGGTCTTATAAATAAGCATATCAACCATCTTTGCCACTGACAAATTCAAATCCAGTCATTAATAAGATAATACAAGAAGTAATCAAGTATGTCCTGAAGTCAATTTTCTACATAATGCTAATTAGACTCATTTCCTTTTCATATGTAGCGCTGCTAAAATGTTTACATCAAGAACTAGACTCCTTTAATTTTGGTAGGTGGCAGGGGCGCCGTTAGGCGTACGCACTTACGCAAGTGCGTACAGCGCTGAAAGGCTAAGAAATTAAAAATTGCACATGAAAAAAGTGAAATATTATTAAGTTGCAATTAAAATTATAATAACTTAGGTACTAGTTTTAATAGTAGGTAAAACTCACAGTCTAACACCATCCAGTGGTTTATATCTCATACCTTTCTTCTCGTTTTTCACTGTCAATGCCGCTGGTCTCTCATCTAATCCGCATACCCTCACCTGCGGTGTTCCTCAAGGTTCTGTCCTCGGTCTGATATTAATTCTTTTATCTGTACACCTTCCACTCAGCAAACTCATTTCCTCATTCTCTGCCGATCATCATCTCTCTGCCGACGACACACAACTCTTCATATCTTCTCTCCCCTCACTCCCTTCCAGGTGCACTAAATCACTTACGCAACATCATCACTCAGATTTCAGCCTGGATGACCGCTAACCTGCTATGTCTTAACCCTTCAAAAACAGAATTCTTCATTATTGGCCTCCGCGAGCAATTAAACAAACTAGCCTATCCTCCCGACCTTTGTCCAACAGATCTCACTTCTCCCGTACGGTACCTTACTCTTCTCCAGTAGGCCTATATATATGAGAATTGTAGAAAAAAGACTGCGGTCAGACATTGATCCACATGGAGTTGGGGTGTTCACAATGGGGTATTATGAAAGACTAAGGGTTTTGTGGGCGCTGAGAAATTTTCGAAGATTTACATTTACATTTGCATTTAGTGAATTAGTAGTAGTAGGCTAAGGAAACTATAGGCCTACTACTAAGCATAGTAGTGCAAGCACGTCAGTAACGTCATAATCTACCAGAGTTCGTTTCCAATAATTTTTCAAGAAGGCCTATGAAAATAATCGATCGACTTGGAAAATAATAATCGATCGACTCGGAAAATAATCTATCGACTCGGAAAATAATCTATCGACTCGGAAAATAATCTATCAACTCAGAAAATAGTCTATCGATTCGGAAATTGGAAAATAATCTATCGACTCGCAAACTAATCTATCGATTCGCAAAATAATCTATCGACTTCGGAAAATAATCTATCGACTCGGAAAATAATCTGTCTACTGCTGAAATGATATTTGTACAAATATTATATAAGGACAGCTAAATGACTTATCTTGAGCGAAAATAATCTATCGACTCGGAAAATAATCTATCGACTTGGAAAATAATCTATCAACTCAGAAAATAGTCTATCGATTCGGAAATTGGAAAATAATCTATCGACTCATAAAACTAATCTATCGACTCGGAAACTAATCTATCGACTCGGAAAATGATCTATCGACTCGGAAAATAATCTATTGACTCGCAAAATAATCTATCGATTCGGAAAATAATCTATCGACTCGGAAAATAATCTGTCTACTGCTGAAATGATATTTGTACAAATATTATATAAGGACAGCTAAATGACTTATCTTGAGTGTTGTCTTTCAAATTTCAAAATATCAAATTTCAAAATGTAGTGTTCCTTGAACATTTAGTAAAACTACATCATTAGGCCCTACCTCATGGCTTCACAATTCGGTAGTTGAATCCTTCTTGTTTGGATTGTGTACCGTTTGTAAACTATTTCAGCTAACTGTGTCTGGTCAGAAATGTGTTTACCCTAAGGCTTACAGCGCTCTTAGAAATTCAACGTATTTTCTTGATTTTGATTAATTTCAATAAGTGTCTGGTTTGCTAGTAGGCTATTGTCTGCAGTCAAACTCAAATGGGACTCAAACTACATCTTAGCAACGAGTGACATCAAGCAACAAGCATTGAAATAATAAAACAATTTTGTTAAGATGACTGCTTAAAATGCTACCATTACAGTGTGGAAATTCAAAAATGTTTTAAGTGGGGATGGGGCACACTCCCTCCGCAAACCTCTCCCCTGCTCGGTGCATCGTGCCACAGCGATCGTCCTTCGGACGCCCGTTCATCGTATCCCCCCACTTACCATCGTCCCCGGGCCCCGGTCTACGTGTAGTCTCAGGCTTATTGTGCGTACACAATTAAAATCCTGGCGGCGCCGCTGGTAGGTGGTGCTGCTATCGCATTATATTGCTGCATTGTCCAACATGTTATCACACTGTTCATTTTAGTACATAGGCTTTGGAAGGTAATTTAAAGTAACTTAGCTTTACATAGCCAGTGAGCATTCATATATTGTAATTGTAATTGTAATTGAACATTTGTATAGCGCCACTCGCAGATTCAGAGGCGCTCCCGACCCAGGGCTCTAACAAATAAGACAGTCTTCAGGCGTTTCGAAACAGAGGAAGAGAAGGCTGAGGAGCTCAAGACGCAATTCATGCGGAAGATGGTTCCAACTATTAGTCTTAAGATTCTGACAGCTGGATCTAGGCCTGCAGTAACCAGTAACCCACTGACCGCAAGATGTATACCAGTAACAGAAGCAGCAGGTCATGGCGCATACAGAGTTAGGATCTGGAAGAAGAGGGCATGACTGACCAATCACGATTATACCTTTACGAAGCGCTTCCGAATGACTTAGGATAAGTAAGCCAGTATAGGAGAGTCGAGGAGCAGTTGGTGAGAGTTCAGTAATCAGTGTCAAGGCCAGCAGCTTAGACCAGGCAGTCTAGTGTTCAGCAGACACTAGGCGTTCATCTTGAGAAGTCTAGAATAAGAATACGACAAGTGAATATGAAACACTGATATGAGCACAACTGGAGTGAATATTAACACTGATATGAGCACAACTGGAGTGAATATCAAACACTGATTCATTCATTCATTCATTACAGTTTTGAGGCAAGAATAGAAAGATTCAGAGTGGATTCTGGGATGCAATCGCAGTGCCAAAGGGAGCCCATTCCAGAGGGAGGGGCCAACCACTGAGAAGGCGCGATATGAGCACAACTGGAGTGAATATTAAACACTGATATGAGCACAACTGGAGTGAATATTAACACTGATGTGAGCACGACTGGAGTGAATATCAAACACTGATATGAGCACAACTGGAGTGAATATGAAACACTGATGCATGAGCACAACTGTAGTGAATATGAAACAGCACGACTGGACTGATATGTGGAAATATGAAACACTGATATGAGCACGACTGGAGTAAATATGAAACACTGATATGAGCACGAACTGGAGTGAATATGATATGAGCACTGATATATGAAACACTGATATGAGCACGACTGGAGTAAATATGAAACACTGATATGAGCACAACTGGAGTAAATATGAAACACTGATATGAGCACGACTGGAGTGAATATGAAACACTGATATGAGCACAACTGGAGTGAATATGAAACACTGATATGAGCACGACTGGAGTAAATATGAAACACTGATATGAGCACGACTGGAGTAAATATGAAACACTGATATGATGTGATGGAGGGGCAATGATGGAGAAGTGGGCTGCAGTTGTAGAAGATTGTCTCCTCAAGGCTGCTGAATGAAGTCGAAACCATGTGCTGTGTCGCCTGTTCCTGCCACCTATCATACGCCATTATGCGCATTGTCTGTGAGCACATGGATTAGAGCTGCCGTGCAAGGATGACAAAAATTTCATACCAACCTTGGGTCTTATAAATAAGCATATCAACCATCTTTGCCACTGACAAATTCAAATCCATTAATTAATAAGATAATACAAGACGAGGGACATAATGATTACTGATGAAAGCCTGTTCTGCACAGACCTGGTGATATGAGGGCATATTTTGGACTCGGTATTATCTAACATTCAACAAGAGAATGCCAGTTGGTGATGCTAATTATTTGCTGTGGACTTTTGTTTGACTGTCATCACTCCCCGTACTCAATGTAATGCTGAACAAAAGTTCTCGGCGCAACACAAAAGTTGATTCAAGAAGACCAGCTTATTCGCTGGCGCTATATCAAATCAAGTCTGCAATAGCCACCAGGTCAGAATCTGGGAGGTCAGGCCGAGGAGACAGCATGGTGCTATGGTGGCAATCAGTGATGATGGTGGTCGTGTGGTGGCACAGGCATAGAATAGGAAAGTTTGAAGAGTTCGGTTTTTAGTCATGAGTGGAAAGTCGCAGACAAGTATGTCCTGAAGTCAATTTTCTACGTAATGCTAATTAGACTCATTTCCTTTTCATACGTAGCGCTGCTAAAATGTTTACATCAAGAACTAGACTCCTTTAATTTTGGTAGGTGGTGCTGCTATCGCACTATATTGCTGCACTGTCCAACATGTTGTCACACTGTTCATTTTAGTACATAGGCTTTGGAAGGTAATTTAAAGTAACTTAGCTTTACATAGCCAGTGAGCATTCATATATTGTAATTGTAATTGTAATTGAACATTTGTATAGCGCCACTCGCAGATTCAGAGGCACTCCCGACCCAGGGCTCTAACAAATAAGACAGTCTTCAGGCGTTTCCAAACAGAGGAAGAGAAAGGCTGAGGAGCTCAAGACGCAATTCATGCGGAAGATGGTTCCAACTATTAGTCTTAAGATTTTGACAGCCTGCAGTAACCAGTAACCCACTGACCGCTAGATGTATACCAGTAACAGAAGCAGCAGGTCATGGCGCACAGGGACGTAACTAGATTATACGTTGGGCTTGGGGGCTTAAGCCCCAAAAGCGAAGCTGAAGCCCCCTAAAATGAATCAAGCCTCACGGCTTCAATATGGGCTCAGGGCTACCAACAGTACACGCCATGTTCAGGGCTTAAAGCCCCCCAAACGAAAAGTCCTAGTTACGCCACTGATGGCGCATACAGAGTTAGGATCTGAAAGAAGAGGGCATGTGATGACAATGTCTTGATGAAGAATTATTACTGTAGTCCACCGTCGACTTCTACAGAGCGGCGGTCTACCGTCTTCATAGGCAAGCCACTTTGAGAATATCGTATCATTTGAGGAAAATAATAGATGGACCCCAGATGTTAGACAAGGATCCAAGGTAGAGGTCCTAAGTTTGACTGACTAATCACGATTATACCTTTACGAAGCGCTTCCGAATGACTTAGGATAAGTAAGCCAGTATAGGAGAGTCGAGGAGCAGTTGGTGAGAGTTCAGTAATCAGTGTCAAGGCCAGCAGCTTAGACCAGGCAGTCTAGTGTTCAGCAGACACTAGGCGTTCATCTTGAGAAGTCTAGAATAAGAACACGACAAGTGAATATGAAACACTGATATGAGCACAACTGGAGTGAATATTAACACTGATATGAGTGAGCACCACTGGAATGAATATTAAACACTGATATGAGCACCACTGGAGTGAATATCAAACACTGATATGAGCACGACTGGAGTAAATATGAAACACTGATATGAGCACAACTGGACAATATTAGGTAAGTAAGTAAGTAAGTATATTCTTTGTTATTCCACTTGCAAACGCAGAAGGGACATACAGCATAAAACAATTATTATAATACAACGAAGTAATAATTAGCAATTAAAGATGTAAATTAAAACTTGAGTAAAATGACTGAAAAAAATATTACAAATAAGTCATCAACACTGTTTAAGCAGCCTAGTCCAGTCAACGAATCACAGGGGGTATCTTAAGATCATGAGAGCGAGGCCTAAGGGAGTATCCGGTTACCCGTTCTGGCGGGAGTAGATGATGAAGGACATGTCTGGAGTCATTGAAGATAGCAGCAAAGAGGGTTTCATCTGCCTTAGAACACAACATGTCAAATGTAGGGGTATTACATTGCAAAACCCCTGTCGTATGAACTGTCTAATAATAGCACACAGACTCTCACTCTCGTTTGTAAAACCCCAACACGCTCGAGATGAATACAGCATTCGTGCTACTGTGGTGGAACGTACGTCGTGGAGTCAAACCATGCGCCACAAGGACGCGAAGTGCATAAAAGGATTGATCTTCCTTATTTGCATGCCCTTCCAGCTACTGCTTTTCTTGCATGTCTTCTAGAAGGCACTCACCTTGTAATAAAGAAAGTGTAGGTTTGAGCCTCCCTTCACACAGTTTATCAGCACCACTGACTGATGTTCTGCCATGATAATGTTTAATAATTGCTGAAATAGTAATAAAAGCTCCCATTTCGAAATCTATCTAATCTAACAACTTCTATAGCGCTGTTATCACTATGTCTAAGACATCAGTCGATGAGTCGATGGTTACTTTCAGTTTAATAAAAATTACAAGAAAATTTCAATACGTTGGAGAAGCCAGGTTGAAGCATGCTATGGTGGGTATGTAAGTTACTCCTCACAGCAGATGAAGGCAATACCGAGTTTAAGCATAGATAAGAAAATCCACCTTTGTAATGACTCCAGTATATATGCTGGCAAAAGCAGCCATAAAAGAAGTCTTTACCCGGATAGTAGAAAATGAAATTCAGGGCCATACAGTAAATAGTTCGGGTAGATTTTTTTATTCCTTAAGTGCTCTCACTTCTCTAAAGAAATCCTTTGGGGTGCACAGGGTCTGGTCTGTCTACATTGGCAGCTGCAAACAACAGTAGTTCATTTTGATACTCCATCAAGCAGCATGCTGATATCAGAACAGCTTCAACTGAACTTCACCACACTTGAACCTTGTGTCACAGTTGCATGTGGTGTGTTTTACTGGCGTTAAACTCTTGTACTCTCCTAGCAAGTCTATTCTGGACTTCATTCTTTACCTAGTTCCAATAGCATTCTAACACACATACATAGTGTAGACTCGTTTATGCGCTCTCGGTTTATGCGTCATTCTGCTTGATGTGAAGTGGTGTTATGTCCCTCAAATTAACTAATCACACTGCACTGATTAATGCACTGTACAAGAACTAAAGTGCAGTGTTAAATATAGACTTTTCAGTATTATCCCTTTTTCTGCTCAACCTGGTTTAGAAGTTGTATCATTAGATGATGACTTAATGTTAACAAGTCCACACCAAGGAAAGAGTAACAGTATTTTATATGCATACATATACTACTAAACTACTTTAATCTGAAAGTACTATCTAGTGGAATACATTTTTACGTTTACTTACGTGATGCTTAAGTCGATGAGTACTTTGCTTATAGTCAATGAGTATTTTACTTTTGCTTAGGCTATAGATGATGAATAGGCCCTACTTTACTTTTGCATATATAATCAGACAGTGATCAGATGTGAGGTTCTCTATCAAAACCAGACGCATGTCACAAAATACAATTTCGAGAAAATGACCAAAACTCACCTGCAGGATCAAAATCGTGTGTTTGAGTTTGAATCAAATTCGTTTAACATAATGATTACTTTATCAGAGAAAATAATTTTGATGAAAATTTTTTGCATTTTAATCTGCTAAAATCACATTATTGTGAAAAAAGTCAAACATTTTTAATGCAAATATATCGCCTTCTACTATTGCCATTTAGTGAATTAAGATAGATTTTAATTAAAGTTTGCTCATACTGTTCATTCCAAAAATTCATTAGAATAAATGCTATTGCACCCATAAAGTTAAACACTTGCTTTTAGCATGTAAGATCATGCAGTTAGCTCATTAAAAGACTCTCATGGCATAGGAAAAAGGCATCTGAGTGATAATCATTCCCTTAGATGCCCTTTTCCTAACCAACATTTCACACCCTGTTTTGTTAGGGTCAGACCACATAACTTTAACCTTCCTGACAAGGACTCACAAAATTTTATATCCCATATGTTATTCCTGAACTCTTAAAGTTTAATTAATGTTTAATTAAAACTTTAATTAAAATCTATCTTTAATTAAAATTAATGAATTAATTAATTAATTAATCTTTAATTAAAATCTATCTTAATTCACGACCTACACAACCTGCAGTTGCATCAAAATAATATGTAATCCAGTACACAGCAGAGATTTAACACAAATTTTTACTTAAAATTTCTTGAATTCGTAATTGTAATTGCTCGTTTACACAGGATCTTTTCACGAAACAGCCTCTGACAGCCTCCTAAATATGCTCAATTGACTTCACATGCTACTGTTAGTGAAATCCTTGTAGACTGCAAGTAGCTTAACTTTAACTATCTATCCAGCTCATCAAATATTCGTTTATTAGAAGAAAAATCAAGTTGACACAACTGCAACTTAAACAAGCAATAGTGCATTATGCAGCAGATTTTGAAGCATCTAGCTAGCGTGGTCTAATAGTCACACCTGCCCTCTGTGCTACTCAATAATGTCAGTATAATATATTCTTATACAGAAGTCGGAGAATAAAATTCCTATCGTCCTTTGGAGGCAGTTTGTATCCATGGGCCCGAGTTCGTACATTATAGCTGTGACTCCGGGTCTCTAGTCGAAAACTTCTAAGAACGGGATTTTAGTTTGTAATGACGGTCCTGAAAAAAGAATCATCGGCCGCGGCTGCCATTTGCTGCACAGTTAGAGCAGTGGGGAGGGAGAACCCATATCCCTTTAGCTTATTCAGAAGTTGCTCCATCCTAGCCCGGTCAGAGGCCTGGGATAACCGCACCAAGCCAGCGATGCATACATCAATGTTGCAACTGTGGACCTGTGGTCATTCTTGCAACCTGTTGAATGGCAGATGAGGTGGAGACAGTGTGATCACAGATGATGAGGTCATGTTCAACATATTATCTTTACAAACGCAATTAAGGTCAATTCCTTGTCCAGTGTCATGCCCAGGTCAAGCAAGCACAGAAGTAGAGAAGGGGGCATTTGGAAATTGAAGCTGCAAGTTTTGTAAGCATATCTTTTGGAGCTAACAATGCTTGCCTAGCCACATCAGTGGATTTCCTTCACGACTGAACTAGAGGCAGTTGGACGACATACAAGTGCAGTGTGCCCCAAACGTTTCGTATATTATCTCAGCTAAGGGAAAGCCTCTGCAGCCTGACTGAATATATTGGATTCCTTAAGCGGCACTATATGAATTTCAATAATAAATATATAATCGTAATCTCCAAACTTCTAATCAATCAGTCAATCAAATTCGTTTATTCAAAATCAAGGGAGGAGGTCGTGAAGGGTGTGACAAGGTTTTAAGAGATTTGAACGGAAAAGAGTAGAATCAGCTCTAGAACAGTGACCTCCTGCGGTAATCTTTAATCTTTATCACTAAAAGTCCGTGTAAAATAATGAAACTGTGACTCGAGTCACTCGGCACATGAACAAAATGTCTTCTTTCTTAAGCCACGCTGTTTCAAATGTTATTTTCGTATTTGGTTTATCTTTAACTATTAATTTATTATATCTTTACAAGTGAAAAGCAATATTGTCAATTAATCCGATGGATTCAGGCGAAAAAACAGGCCAATTATCCGGTTACTATATGGATTCCGAAATCTGAAAAAATGCCAATCGGCCTATACCTAACATAATTACTAAGACACTAGATGTTTTCCTGTCCTAAGACGGTAAAATTACTTCGATGAGGATATGAGCCCACGGGTTGCATGTTGGACAGCACGGCAATATAGCAACGCCACCTACCAAAATGAAATAGGAAATGAGTGTAATTAGCATTTTATAGAAAGTTGACTACTTCACTCTTTCCTCTATTATATTATTAATATTGTACTCACGGCACAGCTTATCTTCACAGATTTCGTATCCTTCATGGCAAGCAGTACAAGGTTCACCAGCTTCATATATTTTCAGCATCTCTGGTACCAAGACATTTCCCTCTTGTACATATTTGACTTTAAAACCCCTGTGTTGGAAACAAAGTGGCTTTAATTAGCTGCTTTAATCAATCACTCATTTCTATTCACAACTTTTAAAGTGTCTTATACTGATTTCAGAACCAGTCTATGCAACATCACCGGTACATCGTAGCCAATTGATTCACTCATATTAAGTATATTCAAATTAAAGATTTTGATATATTATCGTATGACACGTTTTTAACAAGTAAAGAGAAACAAACATCTCACTGGCCTTCTCTATGCAACCTTGACAAGCATTTTATGCTAGAAATGAAGACTTAAGTTAGGACCTTTGGGGGACCCTAAATAGTATCTGAAAAAACTGAAAATTTTGCCCAAACGTTATCGTCCCCAAAGAAACTTTTTGGCTAATGAGACCCAAGACTTTCAAGTTTTGGGATACCCTAATGCACACACTTGGAAACAACCAACAGATTCCCATCGAAAGCTGGACAGATGGCAGTTCAGAGTCTCTGAGACAAGTTGCATCGATAGAGTAAAGTGGCCACAGGTGACAGCATTTGTACACATGAACCGCTGCCGAAGAGAAGTCCCTCACTGGTAGAGGATGACGCACATCCGGCTATTCATCGGGGCACAAGGAGTACGTTGAAGAAGGCATTTGCCACGTGTCGGTCGGTAGATTGAAGTGACTGAAGGTTGAGGCCACTCCAATGGTCCGTGTTGGTTGTCCTCCACCGAGACGAAAACACTTGGCTGCAGGCAGTGTACACGGTCTGCATGGCTCTGGGTCGACCGTAAAGTCAGATGGGCCAAGGCGACTTGCGAACAACATACTCTCAAGCACACAAAATGCTTGGCAAAACTGATGAATAAGTTCGGTATGCAGACCTAACACCAGAAAACTTCAACAATCAACATGTTTGAATTTACTGTGCAACTTCTGAAATTAGACGAAATAATCAGTGGAAATGATGAAGAAGTCGATCAGCGACCGACTTGGCCGATGACATGCGCAGAAGTGCATTATTAAGAGACCTCTACGAGAGATTAACTCAGCACTTAACCTAGCTCTTAGAGGGAGGGAACTACTCAATTGAATATAAAAGTAAGTTAATGAAAGAAATTAACTCCAGAGATAGATAAATATTAAAACATTGAAATAAAATTCATAATGTACCAAGAAGAAAAGTTCTCATACTGAATTCACGGAAGATGATCATCAGCCACACTGCAGTTCCCATAGGCCATGGTATTGTATTGTATCTAAAGATTTATATAGCGCCTCTCTCAGAATAACTATTCAGAAGCGCTCTCAGCACGAAAACCCCGGGGGAAAAGAAATGTCTGTAAAGAACAAGAGACCAAAGAGGAAAAACTAGTTTAGCCCTTAATGAGGGGGAAGGTCATTCCAGGTAGAGAGACCAACGACAGCAAATGCCCGGCGTTGAGCCAAGGCAGTCCTAGTCCTAGGAACAAAAAGATCTAGCCAATCAGCAGAGCGCAAGGAACGAGATGAGGTCGCAGATAACGGCTTTCGCATATAGTCAGAAAGATACTTTGGGGCACTGCTCAGCTGCGCCTTCCTGAGACTTAGAAGGCAGCAGGATCCATGCAGCGTCCATAATGGTAATGTCTACGTCACTTTCAACAGCATTTAATTTTTTAAAGATTCCAATGAAACTTTATATTGTCATTCATCTTAATGTGTTCTACCGTGTAAGTGTAACTTGTTTCTCCACCTCATTCCTTATTGTACATTCTAGTTAACTTTTAATCAAATCGCTCGTCATATAGCGCTTCCGGTTTTATCGTCTGAGTTTTCGCTATAGAGCCTAGCTGAAGTCACATGACTCACATCCACTCTGAGTCTTGTCTTGACTGTTTCATAACTGAATGAACTTATCAAGTTCAATGACTTCAATACAACGCGGATACGATTCACCTAGACCTATAAAACACCCACTGTCCCAGTTTTACGTAATTCACCAGCAAGCCCCAGAAACTGCTGAGAGACCGATACGACTTCATGATCATATATTCGTTTATTGAGTTAACAACAGACAAAACGCTGTAGGTAACAAAGAAAAACAAAGGCAAGAAAACAGGTAAGAAGGAAGTATAGTGGCTTAATAAGAGTTGAAAATTGTCAGAGGAATTAAATGAATTGTTTCGTTATACAAAACTCAGCCAGCTCCGCATGACGATGCCCTTGTCCTACCAGTCACATTTTGTTCCGGAGAGCATTTTCTAGGCTTCGTCTCACAATAAGTCACCTGAGGAAAACTATGTGTGCCACAGGATTGAAAAGCCTACTGAGATCTCTGCTAACAAGGTAGCGGCATCGATCGGCTATACAACTGGACAAACTGCATAGCCAATTTACAAAAACAGAAAAAAATTATTTTTGAAATGGATTTTGACTGCAAAAATTAACTAGACACTTCTGAACAAGCCGAAAGGCGAAAGGTAAAGATGAAACCTGTTTCTTTTAAAATAAAACTTTGAAATTGCTGTCGTGTTAGTCTGGGAATCTGGATAAACCATGAAATTTTCATAACTTTATCATTCAGAAACTGCTGGAAAACAAGAGCCTATATATAGCACGTGGTCCATTTGATAACAATTGCTACGAAATGCGTTGGCTTCTGGGGCTTCGCCCCAGACCCCGCTAGGGAGCTCACGACGCTCCCTCAGACACCCTAGTCGTTAGGCCTATAGCCCTTACGCATGGGGTACTCAGCAGTCACGGCTTTCCTTCGGCACTTGCAATACGAGCACCTCAGGAAACATTTTATCGTTGCACCTCTGATTTGAGGGAGAGGAGTTGAGGAGAGGGACTGGGGAAGGGGATGGGAGTAAGGAGGAAGTTGGGGAGAGGGGTTGGGAAAGGGTATTGGTGGAGGAGGGGAAGGAGGTAAGGGGCGTCCAGGCACTTCTTTTTTTACACTTTAAGCACTGGGCTTTCGCATATAGTCAGAAAGATACTTTGGGGGCACTGCTCAGCTGCGCCTTTGAGACTAGAAAGAGGATCTTATAATGGATGTGCGCAGCAGTGATAGGAAGCCAGTGCAAGACATCAAGCATATATGTAGAGATATGCGAAAAGCGAGGAGTCGGGCTATGAGCCTAGCTGAAGCATTTAAGACTGATTGAAGGGGAGAAAGACGCTGTTTCGGGAGGCCCATAAGAAGTGAGTTGCAGTAGTCAAGTCGGGAACAGATAAAGGCATGAACTATGGTGGTAAAGACAGAGGGAGAGACCGATCGTCTGATGGCTCTGAGACGCCTCAGTTGAAAGAAGCAGGAGCGAGTCAGGTTAGATATGTGCTCCGTGAATGTGAGGGAGGAGTCAAGCGTGACACCCAGGTCACGGACACTAGAAGAGTATGTGTAGGCAGGGAATTTCTCAGTCAGCAATTGAAAGTCAAGTTTGGAAAGTTGTTGTCTAGTCCCAAACCAGATCAACTGAGTCTTTGTAGCATTTAGGCAGAGTCGGTTAGTACCCACAAGAATCACATGATCTGGGTCTGCCTCGGCTTTAGACCCAGATCATGAACCAGAGTTTACACACCTGGTACATCCAGGTGTGTAAACTCTGGTTCAAATCCATCTGGCAGATCTGACCGAAAAGGACCACTACCCCGGTACCATGAGTCGGGAAAATAGATTGCTTCGGCCGGAAACGGAGATAGTTTTATGTGACATGACAAACACTGTGTCGAATGATGAAACACACGTATTGCTAATACAAAGGCAAGTGTAGCAAACTATTTACCGTATTTATCTCCATGTTTCTCTTCTATAGCGCCATGATACTTCTACCCACAATACACTGCCTTTCTGTTTTAGTGGACTGATCTTCTGGGTAATGACTTGAGTACGGCTTGGTTTTGTGTGACATCAGTTGATGCCTTGTGCATTAGACACTAGTGTGATGGAAGTAACTAATTACAATCAACATTCTTGTCTTGTCTTCAACGTCCTCTAACCCAGGCTTCTTGTTTGCACCATTAAAAGTTTGTTCCTTCAATAACCAATCGAATGATAAAATTAATCAGTCCGTGACTTTACAAAGTTTACATTATCAGTCTGTGTAATTTTGGGTCAAAGTCATTAAATTATTTTTCATTTCATAAATTTATCATTCATTCGACCATCTAAACTGGTTCAAGTTATGGAAAAACACTGTGCAAGAAATCAGTTCATTTACGCAAAATTTAAACCTCTGGGTTCCAATTCTTTGGGTTTACCTGACTATCATAATAAAAAATAATAACATAAGTAAACATGGTGTTACATAGGTAAATTTACTTATTGAGTACTGCAATAGCGCTATGGGAAGGTAATATCTATTATCTTATAACTATTGTTTGGTGATTAAGTAGTATATAAGTACTCTGCTGAGGACAGAGTTCTCTGCCTTAGTTCTGTTGACCGTTCACTGGGAAGGCAATCTCCTGGTGGACTTAACTTTCCAGGAGATATTGATTGGCTCCTATTCCTCATTTCAGGTGTTGAAGTGGAACAGTTACTCTGAGTATCGAATGGCATAGCTAGCCAGAGGGGTTCTGGCACCTGGACCTTATGAAGCTAAAACAATCATTCAGTCAACTGAGGATGCATTAATGGGAAAGCTGAGGGGTAAAGTATGAACAAATAAGAGATCCACCAAGGACAGAGCCTTGTAGAACTTTGATAGTGCGAGGGCGTCGATACAACGTGAATTTGGATACAACGCGGTGTAACATGTGTCGATAGCAGCTAGAAGACGTCTTTTGTTGTACCTGTATATGATTTTTGCTGGTAAAGAACTTTTAAGAGACTTTTTCTATCATCATCGCCATTAGCGTAGCTGCATCGCTAAAATAATTTATTCAATTCTATAGGCCAGTTGCTAAATTTAAACCACTAGACAGTGTAAGAGAGGACGTCAACTAGCTGGCTTAGAGACTGCTCTGAAGTGGTTAGAAACAGTCAGTCATCCAGTCTATGAAAATCGTGCGCTCCTTCTATGTAGTGTGTTGCATTTTGCTAAGCAGAAGCACCGTGGCAGTAAGAAACAAGCACAACCCAACGACTTCTTAACAACTAGACTTGTAAAAAATCGATTTTAAGGTGTGGTATATGTAGGCTACTTTATTAATCTAAAAATAATTATTGCCACATAAATTTAGCTACGGAATTCCATATGTGTAGCTGGAAGTTCATGGCCCATGAAAGCAGAAAATCAAAACAAAGAAAACAAAGTAATAAAAAAATCACTTCCATTCCAAAATGCAATTAGAATTGAGCAGAATTTTTTAGCCTCCTTTACAAGTCCAATGACGACCCCCCCTCCGTGAGAATGTTGTGGACTTATTTTTCATGACCATGAGAATTCTTGCTTTCATTAGCCCACTACAACTCTTTCAAATACACAGCTACATAGACATGTAGTGGTCGCAAATTACCATCGTAATTGAAGCAGCTTAATCTGTAGCACTGGCATATACGTGTTAACCAGCTTAATAAAATTTTTAATATGTGATAGACCAGTGCTTCCCAAACTTTTCAGTGTCGCGGACCGGCAAGAATTAACTTTTGGTGTCACGGACCGGCAGGAATTTTCCCACTGCAGGAGGACCGGTGCTCAATTTATTAATTATTTCACTTTTTCGATCACCTAAAATAAATTCCTCAAATATGTATTAAAATTGATTTAAATGCATGCTTAGCCAGTTCTATGACTCTATTGTCATTTATTAATAAGTGTTTTCTGTTACGACTTTTAAATTATAATTGCCATTTCTTGATTCCGAGACAATTTGATCAGTTTGTTGACTCACTTTGCGGACCGGTAACGGAAGGCTCGCGGACCGGCACCGGTCCGCGGACCACCACTTTGGGAAGCACTGTGATAGACTACCTACAATAGTCTCACAAGGTAGTTTATGAAGCAGATTTTTCCCAGTGTGGAAAACCCACCATCAGTATTCACAATTGTAAACTCCAAAAGCGCTACTCTAAAGCTAAGCGCAGAGCACCAGCTTATTCACGAGCACCGACGGTTGGACAGTGGTGATGGTTGATAGCAATTGTCCAAAAGGTATGTATAGGCAGTCATTATCATACCAAATGTTTCCAAAATCAATTACAAAATGCAACTAACAGCTTCTAAGACTGATTTGTGAAAGAAAGTCAACTTAGACAATATCTGGCTGAACCACTCAGATAGAAGCAGCACTTTGTACAGTCAAAATAAGTATGATAGGCATTGGGCAGTAATTGAAATTACGTAATTGAATTACTTGAAATTGCTCAATTTGTAATTTTCTAATTTGTAATTCAATTACATTTCCCATGTATTTTGTAATTTGAAATTACATTTCATGTCCCAAAGTAATTTGTAATTTGTAATTCAATTACATTTTTCCGAGTAATTTGCCCATCCCTGGTTATCTTCAGGGCGTCCATCCCCCTTACGCCTATGAAGCATTCCCCCTCATGTCATCAGATTCCCCCCACGACGACCGCCCCAGGCGATTGAAGGAGAAAATTTTGATTATCAAAATTTGAATCACGATTTTACTGTTGAATTCCTTATTGCATTCTTTAACTTTTAGCTCACTAATCAAGCAACATTATGGATTATAAAATATGAAGGCATGTACACAGACAGAGGCATACCGCGAAAGCGGCCAGACAGTACTAACATAAGTACTAAAATTACAATAGGTGCTTCTTCAGAGTTGAATTCATGCAGCAGAGTGCATAGCCAAGCGATCAACAATTTCGTCCAGTAGTAATGATAGAGTACTATTAGAGTAGCGCCTCTCTGCGCTGGCTAATACTGTCAGAGGTGCAAACCAGTCACCAACCATGGTTGATCTCAGTCGATGTTTCACAATGCGGACTGCGGATGCGACTCATACCTCACTCAGCTGAGCAGCTGGTCACCACAAGGTAGACCAGGATTTTGTTTAAGCTGGTGATCAGCCTGCGATAGTCTGAAAGTTGTCATATCAAACGTATAGTGGCTTAACATAACTGCTTTCAATCCAATGTCCTGTCGACAGCTTTGCGTTTTGTTCATCATCATCGTCAGTGACTGTGCCTGGATCATCTAGGTCAGAGGTGGCCAACCTTTTTGGCTTGCGGGCCACTATAATTGTTGGTAAGATTGTCGAGGTGCTGCGCGCCTCGACGATCTTCCTTCGGACGCCCATTTGCTCCCTCATACACTTTCTGGATCCGTCACTGCCTCTAGTTGACAAGCTACCGTATCCAGTGTTGTATAGGCCTATAGTAAACACCAATAAGATGTCTGTGCTACTGAGGACCATATTAGTCATTTTCTCTGCTTCTTTGTGATATTGCCTGGGTGGTCGTGTTGCTCGATGAACCGGAACGTTTACATCAACATCGTAGACCGTTGCAAATCGTTGTGCTTCGGTAACTATAGACTGCCATGAATGTTCATTTACTCAGACCAGTTTCAGGTTCTGACTGCACTGACGCATCAGCTGAGCAGCAACTGCCATGTCAGCAGAGGTTGATAGCAAGATTCTTGAAAGGGACCAGTAAACTAAAACATTTTCTGTAAGGTAGGCCTATGCAAGTCTACAATCACCTCGAAGTCTAATCGCTTGAGTAGGTGCATGTACGATATGCCAAAATTATTAAATTGAAGACTAATCTCACGTGAGCTCGGTCCGAGAACAGCTCAATGATTTTATTATTTTTTAAACAAAGAAAAGCACTTTTCAAATGAAAAACACATCGATTAATTTCTTAAACGAAAAAAACTGAGCAGACGTTTAATGTAAAAAATTTCTTTCCCCTGAAAAGCCAATGAAGATCTCTGCTTCATTCCCCCCATAGGATGGATGCCCCTGGTTATCTTAACAATCTGATAGGCCCTAACATAATACTCAATATTGTGACTGATACGCACAAGCATAGGGGAAACAATTTTCACAAAGAACACAGTATGTACTTCACAGCATACTTACGAAGGATAATAATCACAGATAATGTTATAAACATCTTCTTTGACAATTTTGCTTCCTGTATACTGTGGACAATAGACAATTGCACATCCGATGTGGGTGACACCAGCAGATGCAACCTACAAAAAATATGCAAGTAGTTACAGTAAACCCTTGATGCCAGCAAATATACTTCAATTACTGTGGCCAAGATGGTATGACTGTTGCCAAGATGGCATGTTATATTTGATCAATTAGTTGGTCGTCTGCAAATTTTGTTTGATAATGTGACCAGGTATGTGTTCATGGAGTTATTTCTCTCTTTCACTGTGATTTGGACGGTTTCATACATTTTTTTAATGAGGTTTCATGTGTAAACATGGACTTCTCCAACAAGAGGGTTTCAAGTTAAACTCCAATTGGAAAGATCAAGACTCGGAGAGTCTGTAGATTGGTGCCATAGACCCCTAAATTACAGGACAGTAGGCACTCACTTTTTATTAAAATAAATGAATGAAGAGTCCGATTTGCATGAACTTTTTTTCTTGATCATTCAAGGTCATTTCACGGTCAGAACAAATTAAATCTAGCAAAAAAAATAGGGAATTCGTTTTAGTATGTCTCTTCTTGATAAGGGCTATCTGGGATAAGAAACAAACAAACATTATTTGTCTGAGCAATGACTATTTTCTATGATTTCCTCTGAAACTGACCTTTTAGACTTTAAAATGACCTTTGATCGCCTTACAGTTAATAGCCTTATTTCTTATCCCAGGTAGCCCTTATCAAAAAGAGACACACAAAAAAGAATTAGCTTATTTCAAGAATTATAGGCGGAGATCTGGCAATTTTTCTCTGATTTTTGCTACATTTAATTTTTCTGACCTTGAAATTACTTTGAATGATTAAAAATTTAGTGTTAATGTTTTTGTCATATATAGCTCTTGTCAAGACAAACAGAACAAAAAAAGTTCATGTAAATCGGACTCTTCGTTCATTTTTGTGATAAAAAGTGTAAATTGAGAATGGACCCAAGTTCGAAGACCCGAGCATGAGCGCCTACAGTCCTGTAATTTAAGGCGTCTATGATTGGTGCTGATCATTCTGCCATGCCAAAGCTGTACAAACAGTTGCAGGCTACAAAAATGTCGTCCTCCACAGACCAAGTGACAGAGGGAAGCCTGGACAGTGGACACAATGTCTTCTGGGACTGCTTGGTTTTGGGCTCTGTGTGCTGCGAGCATATTCACCCATTGTCACTGGTCTTCCTCAAAGTTAGTCCAAGAACTTCAACCATCAAGTCTACTATCTGCTCTGAATGGGAATCTGTCACCTGGTATCTGCATGTCTGTGGGACCTCACCAGTTGCTAACAGGAAGGCAGTGCAAAGATTTAAGCACAGTGTGGGACCTCACCTCTTCTAGTTATCTGAACACTGTTTGCATATTAACTTTTTGTTCATAGTGATTGTAACATCATTTATGTTATGTAATTTATGTTGGTGTACAGAGCGCTTTTGTGAGGCACTTAATAGTCAGTGTCCACATATACCGACCAAAACTACTCGCCTCCCAATTTTCGACTCACAGCCCCTACCAAATACCCCTTTATTGAAGAATACCAACTTTTCTATCTTCTCGACCATTTGCATCCTACTGCCACTGGATATGACAACCTACCTGCTTGGTTTCTTAGACTCACTGCCCCATTCTTTTCATTACCTCTCTCTCACCTTATCAATCTCTCATTCTTATCCCACTTTATCCCTCCCCACTGGAAAGTAGCCATCATCCGGCCAAAAGCTAAAACAAACTCCCCCTCTCAAAATGCTGACTTCCGTCCAATTTCCATCCTCCCTGTTCTCTCCAGAATAGTCGAAAAGCAAATAGTTCAGAGATTTATATACCCTACCCTTACTCAAGCTCCCCTTGAATCCCTAGTTTCAGATCAATTTGCTTTCAGACCCACCAACCTCTGCAGCCATAATATCTATCTACATCATAATCTCCTCCTGAAAACCAACGAATATGTCTCAATAATCTTCCTTGACTTCTCCAAAGCATTTGACTCTGTTAAGCACTCTGCCCTATTTGACAAAATCTCCACTCTTGATATCCCAGACCAAATCTATAACTGGCTAGTTGAATATCATCTTGAACGCTCACACCTCACTATATTCAAAGGTCACTCTTCATCTCTGCTCAAAATCAACGCTAGTATAGTTCAAGGCTCTGTCTTAGGACCTACCAATTTCTCCATTACTGGTTCAGACCTGCACCCTGCTCAGCCCCTTAATCTTATGCTCAAATTTGCAGACGACACTTACCTCCTTACTGGATCCTCTCAAGCTCATACTATTCCATCTGAACTGCATTTAATCTCTACATGGGCTTCTGCCAATAACCTTACCTTAAATAGCTCTAAATCTAAAGAAATTATCATTTTCCGCCCTCGACACCAATTTGATCCTCCTCCTCCTCCATTACCTAGTATAATAATAATATATTTTCGTTTATTCAACAATCCGGTTGACACACGCGCATCTAATGTATGCCTCCCCGGCCTGGTGGGGCTACACTAGTGCAGGGGAGCGGGACCGCATCGAGCAGCTGATGAGGACCCTGAGACGCGGACTATATCTACCACCTCAATCACCCAGCGCGACGGAGATGGCGGAGGAAGCTGACGAACGCTTGTTTAGATCTGTGCATAACAACGAACACCACGTACTCCATCGACTCTTCCCCCGCCTCGCCCCTCTTGTGGACATGTGCTCCGCCCTCGGGCCCATGGCTTCTCTCTTCCGGACAAAGATAATCGTAACTTCATTCCTAGAGTGCTATATAAAGACATATTCTGAATAAATCACTTAAAATTAAATTAAACGATATCTAGAAAGGACAAGGTGACATACAAATGAACACATATATAAATATGACTAACTATTGTATTGTATTGTATTTGAACACTTGTTATAGCGCCCCTACCAGATTGCCCATTCAGAGGCGCTCCCGACTACTGCGCGAACACTGAATCGGAGTTTCACGCCGAAGCGCATGAGCAATTGCGAGTGAAGGACTTGCCCAGGGTCCCTACGCGGCGACTTTGAGGTGGATTCGAACCCGCAACCCTCCAGCTGCAAGGCACCGAACATACCCCTAAACCACCGCGCCCCAGTTGTATTGTGATGTGATGTATTGTGTGTTGTATTGTACTCCACGTTTATAATGCGACCGAGCCACCCGCAGTAAAGATCCGAGAAATTAATCTCTGATAAACCGACCCGACCGGGAAGCGAACCCGGGGCGCCGGCGTGACGAGCAGGCAACCAACCCACTCGGCCACTCAGGATCCTTTAACTAATGTAACAAGCTGCGTTCTGTCAGCCTGGTGTTCGGAATAAACGAAAATTGATTGATTGATTGATTGACACCGCAACCGGTTACAGTGTACAATTATGCAATTCACAAGACACAAATCTTAACTACTAACAGAACAGACAGCCTGCAAACACAAAGCATATAGTCAGGCTGCATTAAGTTTGTAATGAAATATAGTTTTGGATAATTAAAGAAGTTACCCAGTCTGCATAAATCCTGTTATTGAAGTGCTGGAAAACCCCCCTCCTCTTACCCGAGTTAAAACTTTGAAGATACTGGGTGTCATCCTTCAAGATAATCTCAAACTCACAGCCCATATAGACCACCTCACAGCAACTTGCTCCTCCTCTTTTTATGCTATCAGAAAACTTAAAACCCATGGCCTTTCTTCCTCATCCATACATAATGTAACCAAAGCCACTACCGTTGCTAAACTTCTATATGCCTCCCCATCCTGGTGGGGTCTCACCCTGGCTTCCGATAAAGAACGCCTGGAAAAACTCCTAAAAAGAGCCAAACGCCTAGGTTACCTAGAGCAATCCTTTCCAACAGTCTCTGAACTGGCCAATATAGCCGATGCGAAACTCCTTTTCTCTATATTGCACAACCCCAAGCATGTACTTCACCAACTCCTACCTCCACTCCAACCCCTCTCTCTCACCAATTAAGACCTAGAGCACACAACCATACTCTCCCACCCAAGGACAACTCTCAATTTATTCCCAGATCATTATATAAAAATATTTACTAGTTTATTCTAAGATCTTCTAATGAACTTTAATTATCCATTATCACTCATGTTAGCATTTCTGCGTTTTTGTCAGATTGTTTTTCTCAATTAAACGAATATATATATGTACATACAGTGCAGACCCATTAACACAAAGTCATTGGGGGACAAGCTATCTGACACAACATGTAAACCGGACCACATGTAAAATGCAGAAATAACCCATTGTGTAACTAAATCCATACATCATTCATGATATATGCAGAATTAGATGTTATGTGCCATGTCTGCAAGGAGCTCTCTGACAAATGCATTGGTTTCTAGTCGCCTAGATAATTGTAATTCGCTTCTTACTGGCATCAATAATCAAACATGCTA
Source organism: Aporrectodea caliginosa (assembly GCA_020284085.1). Classification (NCBI taxonomy): domain Eukaryota; kingdom Metazoa; phylum Annelida; class Clitellata; order Crassiclitellata; family Lumbricidae; genus Aporrectodea; species Aporrectodea caliginosa. The sequence goes on along the minus strand of JACEVL010000790.1, from coordinate 1,376,364 downwards.
AGCAGAGTTCAGAACTCTTTGGCTAGAGCAATAAATAATACATCCAAATATGAACATAAAACCTCTGTGCTTAAATCTTGGCATTGCCTTCCTGTTAGCAATTGGGGCTCATAGTTTATAAAACTTTGAACTCTGGCCAGCCACAATACTTTAAATTAGTTCTAATTTCCCAGACTTTCCCAGATTTCAACGAGATCATCTGATTATCTTTGCCTGGTCGTACCTAAATGAAGAACGGTTCTTGGTGTACAAGCTTTTTCAGTTGCTGGACTTAGTTTTTAAGACTCTCCTCTGTGTGCCCGTTCTGCTCAGTCATTAATGTCATTTTGTTCTCGACTTAAGACTGTGTACCACTGTACCCACGATAGGCTGCATCCTCTGATCTAAAAGACTGATCTTCTCGATGTTGGCCTGATCATCGCTTGGTTTTGGTGTGCCATCACTTGATGCCTTATGTATTAGACACCAGCGTAACAGAAGTTATTAATTAATTATGTCTGTACCATCAGTCCATCCATCCATCCATCCAACCGTCAGTCCGTCCATCCGACCATCGACCTGTCCATCCGATAGTCCATCTGACAGTGTATATGTCCTATCCAGTATCCAATTATCCATCCTATTCAAATGTCAGTCCGTTGTCCAAGCATCCGTCCAACCATCTTACGCATTAACTGATATGGTTAAATATACATGTAAAATTAAAATATATGTAAAATTAACAGCCTTGGGGATATAAGTCACATAATGCCACTTAACGGCATGCAGTGAACATAGAAAATAGGGATGCGAGGCATTCAACATTTTCAACAAAAGTACATGTCCAGTGAAACTTCGTAAACTCGCTCACCATTAACTGGCAACTCCGATTAATATAGTGGCAAATGACTATGTAAAGAACACAGTTGAAAACCACCACCAAATTTCACATACAGATGCTCGCTATGCGGCTCAGATGCTGACTCAGTATCTCGAGGAACAAGCAGCTGAGTACAGCGAAGTTATTCATCCATGGCTGTTGCAATAACGTGGTCCAAAAAATTAAAAGTTGGAAATGCATTGCTCCACAAGGCTGCCCTTGCTACACATGAAAACATGAGTCTGTATGCAAAATTTTGGAAAGATTTAATTTTATTTAGAGGTCGCTATGTTTTTCGACTTTTTGCTATAATATATTATAGTATGAACTTGTCAAAAACATTTTGATTTTTTTCAAATCACTTATAATTTGTTTTCAAGTCAGTTATTATTTTGAACAATAAACAGCTCAATTAGAAGTATATACAGCAGTGTTTCTGCTTAGTCAGGCTGCATTAAGTTTGTAATGAAATATAGTTTTGGATAATTAAAGAAGTTACCCAGTCTGCAACTCTGCATAAATCCTGTTATTGAAGTGTTGGAAAACCCGCAACCCACTATTATTTCATTTTGCCTTTGTTGGATCAGAAAAGATTGTCCGATGACTGGAGACAAGTTGAAGCAAGTATTGTTTTGTGACTCATCCTTAGTAATTGTAAGACTGGATCAGAGCCATTCCACATTCTGCGCAGTCACTGACGACCATCAACAGTTTGACATTTGCCTTCATCAACTGGAAAGTAGTGTTCAGTGGTCAGGGAGTAGAAGCCTTTGTAGTGGCCCAAAGTAGTATTCAGTGGTCAGGGAGTAGAAGCCTTTGATAGGAAGTGGGTTGTTCTTGACCCTGGAGAGTAAGAAGACCAAATAGTTTTAAAGATCTCCTTGTGACATACACCTCCAGTGGAGTGTGGTGGTCGAAAGATTTCCTGTCCAGACAATGGATAGCAGATTAGGTGAGGTTGTATTACCAGAGCAGCCTCGATGTCTTCAATGACATGCTCATCAAAGAAAGCGGGTGGCTATAAGATGTTAGAAGAAATACCTGATATGACGACTGAAAGAGTTCATTTAAATCAACCTCAAACTAACTCCTTGAATCAGCACAAATCTGTGTTCATACAACTTCCCAGGGCTGTTAATATCGCTATAAAGTATCGCAATACTTGGTATCGCCGATACTTTTTCCAGTATCGCCGCGAGTATCGCGATAGCTTTATTTTGTTGGTATCGCATGTGTATCGCCGATACTTTTTTAGCCTGTCAGCGATACCCGATACCAATACTTTTTTCCACCATAATTTTTATATTTTCCCATCCGCTTGAGTAAGTCGCGATGAAGAAATAGTGAGAAATAATTCTTTACACTTCGAAAATTGCCTCTTTCTTCGAAAATTGCCTCTTTCTGCCATCTATGATCATTGGTGTGAATGGAAAGAATCTATTTTACGTGATTAAACGTAAACTTACTTATCGAAAAGTATTGGTAAAAGTATTGGTATCGGTATTGCAATAATTTTAAGAAATAGTATTGGTATTGGTATTGCAATACTTTTATTATGAAGTATGTGTATTGGTATTGCCAATACTTTTTTCCAGTATTGTTAACAGCCCTGCAACTTCCACAGCTTGCGAACACCCAAATCAACATGCTGTGCAGGGATTCTAGCCTTCTCCCGAATTACTAACGTAGTGACTATTGTTGCTTTCGTGGCCTCACAAACTGTTGGTCCATTCTGGCAATGAAACATGAAATTCCTCAGGATTGCCCCATTTCTTGAGAGTCCAGACCCAAGAATGTGTTTGTCAGGCATCCCTAACAGCCAACATTGTGGGGAACTCCTGGTTGATGCCAGTTCCACCATAGCTGCTGTTTTTGTCACGTATGAGCTTTTATTGCAGAGAGTGAAAAAAACATGTGCTGTAAGCTTATTTCATATTCAAGGCTGGCTTCACAGATAAAAAAATTCTCGAATCATGCTAAATTAACAGCATACAGAGCAATATTGTTGTATATGAAACGAATTGTAATGAAAAGTTGGCATGCAAAATTTAAATATTAGCTATAAGCCAACAACCATTTATCTATCAGAAAGAACTTGAAACAAGTGTTTTATTTGAAAATAAGCTTATTATTCTTTCATTTACTTAAATACAGATGGCATATTGATCATGATTTAGAAAGATGGTGCTTGGTGTTCATGGGTGCTAATTTTAATTAATAATATAGCTATCAGATGTGCAATTTTTGCAATTTCTACAAAAAGTGTCAAAACCTAGCGACCTCTAAACATGCTCATATCTCTTCAATTGTTTCAACACAGTCTTCTAGTCAAGTGTAACAGGGGCAGCCTTGTGGAGCAGCATATTTTGAAAAAATATTTTTTTCCATGTAAGTTTGGACCACATTACTGTTGCATCATCCACTGTATCGTATCGTATCGTATTTAAGCATTTGTAAAGCGCCTCTCGTAGGGTGAACCGTTCAGAAGCGCTCCCAGTGTGCTAAGCCCCGCGAAAATAAACAGGTTTTGAGAAAAGCGAAGGAAGAAGAGAGACTGCCAGAGAGAATTTTAGAGCGAACAGAAGGAGAAAGAGCATTCCAAAGAGAGGGACCAATTGAAGCAAAGGAACGAGCCTGAGCCATAGCAGTTCTACTACGGGGAACCAAGAGGTCAAGTCTATTGCAGGAACGAAGTGGACGGTGGGAGGAAGCTGAGTGTGGCCGAAGTAGTACGCCAACCAGATATTGCGGGGCAAGACCCCTCTGAGCCTTGAAGATCAGAGAGGATTTTAAATTGTATGCGAGCATGCAGAGGGAGCCAATGAAGTTCATCAAACATAAAGGAAGAGATGTGAGAGTACCTGGGAAGGCGCGCTATAAGTCTAGCAGCTGTGTTGAGGACCGACTGAAGAGGAGAGAGACGAATCTTAGGAAGACCAACACTGTATTTCTACTTAGCAGAACAAAGGTAATTTTGTAGCTAATAATGATGTTCTGCAATCCACTGACTACTCATTCAAGCAAAGGTAGGCAATACATGGACATTACCGCTATCTGGAAGACTCTGGAAGGCTGTGCACACATAACATGTGGTTCTGATGGCGTGGCCGCTTGTATGGAATTTATAAGTGTATAAACTTATAACCATTGAATTATATCATTGACAGGTGTTAAGTGTCCGGTAAGTAAGGACAGCATTTGAGTCTGAGGAGTCAGGAAAGATACCTATCTCTCATCTTTCTTCACTCCTCAGACTGGCTGATCAATTACCTTCAGAATCACACCTAGGTTATGAACTAGTTCAGCAGCTGAGTTAACTGAGCGAGATAAATGCATCCTGCATATGCCTCAGGGCCGGCTTTAGCCCAAATGAAGTCCCAGCAAAGTATACATTTGGCGCCCTCTGACCCCCCACTCCACGATCCACCTCACGTCTCAATCCAATGATGAACCAGCCACAACGTTACACTCAACCGAGTTATTTATTATTTTTTTTCATTAGTACAATCAAGTCTGGATAATTTGAATGTTTGGGAATGGTAAAAAGTAAAAAACTTTGAATTATCGAAAAAATTTGAATTATCCAAAAAAACAAAAATACTATATTAGAAAAATAGATTTGTTGACGTAATGAGAAATCTTCTTCTGCTTGTAGTTTTTCTCCATCAGGTTTCAGTTTATCAAACACCATAAATCCGAAAGCAATTTAAGCAAATACTTGCAATATAAGTATATTACAAACGAATTACTAGCTGATGACTGGGTACTAACACTAACAGCTAAAGTAGTTTGTTTTGTTGAAATAGTTGGAAAGCCATCCTTCTTGTTTTTATACTAACTTCTGTTTCTTGTTTTTTCTTGCAATTTTGAGCACCCGATAACTTCTGACACTTACATAATTTTTTAAATTAAAATGTTAACTTTATAAGATCAAAACTATAAATTGATTTAGATATATTTAAGAAAACTGTTATTAAAATGTAAATGTGCAGATTTCTGCTCGGCAGTCAATAAATTAAGATAGGCCTCACATTGTCACCTTGTGCTGTCAGTTCTTTGAACTCTAGCGACCGTCCTGATCAAGCCTCTCTATTTCCTTCTGTCTGCCGTCGCATCTCTCAGTTCTGCCAAATTCATTCCAGTTGTATCGTATATCTCATCCATCAACTTTTTCCTTGGTCGTCCTTGTTTTCTCCTTCCCTCTCCATATGCTAACATCATTTCCTTTTCCAATCCATCTGATCGCATGACATGTCCAAAGAACCTCAACTTTGCTCTTAGCACTGTTTGTTGTAGTGTCTCTTCCTTCTCAATTCCGATATCCATGCGTACCCAATCGTTAGTCCTTTTCTCCATCCAAGATATTCTTTGCATCTTCCTCCATATCAACATTTCACATGCGTTAATCTTTTTTTTCATTTTCTTGGTCCATGTCTCACTGCCATATGTTACTGTTGGTATGATCAGAGCCTTCACCAATCTCTTTTTCATGTCTATACTCACATGTTTGTCCTTCCATATTTTTTCCAGACCATTCATTGCAGCTTTTCCTATCGCCACTCTACGATTTATTTCCATATAGGCCTACATAGATTAAATATACTACAATAGTGCTTCAATTGTTGGCCTTTTCAGTTGAAAGATTTCCCTATGTCAGCATCAGATTTATGGACGGTCAGGACTATTACAAACACAAACTAAAGAGTACAGACGCGCGTGAAATAATTGAATTTTAACGGTTAAAATAAATTTGTGCGGTGTTGAAATTGAAGTAGGTGTAATGAAATCAATAATTATTTAAAATTTGTTCCATAATCGAAAGTTTTGAATTAAAAAATAAAAATAAAAATAATCATTATAATTGAAAAAATGGCTAAAAAAATTAAAAACATAAAACTGTTGAAACACTTTTTGTGAAAATGGTGCCCCCTAGAGTTTGGTGCCCCGGCAACTGCCTGCTTTGCCTGCCCTGATATGTTGCCTGCCCTGATATGTTGCCGGCCCTGATATGTTTAACACCTGTATTAGTAATATGTCTGTGACTGTGATGACAGAACTTGACCTGAGTGTAATGTCCACATTTTGCTCCAGGGGCACAAGATGCATTTTCATAAGTGTAGTCCTTGCCTTCATTAAACCAACTGACGACAGCATTCTCAATGTTATAACCACCTGCATCAATAAAAAATTGTTTCACTCTTCAAACAGTTTTTGATATGACCCTAGAAACTCTGCCAAAGATTCTCACAATTTCATTTGGATAAAATCCAAAACTAAATGGCATAACATCACAGCAAAAATTGAGGACACATTCGGAAGTTGGGCAGTCCTGCTAGAATTGAATTAGACTACTAAGAGTAGTAAATCCACATCAGTACGAATGAATGAACTACGGTCACGGGGCATTGAACGAAAAGTTATGCCCTACGTCCCATATCTGATGCAACTGATGGAAGCAGGTTCTGTAGGTGAATCAACATGGTCAACCATTCATAATTCAATGGCCAATACCATAGCCAGATCATGAATGACAAGGTCTGCGCTCCATTCATGGAATCCAGATGCTAGTGCTTTTTCATCAATCTTAGACTGTGCCTGACACATGCCCAACCGTATGTACTGAGTTTTGGCTTCGTTCAACCAAAGCTAATTTTGAAGAAAACCATGCCTGCATTTTAAATGCTGGTTTGATTATTCAACACAGGCAAGTGCATTAGATGGATGGATGGCAGGTTGAATAAAGCTGAAAATCAGGGGACACTGTGCTCCAAGACTAGTAAGCAGTGATGAACTTGGTCAGATCAAGCGTTGAACATATAAAAGGGGCTTGTGGGATGCCAAATGGAACTGGTACCTAGTCGCGTGGCCAGAGTCCATGGCCAGAAAGGAGAGAAACAAATCCAAAGGTAATAGGCAGATGAGAAACTCTTGCTTGCTGTGACTTTTGCTTCCAGACACACAATGACAACAAAGTTATATTGACTGCACTCTTCACTGTCAGGTTAGGCAGCTTCAGCAACTCTGAAATGCACACCCATCTGTGAAAAACATTAAAATCTTAGATGAGCATCAATTAAAAATTTTAATTGAAAATAACACAGGTAAAAATTTGTGTAATATGAATAATCACATACAATAGTAGGAGGAATCAAATTTGATAAGAAATCTATAATGTGCTGTACAACTGATATGTTTGCAGTACTAGAATGTAAACAAACAACAGTATGAATGCACGTTTACTAGGTCATAGTAATCACAGAGAACTAGATAGAAGCATTAGATTAGGGAACATTTTGGGTTAATATTTCGAGTGTCCTTGAGTAACTGATGAAGCCCTTAAAATATAGTCACGTAAATTGCATTTAAAGAGATGAAGCCTAGATAAGGATCGTATATCAATAGAGATTGCATTCCATGTTCTCAGTCCTACACATTTAATCGAAGAGAGTCTTGTATTAGTTCGGGCAAAGGGGATAAGGAAGGAATTTTGGTTTCTAGATGGATGGTGACAAATGCCCAAGTTAGGTCGAAAAAATCTTGGTATGTAACAGGTAGTAAATTACAGTTGTAGTGGTACATAAAGACCTCCTAATTGAAATCTCCTTATTTGCTCAAGTTTTAATATATTACGCTCAAGAAACTCCTTTGCTGTATGGGATCCATACCGGCTATACATCTAATCGCTTCTTTTGAAGAATCTGAAGCTTGGATAAGTTAGATTTATAGGCAGAGGCCCACACAATGTTAAAATATGTTAAATACGGGTAAATGAGAGTATAATAAAGAGAGGAACGGACCTGCTGTAGTAATATTTTAGCTATCCGTGAGAAGATTCTTAGTATTTTGGCAACCTTAGATGAGATATTACCGGTAGTTGTGTGTTCCTTCCATGATAGGTGTTGGTCAACATAGACCCCTAGGAACTTGGAGGATTGTACTTCGGTTATGGGAGTATTCATAATTTTTAAAATAGGCAATATTGGAGGAGTTTCTTGCAGTTCAACCAGAACCGCAAAGATGGAGTTCAATTAGTTTGCATTTTCCTGTGTAAGAGTCACTATGCATTCGTTTAACTAGTGGCACGGTGGCCGACTGGTCTAGAGCGGTTGACCTGTAACGCCGAAAGTACGGGTTCAACCCTCGTCCGGGGTGGTTTAACTGGGTAGGGACCTTGAGCAAGTCCTTCGCGCACAATTGCTCTGCAATATAATTGCTTCTGCGCCGCCGAGGCATATGCACTTCTGAGCTTGGGGGCCACCTTAGGAAGAAGGGCGATATTGTATTTGTATAGCTACCGTTTCTTTATGAGAAATCCTCATTACTGTGTTTAAAAATCGTGCTACAAATATTAATTTAAAAATTTTAATTTAGATTTTAACAAGTCAGTTGTGTGAATAACATCTTAAATTCCTACCTCTAGTAAAACTGCTATTCTTGCGCTTATACAGAATGGTGAGTGGGAGTCTGTGGGAGGTCTATAAATTTGTCTAAAATGTTGAGAATTTTGTAAATATTGAGAATTTAGGTTCAATTCTTGACCCTCATTCAACCAGGTTTTACCACCTGGCAATCCAACCATATCTCTAAATCTAACAGGCACCTGGTCAGATAAAATGTACCTCAAGTGGTATTTGTGAAGAGAAAACTAGCAACAAGTCATCCTCATAAGGAGACAGCAAAATACACGACAGATTGAGAGACTGACAAAACAAATGCAGGACCAAACATCAAAACTCCAGTCTCACTTTAAATCAAACACAGACCCTTTAGATTGGGTTGAGATTTACCGTCAAATCAGCAATCACTTTATAGAACTAAATGTCCATTTAAATGCTACATGCCCCATGCCAAAAAGTAACACTTCATTTTACTTCATCCTGATCAACATTCATAATAGCGTAAATTATAATACCTATAATAGGTATCATCATGAAAAGAAAGTAGGCAGTTTACAAAGCACAAGATACTGTAATTAGTACAGACACAGAATATCCCACAAACAACACAATACAGCTGTAAAAGGATTATTTTTATTGTCTTACCAATTCTTGCAGCAATGTTCTGTCCTACGCCAGTAAGTTGATCTAACTGGCGACGAGTAAAGTTAAAGTTGCCGTGGTTAAAGTTGCACTCAACGGCCCAGTTCAAGGCAGCATGCTCCAATTCTCTGTGATAAAGCTGCAGAAAAGTAAAACACTTACCCACTGAACTTCAGGTTTGCGCTTAGAATTGTATTGTATCTGGGCCATTTATAAAGCGCCTCTAGAAGTAATGACTATTCAGAGGCGCTTCCAGCGTGAGCACTCCGAGGAAACAGAAAAGTTTTCAAGCAACACACCGAAGTTGATAAACGACCTGCCAAAATCTCAGGCCAAATTTGTGGGGAAGGTTATTCCACAAAGAAGGACCCACAGTTGCAAAGGCGCGGCGTTGAGCAATGGCTGTCCTGGTCCGGGGAACGAAGAGGTCAAATCTATCACTAGAGCTAAGGGACCTGAGAGACAGAGCTGAGTCCGGTTTACGGAGATCACACAGGTGCTTTGGAGCCTGGCCATGGTGAACTCTAGAGACCAAATGGAACACATGCACTGCTCATATATTACCCAATATCAACAGCCTGTCAAACTTTAGACATCTACAGCATCAATAACATTTCAAAGATTCTTGTATATCTCTTCCTTATATGGATCAAGAAACACATGACGGAATCGTCCTATGGGCGGACAACTTGACGAGGAAAACGTGTTTACAAGAATACTTTATAATGCTTAATTTCATGTACACCAAAGTGCGGTTATACAACCCAGATATTCTATATTGAACCTGACTCCAAATCAAGTTACTTGTAAGAAGATATGCTATGTCATTCTGTATTGAAAATAAACGAATATTGATTGATTGATTCAGTGGATAAATAAAGAATATAGGCTACTTACTACTTTATCTCCTAATTTCAGAACTTACCAATCAGGTTACTGTTAAGGCTTTTTCACAAAAACTGCTCTCGCCATTACACTGGACGACATCTTCTCAGCTACTGGTAAAGAAAATGCATGCCTCTCAGTATGCCACAACTTTAGTGCTGCTTTTGAAACTATAACTATAATCTTCGTTTATTATTTAAAACTGACACACCGCAGTATGATTACAAGTCACAGTATGAACGAATGATCACAAGTTATTACAGGAGTCGAATTTAACTGTTTTGGCAGCCATGCAAGGCACCCAACATGTCCTACTGCTCATTTTACCAACACCATCTGGCAAATGAAAGGCTGAGTCAACCTTTGAGAGGTAGCGGGAAGTGATCCTGCGTCTTCTGCTCTTTGTGCCAGAGCATTACCATTACCCTAAATCTCCCCGATGACCACTAGCTACTGTTATCTAGACTAAGTAAAGGTTTCAGTGTTTCTGGCACTTCCTTAAACTCCTCCATAGGTCTCAGCAAGTGGGTATTGGCTCTGAGTAATAACGGTTAACTGGACAAATGAAATCTAGGGCAGGTTTATCCAGTAAACCACTGTTACTCCACTATTGTACTGCTCGGTCTGATCCTTCTTTCTGCACTGCTGGGATCTGTCCTCAGCCCCCATTATTTACCATTCTTCACTTCACCAATCAGTCGCATAGCCAATCACTTCAGAATACAGTTACAGCGTCAATAACATTTCAAAGCTTAACATTGCTCTGTCACAAACAGATCAGTCTGGCGCTACTTTCCCTTCTCATTCCAGTGTTGCTGTTATCAAAAACTGTCAAAACACTTGGGGTCACTATGGACAGTTATCTCGCATTCCAATTTAAGAAACTTTTGCAAATCTTGTTTCTGTCATATCGGGGCAATAGGTCTTCTCTTACCAAAGCACAGACCATAGCCTGCTCTCTCATCTGCTTTCACCTCAATTATGCCAACTCTGTGTTTGTAGGCATATCAGATCTTCAAGTCAACAGGCTCGATGTCAGGCTCAATGCATCCAAATTACCTGGCTCACATGGTACTGTGTGCATCTTCTCATTAAAACTCTGCTAGGTCAGCTGCATTGGCTTCCTGTCAAATTCAGAATAAGATTTAAACTGGTCTTTCTTACCTACATGTATAAAACCCTTACAATGAGCTAGGTCTGTCAAAATGTTAGTAAAATGCAGCACGGGTGCCCGAGCCCAATCTGAATGGGTGCCCACAAGCCCATCAGACCATCAGTAAAACAGCCTCCTAATTTGGTATTGATTCCTAGAGACTAGTAATTTTGTAATATGTGTGCTACATTGATTGACAGCTGTCACCGGCCAGTGCCAGATGCAGGATAGCTTGCATGAGGACACACATTTCCAGAGGGGAGCAACATTCTGCAGCCCTCATGAACTGGTCTTGTCTGAAGGGCACCGGTGTCCCGAGATATTCTATCCCCCCTAAAGCATATCCCCCGGATGGAATAAACCGGTTTAGAGTATCCGATGGGATAAACCATTCTATCTCCCATCGTCATACACATCACGATAGCCTAGACAAAAGTCCAGTCAAAATCACCGAAAACTAAGTAAATTAATTTCAGGTCGATGTACAAACTAAAGATACGCAACTTAAAATATTTGATGTGTACAATAAATCCAAACAGTACGACTGAATACACTTAGCAACCGCACAAAATGCAAACTAAACAGAAAACTCCATTTCACTAAGGGGATACTCATGTATGAGGGAATACTCTATTTCTTGACACAGGCATAAACAGCCAACCCCTTCGCTGTCGGCTGATTTAGCCTTAGGCCTTCCACCCAGAGTCTATAGGTGTGGAGAGGCGGCTTGTCTGTCCACCCGCCCTTCTTGGATTATGCTGGCGTCCCTCAGACCACACGCGAGCCATGAGAACTATTCAAAATAATTTTTCCCGACGTCAAGGTTTTGTGTAAGAAGTTGTCAAACTTGGGATCCACCACACACGTGGATGGTGGACTGCTACAATGTTACAATGTGGCGCTCCTCTTGAAATACCATTGCCCGCACGCAATCTTGGATCCTAGACTGCCCCACCACACATGGCTTGGCTGTACACTTTAACAAAGTAGGGAACAACCATCTGCCAGCTATTAAGCTGTTAGACCCTAATTAAGCAATGGAATTATGTTTAAGGAATTATGCTTTTTCAGCCGGGTTTTCGACAATTGATTTACCGGCCCGGGTGCAATCGTTCGAAAGGGGGCCCGTGACTCCGGATACCCATTGACAGCCCTTCAACGAGCATTCCTACCTATCATCAACCACTATTATCTCCTTAACTTCTGTCATGCAGTGCCTCGATATAGCACTGTCGTGGGCTCACATGCGTTTCATGTTGCTGCTCCTACCAATGTTTGTCTACCAATATTTGTCTTACGCTCTAACTCTTTTTCTTTGTTTAACACGTTGACTGCCACCTACAAGTTAACTCGTAGTTAAAATGTTTCCTGTAGGCGCCACCTACGAGTTATCTCGTAGTACAATAGTGCTATACACAAACACTGGCCCACGGCTAATAATGCTGCCGGCATCAGGGTTGATACCAGATGTTTGCTGTGTCGTGATGGCTGAGAAAACATACTGTTTCTTTTATGGGGTTAGGGTTAGGTTAGTCGAAGAAAACTGAAGTGATCATTCGCCGAAACGGACGTATTGTCGTGAACAACTGGAAGTACAAGAGAGAGGTTCTTAGATGCTTAGCACGCATCATACTGGCAAACAGGTTCCTACACCTAGACCGAACAGGAAGAGACAGCTTCAACCCGTCCTTTACTACGCCATCGGACTGGTTAATCTGCCAAAGTTAGAAATACTAACATACCAAATCATATGAGGGAGACACTCTGCTGGCTCCCTGTTGAGGAGAGAATGTAAGGTTCTCCTCCCTATGTATGCTTTGCTGATTGGCACTGCAATACATCAGCTCCGTGTTGCACTCTAGATTCGACCAGGTCATTGAGGTCTACTGCTCATGGAGATAAGCAGGTGCCAGACATCTGCACATTAACTCAAATCCATTGTGCCTTATCCTGTCTTGGACTTTAACCTTGCATGTTCAGCCTTCTGCTGCACAGGTGTACTGTTGCAGTTTACTCTGTTCAGAAAATATTTTCAAACTGCCTTAGAGTTCACTGCTTTCAATTAGAGTTGCATTCGTTAACAAAAACTAAAACGAAAACATTCGTTAACGAAAACTCAAGGTTAGAATTAACTGAAAACTAAAGAAAAAACGAAACTGAAACTTGTGAAACTGGCCAAAAATAGTAAACTGAAACTAAAACAGTTGAAACTAACAACGAAAAGATGTAACAAAATCCCAAACGAAAACATAAAACGAAAACCTAGCATCCTAGGATATTCAATGTTTTTGGACCATAGACTGCTTAACTTCCAGGACTGAAGGTGACCTTGCTCGGGTCTTGGAACTTTGATCAAATCTCAATGTACACTTTTTTAACAACAAATGATGTGAACTGATAAGAAAACTAAGTAAAAAACAGGCTTACCAGGTAGATCATGTCAGCGGCTGTTGGACTGTCAACCTGCCTTCGATAGAAGTTATGCCAGTACAGAAACTCCATTCGCTCTGACTGATTTATTCCCCTTTTGTAAGTATTGTGCTCTAGATTGATCCTTATAGACTGTTGTGCTTTACAGCATAAAGCCATGATAAGGAAGATCGAGAAGGCAGCCAACATCTCACTTAACATAGTGAAGAAACTAGATTAGGCCTGTTACAACAACAACAAAATTAAAATCGTGAGTGCTAAAACATTTTAAAAAACCTGGTGCTATATAAATTTGCAATTACCATTACAATTTATCTCTTATTGTAAATAAACAGAGATTTATTATTATGTCTTTCCACAACATATGCCCTAAGCTTATTTTATAGGTTTATTTCAAACACATAAAGTCAGTCAATCTTAATCTGAGGTAAAGATGAACATTCGTCAGAGAACAGATCAAGAAGTTCATTGTCTGAGCAGATCCAGAAGTTCATTGTCTGAGCAGATCCAGAAGTTCATTGTCTGAGCAGATCCAGAAGTTCATTGTCTGAGCAGATCCAGAAGTTCATTGTCTGAGCGGATCCAGAAGTTCATTGAACAGCTCTAAAGATAAGAGGCAACTTTCCGATTATTTTGATGACTTATTTAAGATTGTTTCAACAACTTTTTTAGATTTTGGAATGACCTCAATTTCACCTAGTTGTTTTATGACATTTTAAAACAATTTTTTGTGTACTTCAGTGACTTCACACATCTGATTACTCAGTGCCTGAAAAACAAGGTTTGACCAGGAATGTCAGACACCATAAAAATGGGGCAGTCTGAATCAGTGAGGTTGTATTCCAACTAAGAGGCTTGAATAGTTACAGAATGCCTGACACACTGAAATGTAGGCCTACTCCTTTGCAAATAGATGGAGAACAGTCATTGAGATAAAAAAAAGATATCCGAGGAAGTGCAGTACATCTCTAAGGATTAGCATAGTCATGACAACAAAATACCATAACAATAATAATAATCTAAGAACTTCAATAGCACCACTTTAACAATACTCAACGCACCAGTCAATGATTGCTACAAAGAAAAATTAGTGCACAAGAAAATTGACCACGGCTAGGTCGAGTAGATGCAGCACGATCTTTCTATACCATTTTAGCGATTTCCTCAATGTTAGTTGATTGTTGTGATCGATGTGCAAAAATGGAGCAGGGGGATAGTTGAATACACAGGCACGAAGAACAGAAGAATGTGGGTCCGATACCCGCTACCCCCATAAGGTTGACTCAGCCTTCCACTTCCTGGTAACAGACTGCCATACAGTTATAAAATCAACTCTTGTTTAACTTAAGAAAGTAAGTAAGTAAGTAAGAATATTCTTTATTTGACTACCAGCAAACGCACAGTAGTTTACAGAAGAAATAAATAATACAAACATTTAAGCAAAGTCATATAACATTCTCATGATAATAAAACTTCTTTTTGCAAAGGCATCAATTCTACATAGGGTGAGATCATGTGGCCTGGGTCACGTATTGTATGGAGTGACCTTATGGGGATGGAGGAGGTCACGAAGGACGTGACAAGGGTTTAAGAGAATTGAACAGAAAAGTGTAGAATCACCTCTAGAACAGTTTTTGTCAAAACTAGGAAAATTGGCCTGAACGGGTAAATTTTCTCAGAATACCGTTAAGGCTTATGTTCCCCTACAGTGGCAAATCCCCACCAAACAGGGGAGGCATAAAGTAGCCGTGCTAGGGTAGTAGCTCTTGCAACGTCAAAGAGACATTGACTGTGGGCGACCAAAACACGTAGCGCAAACATGGATTGTCGGGCTTTGCAGCATATTATGTCAATGTGTGCCCCAAAGCCAATTCGATCAGAGATGGTGACACCCAAAATAACCGTCTCCTGGTAGCTTGATGAGGGGAGGGCAATAGGTTTGGACCTCGGTTGTCTGAAAACCATTTCTCTGGTCTTAGCATGGTTTAATTTAGGATTGCTAATGGATGCCCACTCAGTGTTTCTGTTAGAGTCCAAAAAGAGGACGTATTTAAGTCTGGACTAAACTTTTTGGATGCAGCTAATTTCTTTCAGCTATCACACCGAAAAATTTGGAAATTATGGACAATTTGTATGGACGTAAAAACGGCCATTTGGGCGCTTAAGCGGAAACACTGTGCCCACTTAGAGATATGGTCAAGTTCAGAAAGAGTGCTGTCAATGCAGGAAGCAGGCACCAGAAAGTAGCTATCGTCGGCATATTTAGGGAGACGGTTTCCACTGTATTTAGGTTTAAGGCTAGAAATGGCTATGACAAAATCAGTAGGTCGAAGGCCAGAGCCTTGCACTATGCTGGTATTAATGGTACAGAGGGGAGAGATTTCAGTGCTGACGCTCGTGGAAGAGAGCAAGTATCCAGTAACTGTTGTACAAAAAATCCGGAATGGGTTGGGCTGATCAGCTAGGTGTTTGTGTCTAACCGTATCGAAAGCCTTACTAAAATCAAGGAACAGGAGCCTAACATAGGGCTCAGAATCGAGCATCGATTGAAGTTCATGGGTTATGGATATCAGCGCAGCAGATGTGGACCCGGAAGGGCGGAAAGTGAATTGGTCCGTAAAGATCCTGTTACAGCACGGCTGAGTTAAAAAGGGATTAAAGTACCTACGTACAACCATTTTTTCCAAGATGCGTGAGTGGATGGAAGTAATAAAATCAGCTAAAATCAGCTTCTTTAAGAGTACGGGAAATCTTGGGTATGGGGGTAGGCCTGGGAGTCACTTTGGTCAGCCAATCTGACCCCACTTGACCCTAAAGTGACTTGAGGTCGACTTGAAGTCGACAACTTGGAGTCAAAACGACTTGACCCGACTTGGCAGAAAAACAACCAACTTCCGACTTAAAGTCGACTTCTGACATGGTAATTACGATTACGTACGGCTAATACAAAATGGATGCCAATTTGCCTGGCAAGCATAATAATTTCATATAGGGCCTACTAATGAGTAATGAGATCTCAACACCTGATGAATAAAATTGCTTATTAGGCCTATTTTAAGCTGTTTGTGTTTGTGCTTGAACAGTTTTGTAATGCTCTAATGGGTTAACAGAAGAATCTACAGCGGACCGCGGACTGGTTGCACTGAATGGCGTGTTATAATGACACAGTTTAATTCTGTTGTCATAATTATTTGGCCACTAACGTCATTCAAATAGCAATGCATGCATATCATCCCACAGTACTACCACTCACCGACAATAAAGTCGATCATTGTCTAATACAAGTTTTTCCGTCTGCAAACGACTAATGCAGTGCACCAAAGTAGCGCCAAACAATCGATTGATTAGTATGAGATCCAGATTTCTTTAGGTCGAATTCACTGACGACTAAATATTCATTGATTTGTGCGTGTTCAGCTCTTGATAAGGCAGGCGTACTAACATTTATATTAACATTTCGATTCACCAGTTTTATGAAACGTACGTGTGACGCTTTAACATATAGCCTAATAACTCATGATATAGATAAATCGACACCGAATAAAAGTAAGTAGACCTAAGTAACTGCTTAACCCAACCGCCGCAACCGGCGTCGATAATAAAAAATAATATCGCAGTACCGTTTTCTGCGTTTTTCAATATTTCTTCTTACTCTTTCAAATGAGATGAAAATCAACTTTTATCTTCAACACTTCAATTCAATGTACATCGTCAACATAAATCAACTATATTTCTTAACACTTCACTCTCAATATACACTATACAGCTCTATCTACTGTATTAAGACAACTGCATTATTCAAATCGACTGTAATCAGCAATGTCTAACCTTTCCCGCGCTACTATCACGTGCTCAGTACAAGCTATATTTAGGCAATGTTTACATAAGACAAGCGGCGCTGACCGCCCGCTCAACTAGATCATGTTTATACATATATACAGGTGTATTGTCATGACACAACCCTAACACACTATAGGTCTTAAAAACGCTTGTTCACTCTAAAAACACTATACAACTGCTTAAACACCGCCGTGGCCTCACGATCATTAGTGTGGCGAGATAAATTTAGATTTAATTGTGTCCCAAGTCGGTTTAAGTCGACTTGTGTAGAAAACAACTTGAGGTTACTTTTCTGTACAAATTCGACTTGGGGTCAGTTGCGCTAAGCATAAGCGACTCGACTCGACTTGGGATGCCCAAGTCGACTGGGGTCGACTTATTGGGGTCGACTCCCAGGTCTATATGGGGGTACTGAGGCGCCACTGTAAAGGGAAATAAGAATTGGTAAGAGAGCATATAAACAGATCCGTTACAGGCTGAGCTAAGTAAGTAAGTAAGTATATCCTTTATTGAGAAGTACTAGCAAACGCACAGCACTGTACATGGCAAGATTAATACATTCAAACAGATTAAAAAAAATTATATATACAACCAATGAATTGAATGAGAGGCTTTATTGTACATCAGGGGAACATAGAGGAAGAAGAGCTTGTATTGCAGGCTGTCTGTTCTGTTAGTAGTTAAGATTTATGTCTTCTGTCATTTGTGTTCATGTGATTTGTTTCA
This sequence comes from Aporrectodea caliginosa, assembly GCA_020284085.1. Classification (NCBI taxonomy): domain Eukaryota; kingdom Metazoa; phylum Annelida; class Clitellata; order Crassiclitellata; family Lumbricidae; genus Aporrectodea; species Aporrectodea caliginosa. The sequence goes on along the minus strand of JACEVL010000790.1, from coordinate 1,358,432 downwards.
ATTGCATAATTGTACACTGTAACCGGTTGCGGTTTGTCAACCGCATTGTTTCAATAAACGAAAATATTATTATTAGGGCTAGTCATAGGGGAAAATGAAGGGTTTAAATAGACAGATCTAGGGAAAACATAGTTTATTTGTATAGCATCCAGGCAAGGAAGCATTTCTGAGTCAGGTTGTCAAACATGGGAAGTTCACGGCTATGGGACCGTGGCCCCAGGGAGTAGTGCGATTGATTGATTGGCGGTAACAATTTATGCAATACATGACAAGGATTGTGCAGAATACAGGCAAAGAGTCTAGTATCCGCATTGCTGCAGAGAGTCTCAAATGAGAGAGAAGATAAAGGTAAGTACCCCTGGCGTACCAACCTACCTTTGGATAATTCCCTCAAGGGCCTCCCGTTCCTGCACTCTCGCAAAGCCCCACCACACAGGCGAGCAATACAGCATCATACCAACCATAGTGGCACGAACTACATCAGATAAACTGTCCCCCGAGAGCCCATGTGACCTCAGGATCTGAAGCGCATAAAAGGACTGCCTTGCTTTTATGGACAAACGTTTAATGTGGCTGGAGAACCCAAATTTCACTGTAAGCTCAACACCTAGAATATTATTTTAGGGTTTGCACTCGTGCGATACCTTTTAGAGGAGAGGGGGGAACATACTGATGGTACCCTGGGGATGCGTGAAAATTATCTCACTGGACTTGCTTGAGTAAAGCTTGAGGTTGCAACTCTGTGCCCATACACTAATATGCTCAAGCTCAATCTCAGTTGTAGTGATACCTGCTGCGGGGCAGGCGAGATAGCAATCATCTGCATATTTAAAAAAAGCGATTGCTTTTATTAACTGGTTTTAAGTCAGAGATTGCAACTACGAAATCCATCGGGCCCAAACCGGAACCTTGAATAATACTTGCATTAATTCGTGCAAGAGAAGATATTACACTGTTAAACCTAGTGCAATGACTTCGATTATGAAGTAGATTCAAAATCCAATTAAAAATGTGATCAGGAATTGGGAGAGAAGCAAGTTGTTCGGCTAGATAGGAATGTCTGACAGAGTCAAAGGCTTTGGAAAAATCCAATGATACCAAACGTACACAGGGTTCATTGAATAAGGTTTCAAGGATGTGGTTAGATACAGCCATCAAAGCAGCAGCTGTTGAGCCCGTAGGCCTAAAGGCATAGTGATCATGAAATTTGCGATTAGTGTCTGTGTTGGTGATGACCGGATACATATATATATATATATATATATATACGGTTAACGATTTTTTCAAGAATTCTACAAAGGATGGAAGCAATGGAGATGGGGCGGTAATCCGATTCCATTCTTGGGCAAGCCAATTTGGGGATTGGTGTAATACAACTTAACCTCCATTGTGGAGGAACATAATATATGAATGTCTTAAAGACTTTCTAAAAAGGGCTGTGATGGGAGCAGCCAATAGGTGAGCCATGCTGCTGAAGAACCAGGATGGGACACCATCCGGGCCCACGGAAGATCCACGGATATTTGTTAACATAGTGAAGACGTGGTATTCATCTATAAAACCAATGTCGAACGGGGCCGCCGTTTGGCGTGGCCTAGGTTCAGAAATAAAGGTCATCGGTGGATATTTTACTATAATGCTTGTTAAGAGAGTCTGCATTTACATTTACATTGATCTCTGGTCATTTCTATTCGCACAACCACTTCGGAGACGCCGTACTTCAGTCCATAATTTCTTTGATCCTCTGCGTAGACCCTCAAAAGATGAAGCATTAGTCTTCGTAATTACTCTTTGAATTCGATCGGCCAGGGCTGATGCTGCCTCGTGTTGTCCACTCCTAAAAAGTCGATTGCACCGTCGCAAGATGCGGGGTCATATACGGTGGATCATGTGTCCTCAGAGTCGTCTTTCTGACTGGAAAGAATAAGTCGACTGCCGTCATGATCTGTGTGTAGAATTGGGCAATAGCATCTCCAATGTCCACGTCGGCACCAATAACGTCCCAGGTAAGACTTTCCAGATGGCCATTTTATCAGGCGTTCGCAGACGCACTTCATGAACGATGCGGCGACGAACACAGCGGAGTGTTTAGTTTTAACACTGTTGATTTAACGACAGAACATATGTTATCAATGCGCCAAGTGATGCGCCATGGCTGATGTCAGTCAGGAGGGTATGCCATCAGGGCCAGTAGAGTTGCCTTTGACTGATGCAAGTGCTCTATAAACATCATATAGATCAAAATTGACAGCATGGGACTTCACAACAGTTTGTTTAAGGGGAAGTGGAACATAATGAGGATCAGTGGAGATGTTTATGTAGCGGAGGTTGAGTGACGATGCCATGATAGACCCGATGTTGGCACTGCCCGGGTGTTCGGTGTTCACCATCCCTCAGACGGCAGACCTCCGTCCAAAGGCGGCGAGAACCTCGCTCCAAACCCACCCGAGTTTTTGCTGGGGATGGCTTTGTTTATTCTGGCAGCGATGGTTGTCGCCTTTCAAATCGATGTTTTCTAAGAAGTTTACATCTCCTTGGCCGTCACATGTGCAGGCATTTGTTATCATGTGTTCCTACTATTTCAGTTCGTCAGTTTGAATTAAAATAAATGAATGAATATCACTTCTTAATTTTACTTTTCCAGCTAAACTGGCCTGTCTGATGTATAAAACACCTTACAATCCGACGTATACTTTTACTACTAGTCTTTTCTTCCTGCACTGTTTGGGATCTTTATGGGTCTTTAGAGTGCAGAACTGCCATTGCTCTCATGCACTTCATGTCACTGCCCCAAGGAACGGAACTAAATACCCAACTCTTTTCCTTCATGCAAGAAATGCCTAAAACTCACTATCTCACACTCCTGTTTGACTCTGCATACATTAAAAATTTAATATAAGAATAATATTTCTATACTTCAAATGGTTTTGGTAGTGGTTTGGTAGGAAGAGAAATGGAAGCAGCAACAGCAAGGCAATCAGAGACATCTACTGTATCAAATGCGGAATTAACTCAAGAGAAGCATATGTATGCATATATGTATGTTTGTATGACATGCATGTTTATATGCATGTGTGTTTGTACACATGTATCTAAATAAAGGGTCTAGGACATTACCCCCTGGACATTACCCCCCTGCCATTACCCTCTGCCACTTACCCCCCCTCCCCCCGTAGGATATTACCCCTGCCATTCCCCCCGGCATTTAGTATATATAGTATATACATACATATATATTACATATCTTATATTTATTATTTATTTATAATTTATATATATTATATTATATATTATATTAATATATTTGTTAGCTTGTATCTTGTGTGCCTGAGCTGCTGTTTATGTCACTCTATAAGTAGCTGACCCACGGCATTTAATATGTATAGTCTATACATTTATTCACAATATACATATATATTACATGCATTATAATTATTATTTATTTATAATAATTATAATTGAGGGAAGAATGGAGGGGAAGAAGACACGAGGAAGACCGAGAATGATGTTGTTGGACTGGATGATGGAGGAAGATTACAGCAAACTGAAGGAAAGAGCCAGAAAACGTGATGAATGGCGAAATTGGACGTACGAACCTGCCTAGCAAGGCAGAGAACCAAAAGAAGAAGATTTATAATATTATATTAATATATTTGTTAGCTTGTATCTTGTGTGCCTGAGCTGCTGTTTATGTCACTCTATAAGTAGCTGACCCACGGCATTTAATATATATAGTCTATACATTTATTCACAATATATATTACATGCATTATAATTATTATTTATTTATAATATTATATTAATATATTTGTTAGCTTGTATCTTGTGTGCCTGTGCTGCTGTTTATATCACTCTAAGTAGCTGACCCACGGCATTTAATATATATAGTCTATACATTTATTCACAATATATATTACATGCATTATAATTATTATTTATTTATAATATTATATTAATATATTTGTTAGCTTGTATCTTGTGTGCCTGTGCTGCTGTTTATATCACTCTAAGTAGCTGACCCACGGCATTTAATATATATAGTCTATACATTTATTCACAATATATATTACATGCATTATAATTATTATTTATTTATAATATTATATTAATATATTTGTTAGCTTGTATCTTGTGTGCCTGAGCTGCTGTTTATGTCACTCTATAAGTAGCTGACCCACGGCATTTAATATATATAGTCTATACATTTATTCACAATATATATTACATGCATTATAATTATTATTTATTTATAATATTATATTAATATATTTGTTAGCTTGTATCTTGTGTGCCTGCACACAAGATACAAGATGTTTATATCACTCTGAAGTAGCTGACACAAATAAGTAGGCCTACACATAAATTAATTTTTGGCCAGTAGGCTGCAGCACTGAGCCAGCAGGATACTATGCAAATAAAACAATAAGTGTTAATTGGCTCAATAATATTAACTTGTTATTTAGTTTAATTTCAGTTTACTTGTTAGTTTATACAGCCTAATCTTTCCATGCCGGTGTCCCGTGATATTCTATCCCCCCTAAACCATATTCCCCGGATGGAATAAACCTGTGTAGAGTATACGGGGGAGGGGGGACAAACCATTCAGCTACTTAGAGAAGTGCAGGCACACAAGATACAAGCTAACAAATATATTAATATAATATTATAAATAAAGATACTGTGTAATCCTTCAGCCCACGATACTATAAGTTTGCTGTACTAGTTTCCGGCATATTCGGAATATCCCTGTGATAATTTCTGATTTCAGCTGCCAGAATAATCAGGATGTATATATTATACATGCTTTGTGGATTATGAAAAAGCATTTGACAGAGTTGACTGGAGAAGGCTATTACATGCATTGAGGCAGATGGGAATAGATTGGAGAGACAGAAGATTGATAGGAAACTTGCACATTGGGCAGCAGATGAGAATAAAAATAGATGGAGAGTACTCGGAACTAGGAAAGGTTCAAAGAGGTGTGAGACACGGTTGCCCGCTGTCACTGCTACTATTTAACATTTACATAGAAGAGCTTGTCAGAGAAGCAGTAGTAGAGGATATGGAGGAAGGGATAAAGGTCGGTGGAAGATGGATAAAAGCAGAGATTTGCAGATGACCAGGCAATGATATCGAGAAGCCAAGAATGTCTACAGGCAACGATGGACAGACTGAACACAATATCCACAATAAGACAGATACAAAGGATATGGATCGGACACACTCTAAGAGGAGACTCACTACTGAGAATGGTCACAGAAGGAAAAATGGAGGGGAGGCGGACAAGAGGAAGACCGAGGCAGATGATGCTGGATTGGATGATGACAGGTGGATACCAAAAAGCTGAAAGAAGAGGCCCAACAACGAGAACAGTGGCGACGTCAGACATTTGAACCTACCATATAAGAGACAGAGACTCAAAGAAGAAGAAGAAGAAGAATTTCTGATGAGTGGGCAGCATATCAATATATTCAGGATTAAATGTCACGTTCTTTAATTGAAATTAAAATACAGTGTCTCTCGTTCCTGCTTCTACTACCTACGCCAACTCCGCGCCATCCGCCAATCACTATCACTGCACGCGATCACGACTTTGGTCCATGCATTGATCTGTTCCAGGATTGATTATGGGAATGCGGTGTACATTGGTCTCTCCTCTACAAATACATCTAAACTTCAGTCCATTCTAAATGCTGCCGCCAGCCTCATAGGAGGCATTGCTAGGTTTGACCATATCTCCTATTTTATCCGTGACTCCCTTCACTGGCTTCCCATCCGCCAGCGCATCCAATTCAAAGTCTGTTCCCTCATGCGAAACTGTCTTGCTGGCTCTGCACTCCTCAATATCTTAGGGCTTTTTGTACCCCAGTATCTTCTCTGCACAGTCGTTCCTCGCTTAGGTCCTCGGGCCGTGGTTACTTGGTTGTTCCGCGGGTGCGTACTTCTACGGCCCAGTCTAGGAGTTTCGCTATTGTTGGTCCCAATAGCTGGAACCAGTTACCTCAGTCCCTCAGGATTGACCAGGGCCGCATTGAGGGGGTGCTAAGGGTGCTGCAGCACCGGGCCCGCAGTTTTGAGGGGCCCGCATTTTCGGAAGTGATTTTTTTAATGTGCTTGAACCAGGGCCGATGAGAGGGGAGTCAGTGAGGGGTTGCTACCCGGGGCCCTGTTCTATGGCAGGGGCCTGGAAATGTCTAAAACATAGTTCAAAACTGAAGAAACCTGTGGGTTTTGTTTTGGCCTATTCGCCCTAATGCAGTATGTAGGCCCTACATATATAATTATGACGGATGCTTCATGAAACATGATACACAGTTCCACATAGGCATACATGTGTTGTGTCTATCTAGGTCGCCTGGTGGGTCGAAGAATTTGACCCACAGTAGAAACGAACACAGTTGTACATGAAGATATGCGGCCTTTTTGGCGTACAGGAACAGCCACTGCATACCCTCTACCCATCCACTGACCCCTAGATTAGCCGGTCAACAGACTCATCACTCATAAGAATGATTTTGGATTGGCTGTTGGTGCAAAGTTAACTGATGCAGACACATTTCGATTTCTAACTGAATTCTATACTCCACCAGAATCGTATGCGTGGTTAGCACTTCGCATTAAGAACCCCCTCTGGTAAAATGATAATCCTAGCTACGTCGTTATAAAGGCTGTCAGACGATTTAAATTATTTCTGTCAAAACTTCTGTGGTCATTACTTGAATTTGATAAAGACTGTGTATCAGTATTTTGAGAATCTAGAATTGACGGCCTAGAATTGATTAGGCTATTGGTTTTCTGGCAGGCATAAAATCTTTTTACTGGATGTAAATTTATTAATTGAATTTTGAGTTATTAGGCTATCAAAGTGAATAATTCTTTAACTTAATGCTGAATGTAAGTTTCATAATAAAATTGATACCAAATTAGCAATATTTGATATTATATTCCATTAAGTTGATGATGAATTAAATTAGAAGATAAATTATCATAAGAACTCTGGACTCTGGAGTCTGGTGCTTAATAAGGAAAGAAAGATTAGTGAAAGTCAGGAATACAAACGAGAGACAGACGCTTCTTCAAAGTCTTGCATTTTCAGTTTAATAAAAAGCGAATTATGCAGCAAATCAAGCTAACAATATCTTTACTAGTATGTATGTACAGTAGTAGAAGTGAGTTGATGATCATGGTACAGAGCGAGATGTGCAGATAGTAATGTACTAATGTAACGTTAATTGTAATTGTATATTGTGTCTTTAGACAGCTAATACTCATTAGTAAGCATGCTATAAATATGTGCGTGGTGGACCGGTGGTTGTCAGAGGGGACCTTCGTCAGAGGGGGGTCCACACTATTACCACAGCACCGGGCCCGCACCCTAATGCGGCCCTGGGAGGCTGGGACTGACCTTTTTCTATTTATTTTGACCAGTTCCGCAAGCGCCTGAAAACCTCTCTTTACCAGTGAAGACACTGGCCCGGGTCGGGAGCGCCTGTTTTTGAGTGGCGCTATATAAATGCTCGATTACGATTACGATAAGTACTCAACTAGCTACTAATAAGTAATAAGCACTCACCGACTTAGAAATGCGTCTACCGACGGAAATGCTGTCTCTATCTTTCCTTCTTAAAATCTTTTATCCTTGCGCTCGTATGAAATGTATGTAGGTAAATAAGTAAGTAATTTTGACTACCATAATATTCGTTTACTGAGAAAAACAATCTGACAAAAACGCAGAAATGCTTACACGAGCGATACTGGATAATTAAAGTTTATTAGAAAATGTTAGAATAAACTAGTAAATATTTTTATATGAGGATCTGGGAATAAATTGAGTTATCTTTGCGTGAGAGAGTATACTATGGTTGTGTGCTCTAGGTCTTAATTGGTAAGAGGAGGGGAGCAACGACCTCTGCCTGGGGTTGTGTAGGCCTAATATGGAGAATAGGAGTTTCGCATCAGCTATAATTGGCAAGTTCAGAGACTGTAGGAAAGGATTGTTCTAGGTATCATAGGCGTTTGGCTCCTTTCATGAGTTTTCCAGGCGTTCTTTATCGGAAGCCAGAGTAAGACCCCACCAGGATGGGGAGGCATATAGGCCTAGAAGTTTATCAATGGTATATGTTTCCTTCAGTGGCGTCGCCAGAGCTTCAAGGTTGGGGGCAAGGCATAGGAGGACATAGAAATGAGCGTCCGAAGGACGATCGCTGAGGCGCGGAGCGCCGAGCAGGGGAGGGGTTTGGGGAGGGGATGTGCCCCAAATTTTTAAATTTCCATATTGTAATGGTGGCATTTTAAGCTGTCATTATAGGAACAAAATTGTTCTATTATTTCAGCGCTGATAGGAGCCAACTGTGACTCGTAGCTAAATGTTAAATGTTCGCGTTTTCTATAGTGACCGTATACGGCCTCGACCCTGCTCATTTTTCAATGAATTGATTGGCTTACATCCTTCATCACTGCTCGCCCGTTCGAATGGACGCCACACCATTTAAGGTCCCCGTGCAAGGACCGTGCTACCCAGAGGTTTAAGATGTAGGCTAGTTTGAACCGTATTTGAGTTTGACTACAGATAATATTAGCAAACCCGACATTTATTGAAATTAATATAAAAACTAGAAAACACATTCAATATCCAAGAACGCCACAAGCCTTAGGGTAAACAGATTGCTGACCAGACACAATTAGCAGACATAGTTTACAAATGGTATACAAACCAAGCAAGAAGGATTCAACTACCGAATCGGGAAGCCAAGCAGTGCTGATGCAGTTTTACTGGTGAACAATCGACAATAGAAACAGAACGCCGACTGCTTTAAACGACTGTACTCGGGGTTAAAGTGGGTGGGAATGCGCGGGAACGGCCTCCCACTGCTCTCGAGAATTGGCGGGCGAAGGAGTATTAATTCATAGATATTTGTATTCCCTTGTCTTAAAACCAAGATAGTGTGAATCAGTTTGCTATGTTTTGTCTCTGTATATATTATCACAACACAACAAGTATTATACCCACACACACGCCACATACATATACATATACACACACACACACACACACACACACACACACACACACACACACACACTGATGCTTGCTTTTGCGTGCACCCGTTGAGCGAGAATTGGCGGGCGAAGATGTCGCTCAAAGAGGCAGGCATACTAATAATTTCCACATGTTGTCTTGGACAGCCTGTTGGAATGCGGCTGTGTGACTGGTGTAAATAGGTCACCCCATCATGACTCATCACTGCGAATAGGAGAGATAAACAACATTGGACTTTTCCCTATTCTTCTGTATATTTTGTGTAAAGCACAATCCGTCACCTGTTGATTAGTGATTAGTCTTTGAAAAGAAAACAAACTTTGGAAGAGGAGAAGAGGACCTTCAATGTAAAATGTCAAACCACACACCACATATGGTACCCCCCCTAAAAAACTCACCGGATTTGCACGAATCCCAGGACCCAGCCGGACCAGGGTTGGGGGGGCAGCCCTGCCCCCCCCCCAGTGGCGACGCTAATGGTTTCCTTAACAGAGCTATATGCACCATATCGCACACGCAGCGGAAGACTGTTCCGAGAGGAACATTATAGAACATTGACAGAGAAGACTGTTCCGAGAGGAACAGTCTTCCTCTGATTAATGGACGACCCCGTAGAGGGTCGTCCATTAATTATGTCAACAAAATAGGGGAGGGGTTTGGAAAAGTTTGACAGTTGTTGGCAAGGGGAGGGGTTTGGTAAAATTTGACGTCAAAAATTTTTTCCAATGAATCAACACAGACCCTTCAAAATGGTAGCGAAAACATGAAGTAATGCTAAAAATGTATAGGAGCATTTACTTGGATCACGTGACAATGTTTACGTAAGTCAAAACAGATTTTAAAATGCCGTCGACTTGTGTGAAAGATTGTACGAACAGACATAAAAACGATGAAGAAATTAAATTTTATCGGTTTCCTCTTGGACGAAAGCGAGAGGAGAAGCTGTGTAAATGGGTTACAGCAGTAAATCGCAAGGAATGTCAACCGAATGAAAGCGCCATGGAGGCCATTCAGGTCGCCATTCTTTGCGATTTACTGCTGTAACCCATTTACTCAGCTTCTCCTCTAGCTTTCGTCCAAGAGGAAACCGATACAATTTAATTTCTTCATCGTTTCTATGTCTTTTCGTACAATCTTTCACACAAGTCGACGGCATTTTAAAATTTGTTTTGACTTACGTAAACATTGTCACGTGATCCAAGTAAATGCCCCTATAAAGTGCTTTGTTTAATACTACTAAACAGCTGGTAATAAACTAAACTCATATATTTTGAAATTCGAGATTGCATTTTTTAGTGTAAAACAATTTGAAAAAATGATTCTACATGTATTGAGCCATTGTGTTTCTTTTTTGTAGGGGTGGGGGGGGGGGTTTCTGGGATTGTTGACATAATTTTTAGGGGGTCCGTTAATGTTTGACAGTAACTGTTGTTGACAAGGGGGAGGGGTCAAAAATGCCTAAAATTTGTTGACATAATTAATGGACGACCCCTAGGGCGGACATGCTTTGTAGGCTGCTATTAACGCCGTGTATTGCAGGCGTCTGTTCTGTTAGTAGGCCCTAGTTAAGATATATGTCTTCTGTCATAATTTTGTGTTCTTGTGAATTGTTTCGATTGCATAACATGTAGGCTAAATGTAGGCCCTACAGCGCAGTGCGTTGGTCAGGCGCTTCAATAAAGGAAAGATTATTATTATTATATATATCTTCGTTTAATAAAGACGCGCGTCATTTACGGTACTGTTACGGTGTTACCGCTCTCAACAGACGCGCGTCAACGGCCTCCGTCATCAATGGTATATGTAATAATTATATATATAATATTTTCGTTTATTGAAACAATCCGGTTGAAAAACCGCAACCGGTTACAGTGTAGCCTGTAATTATTCAATATTATTGAAACGATTCACAAGAACAAAAATGACAGAAGATATAGGCCTATAAATCTTAACTACTAACAGAACAGACAGCCTGCAATACATAATAATCATAATAATAATAATAATAATATTACGATGCATATTACGATGCACCAGCTGTCACGACCACCCACGCCTGAGGGACTACGACGAGTTGTTGAGAGGTGGAATCGAGCGGGTTCTGAACGTGATGCTGACCGACGTCCAGTGGGCGCAGGCATCCCTCCCGATTAAGATGGGAGGGCTGGGAATCAGGAGGGTGTCATCGCTGGCACTGCCCGCCTTTTTGGCTTCGGCCGCGGGCACCCTCCCCACTCAGTCCCTCATCTTGGGAACAACACTCGAGAACGCAGACACGGCCTACACTTCAGCGCGTTCGCAATGGATGCAACTCGCCAGGATTTCCGACCCAACGGCCGTCCCCAGTCACAAACAATCACAATGGGATGGGCCGTTGCTGCAGGAGGTCTTATCGTCGGTTAGTGGCGCACTGCAGGACCCTTACGACCAGGCCAGACTAAGAGCGGTGCAGTTCCCTCATGCCTCCGACTGGCTACATGCCCTCCCGTTGACCGCATATGATCTGAGGATGAGCGACGAGGCCGTGAGAGTTGCGGCCGGTTTGCGCTTGGGCCTGGCCATTTGCGAGCCGCACACGTGCGCATGCGGTGCTCCGGTGTCGTCCAGAGGCTCACATGGCCTCTCCTGCCATTTGGGGTTTGGACGTCAGGCTAGACACTGCGCCGTCAACGATATCATCTACCGCAGCCTCAACAGAGCCGGCACCCCTGCGGTTAAGGAGCCGTCTGGCCTCACCAGATCGGACGGGAGGAGGCCTGATGGCCAGACCCTGATACCGTGGGGCAACGGGCGGACCTTGATATGGGACGCGACGGTGGTGGATACCGTGGCCGCCTCATACATCCCTGAGACGGCGACCGAAGCTGGAAGGGCGGCGGAGTTGGCTGCCACAAGGAAACACGCCAAATACGCAGATCTACAGAGGAGGTACACCTTCGTCCCTGTAGCCCTGGAGACCCTTGGCCCTCTCAACAGAGAGGGTCTCGCCTTCATCTCCGAGATGGGTCGCCGCCTGACGAAAATATCCGGAGACACCCGAGAGACAGGATTCATCCTCCAGCGCCTGTCGGTTACGGTCCAGCGTTTCAACGCGGTTGCCTTCCAGGGCACCATGTCGAGGTTGCCCGGCGCTGAGGAGCGACCACCTCAACAACACTAAGCCTTACCGTGTTTTAACAATGACAATAATAATAATAATAATAATAATAATAATAATAATAATAATAATATTATTATTATTATTATTATTATTAATATTATTATTATTATTATTATTATTATTATTATTAATTATTATTATTATTATTATTATTATTATTATTATTATTATTATTATTATTATTATTATTATTATTATTATTATTATTATTATTATTATTAAAACACGGTAAGGCTTAGTGTTGTTGAGGTGGTCGCTCCTCAGCGCCGGGCAACCTCGACATGGTGCCCTGGAAGGCAACCGCGTTGAAACGCTGGACCGTAACCGACAGGCGCTGGAGGATGAATCCTGTCTCTCGGGTGTATTATTATTATTATTATTATTATTATTATTATTATTATTATTATTATTATTATTATTATTATTATTATTATTATTATTATATTCTACCCGTTGATTCTACCTTTACATCAAGGACCAATATAGGTCCTCAGTTGGCCCTGATGGCATCCCTTCTTGGTTCCTATCCACTATGGCTCATCTCCTCTCTGCCCCGGTTACATATCTCTTTAACTGCTCTCTGGCTTCCTCTTACACGCCGCCCCAGTGGCGCTCTAGCTGTATTACGCCAGTCCCTAAAAACCTGCGCCCTCAAAATGAGGCTGACTTTAGACCCATTTCTATTACTCCGGTGCTATGCCGCATGTTGGAGAAAATTGTTGTGAGAAGTTACTTTTACCCAATCTTCACTGATCCCGAAATAAATTCTACCCTTAGAGACCAATACGCCTTTCGGCCCTCTGGCTCCACGGTATCCTATCATTTGGTCGAAAGTCATTTGGTCGAAATCATTTGGTCGAAATCATTTGGTCGACGATGAAAACATCGAACGATCAAAAAGTCGAATGATCGTTTGGTCGACAATCAAAAAGTCGAACGATCAACAGATCGACAATCAAAAGGTCGAAAATCAAAAGATCGACATTCAAAATGAAGCATGTTTAAGAGAATTCCGACGATTTTACTACAAGTTTTATCATTTGTATGCTAATTCAATGCTAAGGCTAGTTTTATACAACATGGGCGCATCTCGACCTCCTCGTCGCCCCGGCCTGCCGATCCAAGTGTCTTCGAAGTAATTTGTCAATTCCCTTACTTCGGTACAGTGTTCTGTGAAGAAAGGTGACTCCATAAGTTCATCGAAAACAGCGGTAACATCGGCGGTTGGCACAAAAGCCAAGGCAGCCAAGTGCCGCACTCCCAGTGCAAATTCAGCATCCGCTGAATAACGCTGCTGCTGGGTCCTGGGATTCGTGCAAATCCGGTGAGTTTTTTTAGGGGGGGTACCCTATGTGGTGTGTGGTTTGACATTTTACATTGAAGGTCCTCTTCTCCTCTTCCAAAGTTTGTTTTCTTTTCAAAGACTAATCACTAATCAACAGGTGACGGATTTTGCTTTACACTAAATATACAGAAGAATAGGGAAAAGTCCAATGTTGTTTATCTCTCCTATTCGCAGTGATGAGTCATGATGGGTTGACCTATTTACACCAGTCACACAGCCGCATTCCAACAGGATGTCCAAGACAACATGTGGAAATTATTAGTATGCCTGCTTCTTTGAGCGACATCTTCGCCCGCCAATTCTCGCTCAACGGGTGCACGCAAAAGCAGGCATCAGTGTGTACATGTGTTTGTGTGTGTATGTGTACGTATATGTATGTGGCGTGTGTGTGGGTATAATACTTGTTTGGAAATAGATACATATATACAGAGACAAAACATAGCAAACTGATTCACACTATCTTGGTTTTAAGACAAGGGAACAAAAATATCTATGAATTAATACTCCTTCGCCCGCCAATTCTCGAGAGCAGTGGGAGGCCGTTCCCGCGCATTCCCACCCACTTTAACCCCGAGTACAGTCGTTTAAAGCAGTCGGCGTTCTGTTTCTATTGTCGATTGTTCACCAGTAAAACTGCATCAACACTGCTTGGCTTCCCGATTCGGTAGTTGAATCCTTCTTGCTTGGTTTGTATACCATTTGTAAACTATGTCTGCTAATTGTGTCTGGTCAGCAATCTGTTTACCCTAAGGCTTGTGGCGTTCTTGGATATTGAATGTGTTTTCTAGTTTTTATATTAATTTCAATAAATGTCGGGTTTGCTAATATTATCTGTAGTCAAACTCAAATACGGTTCAAACTAGGCCTACATCTTAAACCTCGGGGTAGCACGGTCCTTGCACGGGGACCTTAAATGGTGTGGCGTACATTCGAACGGGCGAGCAGTGATGAAGGATGTAAGCCAATCAATTAATTGAAAAATGAGCAGGGTCGAGGCCGTATACGGTCACTATATGAAAACGCGAACATTTAACATTTAGCTACGAGTCACAGTTGGCTCCTATCAGCGCTGAAATAATAGAACAATTTTGTTCCTATGACAGCTTAAAATGCCACCATTACAGTATGAAAATTCAAAAAAATTTAAAGTGGGGAGGGCACATCCCCCTCCCCAAACCCCTCCCCTGCTCGGCGCTCCGCGCCTCAGCGATCGTCCTTCGGACGCTCATTTCTCTGTCCTCCTATGCCTTGCCCCCCCAACCTTGAAGCTCTGGCGACGCCACTGCAGCCAAGTGCCGCACTCCCAGTGCAAATTCAGCATCCGCTGAATAACGCTGCTGCAGACCAGAGATTTGCTGCATTCTGCGCCAAATACACTGGCTTAGATGGAACAGGCATCCTTGTTGAACAACGTTCGGGAATACAGTCTTGAACGCAAGGATCGCAGCTTGCTCAAAGTCGGTCATATCACTTTCTGTAGTTCACAACCTCCCTCTCTCACAGACTGATCGGGGTTCAAGTGTGTATGTGAGTGTGTGTCGGACTGTGTGTATGTATGTTTGAGTGTGCGCACTTGTAGTAAAATCGTCGGAATTCTCTTAAACATGCTTCATTTTGAATGTCGATCTTTTGATTTTCGACCTTTTGATTGTCGATCTTTTGATCGTTCGAATTTTTGATTGTCGACCAAACGATCATTCGACTTTTTGATCGTTCGATGTTTTCATCGTCGACCAAATGATTTCGACCAAATGATTTCGACCAAATGACTTTCGACCAAATGATAGTAAACCGGCTCCACTACTTCTGCCATCATTGCTCTCACCCACGGAATTCTTGAGATGTTACACGATGAACCCTATGTTCGTCTTATCTCGCTAGACTTTTCACGTGCCTTTGACACGGTTAGGCACTCTTACCTATCTGAACAACTTGCTCTATTGCCAATACCTGACTTTCTGTATAATTGGATCTTATCCCTATTGAAAGACCGTCAGCATTGTACTAAATTTCTCGGCCAAGTCTCAGCCTTTTGTCGGATAAATGCTAGCATTATACAGGGCTCTGGTCTCGGACCTTCTGACTTTGTAGTAGCTATTTCAGGCTTGAAACCTGTGCATCGCAGTAATAGGTTGCTTAAATACGCTGATGATAGCTATATTCTCATTCCAGCATCTGCTATTACCTCCACTTCCTCTGAACTTCAAAATGTTGCCAATTGGGCACTAACTTGTAATCTTAAATTGAATAACAATAAATCCAAAGAGATGGTATTTAGGCGCCCGCGGTCTAAATTACTTGATCTCCCTCTCCCTATACCAGGTATTTGTAGGGTATCTGAGTCTGTTATTCTAGGGGTAACCATTTCGGATAGACTTAGTTTTGACCCCCATATTGACCGAATCTGTATTAAGGCTAGCCAATCGCTCTATGCGATACGCATCCTTATTGCCCATTAGGGTGCATCACTTGTAATGGTGAAATTTTTTTATATTTTTCTTTGATTTGTAATAGCTGGGGAAAGTTGTCACTATATATTAGAAGCAAAATGTAAAAAAAATTAACGAGATTGTAAAATGTTTTGAGGTGCCCCAGAGAGATTTTAGTTTTAGGGGGTCATTAAGCCGAACTAGCGTTTTTCGATTTTTGCCCATGTTTTGGGTCAGTTTTTGCAGCTTCTGGTTAGACCTAGAACAATTATTACTAGCGATTCATATAGTCTATGTCAAGTAGATTACAAATATGTAAGCCTAAAAGTTGTAGGATAAATAGAACCGGCGCTGCTTTTAATCAAACTTGACGATTTTTCGTGTAAATCAGTCACGTAATCGCGCATAAGCATTTATCCTAAGTTTGATGGTTATTTACTCGAGATGTATAAAGACTTAGATATCAAACTTTGGGTTGTTGTAGACTAATTATGTGGAGTTTCCAAAAATGTGGACATCAATGCTCTACTATAACAAGAAACAGAGTTTTAAATCATCAAATCTGGAAGAAATGAGCATGAACGATGCATTGCATACAATGTATACTAGATGTATGGTAGTATGCATAACATTATTGCAAGTAAATCATGCACTGTTGCAATACTCAGTTGAAGACAATCAATTGGCAACAACATTACATACATTTATAAGTGCCAGTGTCTGCAAAATATCGTCAGAAATAATTACGAGGAAATTAATTAAGCTAGTTGCACGCAATAGTCAGCTTTTGTGTTAAAGCATGGCATAGTGGCTCGAGCTGCGACTCTTGTTCTAATAAAACCGTCTCTAGCTTCAGCACTGCATACATTGGCTGAAGATTCTGTCACAAGCTTGACACATCTTTCTACAGCTTGGGTATGACAGG
Organism: Aporrectodea caliginosa; assembly: GCA_020284085.1. Lineage (NCBI taxonomy): Eukaryota > Metazoa > Annelida > Clitellata > Crassiclitellata > Lumbricidae > Aporrectodea > Aporrectodea caliginosa. The sequence goes on along the minus strand of JACEVL010000790.1, from coordinate 1,341,533 downwards.
GAAAACGGGGAAAATCTACAACCGGAGCGGAACCATTCGCTACAAATAGCTTAATTGCATCGTCCGATATACTGACTGTCAGAGGCGGCTCAGTAATTTCGACATCTTGCCAGTTAATGAGTTCCACATAATCATTTGCATCAAAATCCAGCTGAGGAACTACGAATCGTCGCAAGGCTGTTGGAGCATTTGTCTGTGTTCTCACCTTCAGTATACGGCGCAGCCCGAGTTCTCGAATATGCAAGCGTTGGTCCGTGATCATTGAAAGCAAAATGTTTTCTGGATGTCCGAAAAAACCATTTCTCTGAATCACGGGATCAACAATTCTTCGCAAGTCTTCTGGGAGATATCGTGATAGTTCAATCATGCGAAAGAGGTGCAGTGCGCCATCCTTGCATGAAGGTTTTGACTTTATCGAAAACCATAGCGGAACATACACTTTGATTATGTACGTTACTAACGACACAAGACTCGTTGATGGCTCGTCACTAGCCACGTACAATCGAAGCAGTCTGTTGGCGGTGGTCAACCATCTGGAATGGTTTAATTTTCCTGGATCCCGGTTCGATAGTTCGGGCGAACATTTCCCACTGCACACAGCCATGCTGATTTCTAATAAATACCTTTGGTCAGTACTTAAATCTTTCAACTCAATGGAGGGAAAATCACCAGGAATTCTGGCAAAGTTCGTCAGTGGTAAATGTTCGCATTTTGAAAGCTGCTTACCAATGGGACCCGTGAAACCACGAGGACCAGATGTTGACCCATCCAGATTTTGCACCAAGTGCCTTATAGTAATAGATCTACCAGGCCTTCCTACGATTACGGTTAGAATTATTAATGTTATGATTTGTGCTAAGGTTAGGGTTCTGTTTTTGAAGTGATTTTGTTAGGCTTAGTTAGCGCTTGCAGATATTGAAAGCTCTAAAACATGGCGATTTCATTAAAGATCAGTGCTTAGAAGTATGTTTGAAAGAAATCAAAATTTTGAAGCAAATTTGGCTATATTATTATTTTTTATTTGTAAACAAACACTTGCTATTCAAATCCATTATTACCTATATGTTTTAGTTTCGTATAAACACAAATCAGTGCTCTGGTAGCAGTTGTAGACCATCTAAAAATCTTATTATATCAAGGACAAGAAAATTTACTAAATTTGCCATGTTAAAAGGCCTACTAAACCCGCACTAAACCAAATATCATGGGGGCACCTCAAGATATTTCTTAATAATTCCCAAAAAAATCAGGCATGTTTTTGTATCCCAAATACAACTTTTTGCCACTATTAGAACAAAAAAAAAAAAAAAAAAAAAAAGTGATGCACCCTATCAATGCCCATGGTCTCTCGGGGATGCGCCTTTTTGATGTAGTTCGGGCAACCTCGCTGGCTCGCCTCCTGTATGCTTCCCCTGCTTGGTACGGCTTTGCCAATGCTGGTCAGCGCGCGCGTATTAATGCAATAATACGCAAAATGGTACGGCTAAAGTTTTTGCCTGCCGACCAGATAATGTTTGATGACCTCTGTCGCCGTGCTGACTCTTCTCTTTTCTCATCTGTGCTTCACAACCCCAGCCATGTTCTTAATGGTCTACTGCCTCCTATAAAGAATGTTAAGTACTCTCTCCGTCCTCGTTCACATAACCGTGAGATCCCTCATGCTGACGCATTAACTAGATGTGGTTTTATTACGCGTATGTTATTTAATTGATTTTATTGCTAATCTTTCTTTTTATCCATCTACTTTAACTTGCGGAAATCTTGCTTGCTTGCTTGCTTGAATGTTTGAGCCACAGGCTAAAAAGTCAAATCTTGCGACGACTAATTCGATCACTTACAATCATTCAATCGTCGTGAAACTTGGCAGATAGACTCGACCTCGCAGACACTTCATTCTATAAAAATTTCAGCTCCCCAAAAAGGCTAGCTTATAGAATCGGGGACTCAACTTTTCGAATCGGGGAATCCCCTTTTCCGAAACGCAGCGTTTTCATTGGCCAGCGTTTTCATTGGCCGCAACAAAAACGGGCGCGCTGCCTCATTAAACGCACGCTATGTCGGACTATTTTCAGAGTACACGTTATAGGATACTAGATGGATATAGTAAAAACTTTGTTTTACGGGCTGTATTTTATTACTATTACCTTAATCTCATATTTGCATAGATGTCTGTTTTATTGTATTTTATGATATTTTTGACATTTGTGATTTTTGTGATTTGTGATTCAATCTGATGTTCCCGCAGTGCGTTTGCAGGCGGTTCAATAAAAGCACATACTTACTTACTTACTTACAGGTCTAATATTTTGTATGTACAGCGCCGTGCGTTTGCCAGCGTTTAATAAAGAACACACTTACTTACTTACTTACTTACTTACTATGCAATTATGCATACAACAAGAATAAATGTCTTTGGTAAACACGACAAAATGGCGGCATCCATTGGAGGCGGCGTGAGAGTGCGACTAAATTTTGACGATAGTTGTCGTAATATTTGCGAATCATCAATTTATAAATCGTTCTGGTTTTTGGTAAACCTAGAACGACAGAAGACGATAGAAGGGCTTGCGTTAGAGCTTTGCAGTCGTTTCGGTATTAGCTCTGATCTTCGGGTTGAATTGTCCCTCGACGGGTGCCTTCTGCCACGCTGGGAGACGACTGCCATCCTGAGAGACAACGACCTCGTGACGTATGTTGTTATTCGCATATTTTTGTCAGTTATTAACCCCTTGGCAAGCTTATAGAATCGGGGACCTAAATTTTCCGATATACCGCAACGTTTCGTCTTATACGGAGCATATTAAGGGTTGTTGCCATTGGCCGCACGCAGCATATTTAGGTATGTTGCCATTGGCTGCAAGAAAACGGACGCGCTCAGAGATTGGTTGACCTAAAATAAAGAATGGCTATGACGTAAAATTAACGAGGGCTATGGCCTAAAATGAACGCGGACTATAAATATGCAGAGGTAACTGTTTCATAAGACGCATTATGTCGTAGCGTTTATCTGTCTTCTAATGACAACACTAACCCTAACCCTGACCATCACGACGTAAAGTTTTATTTCACATTAACTAATATGACGACCCTAACCGACCCTCACGACGTAAAGTTTAATTTAACGTAAAGTATGACGACCCTGACCCTAACCGATACTCATGACGTAAAGTTTTAGAATCCATGTCGGTTAGGTTAAGGTTATGTGTCGTTGTTACGCGTCGTGAGGGTCATTTAGGGTCAGGGCTAGGGTTATGTTAGCCATGTTTCAAACATTTATAAGCGCCTCTCATAGGGTGAACCATTAAGAGGCGCTCCCAGTGCACAAGGCCAAAGAGAAGAAACAGGTTTTGAGAAAAGCAAAGGTGGAAGAGAGGTTACTAGCTTGAATTCGAGAGAGAGTAGATGAAGACTTAGCATTCCAAAGAGAGGGACCAATTGAGGTAAAGGACCGGGACTGAGCCATAGCTGTTCTAGTATGAGGAACTAGAAGCTCAAGTCTGTTTGATGAGTGTAGTGGTCGATGGGAGGAGGCTGAAAGAGTAGTAGTATGTAGTAAAAAATGTAGTATCGGGGGAGAAAGTTTATGGCATTGGTTCAGAATTCTCGTGCGTTGTGATTGGTTCCCCTAAAATATACACAGGCAATTTATACCTAGAGGGAGGGTATAATCGTTGTTTAGGTTGGTAAAGTATTTTATGTAGTAAATTAAAATGGAAGCTGTTGGATTGATAAAAACAATTGTTTGCCTACATCGAAGTTGGATTGATGAAATTCATTCTTTGCTTAAATTGATAGAAATAATTGTTCTAGTATGAGGAACTAGAAGCTCAAGTCTGTTTGACGAGCGTAGTGGTCGATGGGAGGAGGCTGAAAGAGGCCGGAGTAATACATCAGCTAAATATTTTGGGGCAAGACCCCTTTGTGCCTTGAAGACTAAAATGAGGATTTTGAATTTAATGCAAGCAGAGAGAGGAAGCCAGTGCAGTTGTTTAAACATGAAAGTAGAAATGTGAGAGTACCGTGGTAGGGGTGCTACTAATCTGGCGGCAGCATTTAGGACCGACTGACGAGGTGAAAGACATGTACCTATCTCGAGACGTCTCAAGTCTTGAGACCATACAACTCTGGCAGCTGCAAGGACTAGGCCTACTTGGTGTTTTTGTGTTACAGGGTTGGGTTAATGCCGGCAACAACCTATTGTTGCCGGGACAGTGGCAATAACCGGTTATTGCCAGTTGTTGCCGGCCGGCTATTGCCAGTTGTTGCCCATTTTCTCTAAAGTAAGGGCAAGGCAAATGAAAATCATATTTCACTGCACAGACTGCATAGTTATAATAAATGTTTCATGTGGGAAATTAAAACTACTGTAGTAAATCTATAGTACCCCTTAGTATAAATGTAGTTAAAGTCAACCATATGAGATTAAGATAACAAATTCTGACCTACAGGTCAACTACTCCAAAATAAAGTGCCATTTGCACTGCAGTATTAATATTCAGGTCAACGAGGTCATTGCCAGAAGAAATAAAACATGAAGCTAACTGTGAAGATTCCATATTTTATTGCCACAATAATTAATGGTTTCTATTTTTGCCAAAAGGTTTTTGCCATTTTTGCCAAGAGGTTGTTGCCATTATTGCCAAGAGGTTGTTGCCGAGACGGTTATAGCCATGGCAATAACCGGTTATAACCGGCGGTGGCAACAACTTGCCAACCCTGTTGTGTTAGTGTTACATGCGTTGCGAGCCTTGTAGCCAGACATCACTCGGATCACTCCTCTTTTGTTCATTGCTATTATAGCATAGTTGTAAAAAACGTTTTTTTCGTTTTTTATTAAAATGGTAAATGGTGAAAGTTTTATTTCTTTTTATTTTTATTATGTAACTTTATTTAGTTATTCACTGTCTGTTACAAGATTTGTTAAGTTTTTTTCCACAGATATTTTTTCTGATATTCCTTTACGTTGCCTCCGTCCTTTCATCCCTTGCACATCTAGTTTAATCCCTGCATCACCAAGACATTCTCTGTTTTCATCAGTTGAGAAATAAACAACACAATGTTCAAGAAATAAAATATCATAAAGGTTTTATTTGAATTTCTACAGTTTGTGACAGTATCCAAACTGCAAAATGTTGTCTTTTTTGTACTTAGAAATTTAGTAGGCCTTTGTCTCTGATTGAATGATAAACTGGACAAAACCAAGATATTACATCACAGAAATATTAAGTTCTTATATAAGTCAGAAAATTGTAAGTAGATCTACAATTTTTAATTAAGTACACTCTATACATACAAAGTTTACTTTTTAATTGCTTATGTCAGCATGGACTTATGTGGACTTATGTATGAAATTTAAATTTGAAAATTTTATTTCAATATTTTTAATTTACCAATTTCTTTTAAACCAAGCGTATGTAAAAGAAAATAATTCTAGTAGATTTTGAGTTTCTTTTTTTCAGCCGGAGCGGTCCGGAACGGTAGGTTCCGGGACCTTTTTTCAGCTATTAAAAATATTTTAATTAATTAAAATTTATATTTAAAAAATTATTTTAAATTACTTAGATACTTTAATTAATTTCAGTGCTTTCACTGTTTATTGATACTGAATTATATGAAATATAAATATTAGCATAAAATATGTCGCAATAATTGTTCTGAATTAATTTTGTTGAGTTCCGGAACCTTTTTTGCCAGAAAAAAGCACTGAGTAGATTACTGTTATTTGGTGTTTGCTAATAAAGTTACGTTATTTGCTTATTAAAATTAACTTGTGTAAACAAGGTTTTTAATTTTAAAATGCAGTAAAAGATGTAGCAAAGTCAAATTATTTTCTTTTCCGTTTTTTTCTCGTTTTTTTCCGTTTTTTTATTTTTTTCAATAAAACGACGTTTTTTTCCGTTTTTTATTTTACCGTTTTTAACAACTATGCTACATAGTCCAGGAACTCTGAGCACAGTGTCTGCTATCAGCTCTAGATGGGAATCCATCAGTTTGGCTCTGCATGTCTGGGGGAACTTGCCAGTGGAGACTCTTAGTTCTCCAAGTACTGTTCACTTGTTGATTAGTTCTGTGTCCATAATGACTTCAACGTCATTTTAGGTTGACACAGGCGTAGCTTTTTTGAAGTACTTAAAAGGTGTTGTAGTAAGTGTTTAGGTACATACAATGTCATACATATACACCATTAATTTCCTTTTTCTCTTGTAACCCTCAACCATCGTACTTTTACACAGTATAAACATGGTGATCTATTTTAAAAATGTTGAAAACATGGTTGTCTATTTTTTAGTCACTGTTGCCAGACACTGCTGTGATGTTTTGAAGTAATTATATAAAAACTGCTGGCTTTTTATATTTGTGAGCAGATTGCCATATGTTTAGCATGAATGATATATTGCTTAAAAAGTACATAAACTGATAAATTGTTGTAACATTTAAGCTATTTGCCAACTTATGCCTTACAGTGTTGCTGCAGTTGAAGAAGTTGTTAGTAAGAAGAGAAGGAGTGGAGATGATGGGGAGACGTCAATCACTGCAGAAAGCAACAGACAACAGAAGAAGAAGAAGAAGAGGATGAGAGCATATGAAGAAGGAGAGGAGAATGGTTTAGCTCCTACAGTTGCTGGGCCCAAGGAAAAGAAGCGAAGACAAGAAGTGAAAAGTATGGATATTGTGGAAGAACGTCCAGCGGAACGTGGTAGTACAGATGTCTCCTTAGAGAAGAGAAGAAACAGACAAAAACAAGATACATGTACTGGCATTTTAGATTTATCAGATTTTCCGTATGATCCTAATTCTGTGCAAAGCTCAGCTGCTGTTAGAAGCAGCAGCTGCCCAGCAGAAGACTTGACAAATGGATTGCCACCAAAACAGACTGAAGCTAATGGGGTTAACAGAAATGAACAGACAGACAGCTGTGCAATGCGTGCATCCATTGTTGCTTCAGCCGTCTCAGTCTCTGCTGTGGAAGAAAATGAAAGTCAATTTGGAAAGAATGTTTTGGTCCGCAACAAAGCGGATGAGGCATTAAACGAAGTTGGATTGGCTGTTAGTGATTCACCAGATAAAGTTAAAAAAAAATCAAAGAGAACCCGAACCCGACGTTCAAGAAAAAATCGAAAAGAGAAAAATCCTGCATTGTTATTAGACCCAAAGTTGAATAGCAGCGCTAACTCTGTTTCTCCTCATCCACTTGAAGCATCTTCAAGGGATGTACAGAGCAGAACCTTCCAGTGGCAGAATACAGACCTGCCATGGTCCAAAGCTAATTCACATCCACAACACATAATCTTTGATGAGGATGATGATCCAGACTTTGGCACTCCTAATGAGCAGAACTTTGTCATTGATGGTGTTGGAGATCAGCTTCTGAATCATAATGCAGCAACAGCAGCAGAGACAATCGGTGAAGGACTGACATGTAATAAAGAAGAGATGTCAAGACCCGATCAGGGCCTTTCTACCTATGAACCAAAGAGGAGCCATGATGAGCAGATGCCACAGCTCAATGAAACTAGCCATAATGGTGGTTGTCTGTTAGAACGAGCAGCTGGAGAAGGCCGTGGATCCAACTCTCAACTGATGCTTACAACCTCCAACTCTAGAGGTTTGTCACATGACCAGAAACCGAGACAGGTACGATCTGCGACAGGTCTCAGTCCTTTTACTAATGTCCAAGTATTCAAGAGACAACGAGGTGCAAAGTTCCAGTCCTCACAATCTTCTGCTGAACCAGTGTTGAAAAGCAAGGGCAACCACTCCCCAGCGCCAACATATACCAAATGGCAAGCAACTAAGGTTTGTTGATGACTTGTTTATATACATGTCTATAAATACTCACATGCATACTTACATGCATGCATGCATACAATACATATATGCATATGATTAGGCCAAAAAAAAATATGTGTTTCCGGTAACAGTGGTTTAAAATCTGGGTAGGTAGGATGAAAAAAATTTTATTTTGTAAAATAATTTTATGCAATGCTGCATCGTTGCATAATAATAAACGAATATATCGTCATCATATTTCACCTTGCTGAGGCAAAAAAAAATATTTTTATGCAATGGAAAGCAATGTTATCAATGTCGCAAACGTTAAATTCACGTCGTCTCAATAAAAAAAAAATTTTAATAAAATTTTTTTTTTTTTAATTAATTAAAAAAAAATTTTTTCACAAAATTTTCCCAGTCGGGCCTAAAAAAGTGACTCGGTCGGGTTACCGGAAACACAACATTATTTTGTTTTGGCCTTATATTTTATATTTTATTGCATTGATGAGGATGATGATCCTTGTTAGTTTATAGAGAACTCATGGAAAGGTCCAGATTTACAAATTAAACAAGATTTATTCAATTATTTACATGAACATTGCTATTTACAAGCAGAAAAAAATATATATCTTTCTGTCATGCGACACGAAGCAGAATGTCCACGTACGACCACAGCAAAACATCTTCTCAGAACACATCACAAAAGGTGTTCATCAACAACACTTTAGATCTGTCCTATCTGACCCCTCAAACTGTGTGGTCCTTGGATCGTCCAGGTCTCTTTGGTTCTGTCTTGGGATCGCTGCTATATCTTCTCCATACTGCTGATGCCTGCTCCTTGCTGGCTTCTCAGAGGTTTCTGCACCAACTGTTTGCCAATGATGTGATAGTCTATATCCACACCCATTTAGCGGATGCGGTGGCTACTGTGAGTCAGATGTGTATGGCTATGGATGTCCTCTCTTCTGGAATGACCTCCAATCGACTTCAAAACCCTCTAAAACAGCTTATTGGTTGGGTGGCCGTAATCAACTTCAGTGTCTTCTTTCTTCAACCTAAGAGACTTCAGGTCTTGTTGTTTCATGTCTCCCCATCTCTTCTTTGCCGTCCCCGACTGCAGCGTCCGGTTACCTCTGCTGTAATAATTCTTTTCATGCAGCTTTCATCCTCTATTTCTCATAACATGACCGTACCATTTCAACCTAGCCTCTCGTATCTTGTCAGTAATACATGCCACTCCCAGCGTCTTTCTGATGACCTGGTTTCTTTTCCTATCCTTCAACGAGTCTCCAAGTATCCACAGCAGCATTCTCGTTTCTGTTCTATCCAGTAACCCTTCTCTCCTCGTCACTTGCCAGGCCTCTGCTCCATTGTTCTTGTTCTGTTGTTTAACGAAATCCTATGACATCTATGGTTGTTGACGTCTTCGAATGTTGTTTTTGTAGTTCCTTTACATTTGGCTCATGAGCTCTTTATTATATCGGTTTTTTCTTTTCTCTTGTTTTCATATTTTTTTTTCATTTTCTTTTTTCATTCTTTTTCATTGTTTTTTTTCTGGCTCTCAGACTCTTTTTTTATAGTGATTCTGAAAGTTCCAAATCACTTTGGTGGCCTTTTCTGGCTCTTTTGTGTGTGTTTTTTTCCTTTTGGTCTTCTCTGGCTCTTTTCTTTTGTCATTTTAGCTCTTCTTCCAATAAACAATTATTTATACTTATTTACTGCTCCATGCATCATCACTGGTCTTATCGTTGTCTTGTACACCTTTCCCTTGAGATGAATCTGCATTTTGGCATCACACAATACACCCATTAAGTCTTTCCACTTTTTCCAAGCGGCCTTAAGCAGACCATGGTTCCCATATTATTATTGTAGACCCTAATAGTCAGAAAAAATGCCACAAATCTTTGAAATCATTTGCACAGCAAACATAGGGATTTATATGTGAAAGACTTCCTATCCGCACCAGCTTCACAAGCATATATTGAGCTTGTTTTCTCAGTTTGGTTTTATGCGCACGAAAGCAGAACAGAAGAAGTGTTAATCTGGAACGTCGTGTTTTCCTTAAAGTAAACCGACAATACGTTAAATCGGATTGATTTGGTGCATAAATATTTCTGGTAACTGTTCAGAATACTTGTGAGCAGTGTGTAAGTCATGACGTCTGAAATGTAATAACTGAAACTGTAACTAACTGAAAAATAAAAAAAATAACTGAAACTGAAAAATCTGATTGCAGTTAACTGTAACTATAACTGTAACTGAAAAATCATAAATTAGGTAACTGTAACTGAAAAACCATAACTGGATTAACACTGCTATGTCTGTTGTTAACACAATAAATGAAAATATAATTATGATGAAGTTGACATTTAGCAACATGTTAAGATAATTTTGATTTTGAGAGTGATTGGTAGTTTGACATAGTGTCAGTGTCTAGAAATGATTATTTTGGTGAAGTACACAATATGCGTGAGAGAAACAGGAGATGGAAGGATCCCGCATGAAGTAACCGTGATTGATTAGAGCCAGGATGATGTTACCAAGAACTTGAAGCTGCTTTTGAGAAGGTTTGTTGGAAGTGCATAGGCACTGTCTGTCAGGAGGTGAGAAAACGAGTGACTGAATTTCATCCACTGTTGTGATGATAACAGAATCAAGAGTTTATCAGAGGCAATCAGGAAATGAAAAGCCATTTGATGAAAAGCCATTTGATAATAGACTACCATGTAATTTCAACTTGATGTTGGATATCTTGTCATCAAAGAAGTTAATGAAAGCATAAGCCAGAGCAGATGGCAAGGAGATCATAGGTAATGCTGATTAGAGAGTGACTTGGGGAGATAATCTCATCCCCACCCCACAGCAAGTAAGTCTTCCCATCTCTGGTTCATCCCCGCATGTTTTGTCCCCATCCTTGTCCCTCCCATCCCTGCAGGACTACATCACATTCCCCGCAAAAGTTCTTACCAATTAAAATTTAAAAAACCCAAGTTTTTAGCTTAAAGAGCTATTAATTTGTATTGATGATTGAATTAATAAAACACACACAAAAACAGATTATCTTATCGAAAGTTTGCAATATAGTCTATATACTGTGTATAGACTATAGAGCTGTAATAAGTTACCATGACTGCGGTTTTATCAGCGGCTCATTCTCCATTACCATGGTATTACCGTGACAGTAAGTTATTTACCATGGTTTTACTGTGGATAAAATTAAGTAAGTATATCCTTTATTGCACCAATTGCTAACCGCCTTCTTATTCTGACAGAAAGGAAGTCCTGAGTGGCATCAAGCACGTTCAAGTTGGTTACATTGACATCAAGCTTTGGCAGTTTCAGAGTTAAGCCAAGGCTTCTGGTCATGGATTTGAGATTATTGTGTTTAGTTAGAACAGTAAGAAGATCGTGACAGAGGGCGCTTGCACACAGGTTAGCATGAAAAGAAGAAAATAAGGATCAGATATAATTTTTTAAAGTCTGGGCCTAGATAGTTTATGCCAAGATTGGATGGTGTGATGATAAGGAAATTCGACAGAGGCTTGGTAGGAAAAGAAATGGAGGCAATGACATCATGAATTGTACTGCAATCGGATCTTTTCAGATCAAGCATATGGCTTTAGTGTGTGTTGGCAAAATGATTTGCTGGTTAAGATTAAAAGAAGTCAAGAGTTCATGATAGGTATTAGAAGTGAGTCACTGGCATCGACATCAATGATATTAAAGTTGAGGTCACTCAGAGATGAGATTGGAGCATCCAGAAGAGACTGAAATTCAATGAAGAAAGTGATGGAGTGTAAGTGGGGGTGCAGAGAAAGGGTGCTCTTAGTCCCATTTGCTCGAACTGCAACTATGCAGAATCGAGCCTTTTCCGTGGTGGGCCCAGTGGTCTGGAACGGGCTTCCCAGGAGATACGCCTGGGACTTTTACTGAAGCTTTCTTTACTAAGCTCAAAACTGTACTTTTTGGCCATGCTGGAGTCGGGAGCGCCCCTGAGTAGTCCTCTGGAAGGGGCGCTATATAAATTGAAAAAACTAAAGTGAATTATTAATTACAAGAAAGGTAATAGATAGGTGGGAAATGCTGTACACAAGGATTTTAAACCGTTTCAATTATCTAGTTGCATACATGTAGTGCTGTAATCGTCACCTCTCTCTGCATGCATCCAATTCAAAGTTCTCATTCTCGTGCTCAAATCTCAACTGGGTCTTGCTCCAAAATATCTTTGTCACCAAATTCTCCATCTCCTCTCTGCCACGTCATTGCATCCTCTCAGATCCTCTGACCGGCTTGACCTTTTCGTTCCCCGTGTTAGGACCACAATGGCTCAATCCAGATCGTTTGCCTGCATAGGTCCCTCCCTATGGAATGGACTTCCTCTTTCTCTACGCTCTACAATCCTCTCTGGTAGCATCTCTACTTCTTTCTCTCACCTTAAAACTTACCTCGTACTGGGAGCGCTTCTGAAAGGCTTATGCTATGAGAAGCTCTTTATAGATGATCAAATACAATACAATAAATATGATTCTTTTAGTTTGAAAGGGCATCACCATGATGGTGATCCTTATGCAATTTGTCCCTGTGCTGAATTGTCTTGTGACAAATTGTTGTGTGACAAATTGTCATGGAACAGACAATTATGATGTGTACTTATCCTTGACATTTTACATGATAGCTGTGAATTTTGATCATGCAAGACACCCCATGCGTAATATTGCTTCAAATATTACTCGAACCATCTAAAGTGGTGTTTTCTATAACAGCTTAACAAATTATACTTCGTACAGTTGCTAAATGATTTTCTAGGTACAGTGACAGATACCAGTATGTGTTAAGTCTTTGTTTCATTCTGTGCAGGATATTCTGGATGTAACAACTTCAGAAATAACGACGGATTACTCAGTGTATGAGTTGCTTTTGGGGCCACCAAGACCTGGTGATGTTATTGCTTATAAGGCAAGTATTTATACTCTCATCCAAGTTAAAATTGAATGAGGCTTTGAAATGCGGCTGCCAAAATGACCGTGACATCACAAATCAAGGGTATGTCTGTTTGTGGCACTTGTGATCCTTGCTGTGAATGCCAGGCACCATCTGTAATGACATCTACTCTGACTGACGACAGCTGAGCTGAGGCAAAAGAGCCGCTTGGCTTTGCAAGGGAAGATGGAAAACGATTGAAGGAGTGACACTCATCTCTTAGTCATAACCAGTGATCCTCTAGAGACTTATTTGTTCCAGAGGATTTTGATGGCACTCCAACAAGAAATGTGGAACATTTTCATCATGCTGTGAGCCCCTGTGAGATGGTGCTTCATCACAGTTTAAGAGCAGTTACTGCAGAAGCAAAGACTATGATAATGAAAAGAGTGTTTCATGATGATGATGATGATACTAATGATAATAATGATAATGGTAGTAATGATTCTGGAATGGCCCTTCGCTAAGATGGCGGCATGTTTTCTATCTATGCCTAATTTGATTTGAACTTTGTGCATTTAAGCGATTTTCTCTCTTGCGTTCTGTAATTCACTTGGTAAGCTCACTTATTTCAAAGTCAGGCTCATTTTGAACTCTTTTTGCCGCACTGTTTGCACATTTAATCGTGGTTCTTTGCGGACCATGTGACGCGCCGAACCGCTCCGGCATTATCGCCCGGCGGCGTGCATGGCGGATTCATTATCTTCTCAATCATGGCCTCTCTCTCAGACTGCAAATAAGGCCAAGGGCACATGTAGCGTGTGTCATGCTGTCCGACAATTACATCTAGGCGACGGTTTAGTTGACAAGCATGGGCCCAGGGACAACCCTTGCTCAGGTTCGAACAGGCCACCCCTCACTGTCTACAAACTGCATACACCCTCTAACTTGGCTCCTGTAGCTCAAACTTCTGCATGCAAATCACCCGAGGGTTCATGCTCCAGTCAGGATTCAGTTACTTTTCCCCTTCCTATTTCCCAAATCACCCATCCATCCCACAATGGCTGCCTAATCAAGCACATTCCTAGAGGGGCTAGGCCTGCGTTTGCCAACTTGCTGGTCAACATCATAAATAAGATCACTCAGGACCCGCTAAAGGGGGAAGCCTGGGATGCACTGTTGACTTTTGGGGGTCACATATTAATAACACCAAGCAGAGGAGGCAAAAGGCACAATGTTGCCCAAATCATAAAAAAGAGGGTGGAGACCTTTCGATTGGAACTAGCAGCAGGAATCCCTTTTGCAAGTCCACCAACTGTGTCTGGGCTATCTTACAAACGCCACACGAGGTGGTCAGATACTGACAGTATCGCAAGGGCAGTTTCTTCAAAGCTGGAGGATGGCAACATCCGCGCTGCAGTTAGGATTCTGTGCTCGGGCGATCGCCCAATCCAGGCTGATTCAGAGTCCTTGGAGGAACTGCGCAAAAAGCATCCTCCTGCTGAGAACTTGCCCAACCCACCAAGTCCACCATCAGATTCACTCGCCTTTCAGACAACAGAGGGCGAAGTGATGCGCGCAATTCGCTCTTTCCCAGCTGGGTCGGCCGGGGGGCCCGACGGGATTCGCCCCGAACATATACTCGATCTGATGAACTGCAAAGAGGTTGGGAATGATTTCCTCACATCACTCACTGCCTTAATAAACATCTTATTGGCAGGCACCTGTCCGGAAAGCATTACACCTCTCTTGTTTGCTTTAGGGAAGAAATCTGGGGGTCTCCGCCCCATTGCAGTTGGCTACTGCTGGCGTCGTTTGGCATCAAAGTGTGCAAATGCCTTTGCTCTCTCACGTCTGCCCAACTATTTTGCACCTTTGCAGCTTGGTGTGGGTACGTCGGGGGGCTGTGAGGCTGCCACACATGCTGCCAGGCGCTTCCTGGCAGACCTACCATCTGGCGCAGTCTTGGTCAAACTGGACTTTACAAATGCTTTCAACAGTCTTAGTCGCACAAGCATCCTGGCAGCTGTTTCCGAGCACATTCCTGAGCTCTACTCATACTGTCATCTGGCTTACAGTAAATCTTCTAATCTCAAGTATGGTGAATTCTCTCTTCAGTCACAGTCTGGCCTACAGCAAGGCGACCCTCTTGGTCCCCTTCTATTCTGTCTGCCTATTCAACCCATCTTGTCCAGCCTCCAGTCCTCACTTCGTATTGGCTATCTCGATGACTTGACCTTGGGTGGGACTGCATCCACAGTGGCTACAGATGTCCAGACTATTGTGAGAGAGGCAGGTAAAATGGGTCTGACACTTAACTTTGCAAAATGTGAGATCATAAACACCCACGAAGTCAACCTGCCATCACCCCTGGACAGTTTCATTGTTACATCCTCTTGTGATGCATTCCTCCTCGGGGCACCTCTCTCGGCTGATAGAGCTCTCCATGATGCCCTGGAGATGCGCTGTACAGAGCTTTCACTTGGCATTTCTCGACTGGCTTCTGTAGCCAAGCATGATGCCCTCATTTTGTTTCACAGCTCTCTCAGTTCACCTATTCTTCTGCACACCCTTCGCTGTTTTCCATGTATGGGACACCCAATCTTATTCCAGTTTGACCAGATAATGCGCACAGGTCTTGTGAACATCCTCAATCTGGCCATTGCTGATAGCAACTGGGTTCAAGCCACTCTACCTGTTGGTCTTGGCATCCGTCGCGTGTCCTCGCTGGCATTACACACCTTTTTGGCTTCCGCCGCAGGCACCGCTTCTTTGCAGGCCTCCATCTTGTCCAACTGTGATGTGCCCCAGGATTGCTCCCTTGCAATGGCCCAAGAGCAATGGTTGGCTGATTCTGGTGCTCCACTCCCTGAAGAAACTCTTTCCCATAAGCAGTGTTCCTGGGATCACCCTCTCATTTTGAAAGACCTGGCAGCTTTAGAGGCCTCAGTAATAACCGATTACCACAGGGCCAGGTTGAGAGCAGTCGCCTCACCACATGCGGGTGATTGGCTCCTAGCACTCCCCATAAGCGCTTGTGGATTGAGGCTAAGCGACGAGGCAGTCCGTATTGCAACAGGCCTGCGCCTCAGGGCCGATTTATGTGCTCCTCACGAGTGCCCTTGTGGAGCGACAATCCAAGAGGACGGCTCACATGGCATGTCATGCAGCCTTGGGCCAGGGCGTACTGCCAGACACGCCTCACTAAATGACATCATTTGGCGTGGCCTCACCAAAGCTGGCTTCCCGGCTACTAAGGAGCCTACTGGACTTGCTAGGTCTGATGGGAGACGTCCAGATGGTGTGACGCTCATTCCATGGGAGGGTGGCAAAAGCCTTGCCTGGGATGCCACTGTCATCGACACCCTGGCAGTGTCATACCGCACCAGATCAGCTGAGGTTGCTGGTGCTGCTGCTGAGATCGCAGCAGACAGAAAAACAACCAAATACACTGCCATTTTGCCATCTTACTGCTTTGTGCCCTTGGCCTTTGAAACGCTGGGTCCAATAAACCAAGAAGGCCTTGCTTTAATCAACCTTCTCGGCTACCGACTTGCCCAAACTTCAGGAGACAATAGAGAGACAACTTTTCTTTTTCAGCGCTTATCAATGACTATTCAGCGCTTCAATGCAGTTGCTTTTTCTAGCACTTTCCTAACCCACCAATCCATCTGTGAAGATTCAGAACAACCTGGCCCTGTGGTAAGCCATTCCAGAACAATGCGCCCCTAATTTTTGCAATCCTGAGGGATCATATGTACCTCGGGGAAAAAAAAGTAGTAATGATAATAATAATAATAATTATTAAATTATTAGTATTGTAATGATAGTGATTACAATATGCTATTTCAGCTTTATTTTTCCCGCAAGGCATGACGGGAAAAGTGATAGTTCCCCGCCATAGACATCATATATTAAATGTAAGATGTCTATGTTCCCCATTCATAAACAAAGCGAAACATGGCGGATAGCTTAGACGAATCGTTCAAAGTGGACGACTTTAATCGATGGAATGTAGATGATTTGAAGAAATTTATAACAGAAAGATGCCACAAGACAACTTCATCGAGTTAAACATGAACTCGTGGCAATCAAATATCTTCTAATATTTGCGTCAAAGTAGATCATAGCAACATCGCTACCGGCACCATTCAGTTTGTTTATGAACGGTGACCTATCACCGGAAGTAAAAGTGGAGATAGTTGCGCATGCGCATTGCTAAAGATGAACTGGCTTATACTGATAATTAATTTAAGTATGTATGGCATCTTGTGGAAACCTTGCAAAGATGCTAAAATAAATAATACTGTTCTGGTTTTCTTGATTGCATAGGTTCTGCAGCTGTCTGATGACTATTCACCTGTTCTTTCCAGTTACAAGGTAGGATTATTCTTCGAATTGGAGCTCATTTCTAAGCCTAGGTGCTGGAAAGTTAGTTCAATCCAATCTTATAGCACTGAGATCCATGATTTTCCATAGTCTTATTTGAATCTCTAGATTTCTGGTTTTTTCAGTCTAAGTTTGGTAGTAACATGCCATATGATGAATTGGTTCACTCTACTGAAAACACTCGCTGTGCATATCTTAAATAAGTACTGCACACTGGATATTAAGAAAGACAATCTAATAATGTCTATAGTGATGTAGCTTTTCCGGAAAAATATTTTGCGAAAAATTTTCCGGAAATTTTCCGGAAAATTTCCTGAAATTTTCCGCAGAACCGGAAAAATACATTTAATTCATAATGTCAGATTTTTAGTATGAGACAACACTAGAAAATTTCTGTTTTTTTTAAAGTTCCTTTCATATACAGTATTTCTGTCAATGCAGGCAACGTTCACCTTAAAGGAATTATATAATAAACATTAAACAGATTTCAAAATATATTGGTCTCAGACTCAGACTTTAATGGCAATGCCAATAACATAATATTTCAAAACATAAAATAATCGTAGTAAATACGTTTATTTAACGATGCGGTCATATTGACGATGATTGGCGTCATAAAATAATAGTATAATAGGCCTCATAAGAATTATTCTGTTGAAGTATTAAAATGGTGTCTATAGTAGCCTCGTAATCGTAATCTCCAAACTTCTAAAGTGCCACTCGAAAGCCAAGCGCAGGGCACCAGCTTATTCACGAGCGCTACTAGCCTACTACTGCATCAATTGATGTTTTTGTCTCATGTTTCCATAACTAAATATTAAGGAGACTAAATCATAAAAAAATGTTCTCTAAATTAACAGTGAAGTTTAATTGCAATTAATTCTTAAATGTATTGTCATTGTTGAGCCTTGTGAACAGTATAATGTATAAACTCCCTCTGAACCCATTTCCATCAATAGAAAATTACTAAATAACAATTTAAATGTAATAGTTTTAAACATCACTCACTCTAAGCTATCTTATGTAGGTATAACTGAAGATTTGAAACATTCAAACTTTTGAACTGCTCTAAAGTACCTACTAAAAATATAGTTTTAGATGGGTTCAGAGGGAGTTTATGCATTATACTGTTCAGAACAGTAAGCACTAACAGTGCCCTCTATTGAATAAAAGTATCAGTTATACCTACATAAGATAGCTTAGAGTGAGTGATGTTTAAAACTATTACATTTAAATTGTTATTTAGTAATTTTCTATTGATGGAAAATTATTGGAAATTTTCCGGAAAAATACGCTTGAAATTTTCCGAAATTTTCCGGAAAAATATGACATTTTCCGGACAATTTTTCCGCCTCACATCACTAAATGTCTATAGTGCCGCATTAATAATGTTCACTGATGATAACTACTAAGCAGAATCCAGAGTGAGTTCGGTCAGAGTGGCACAGCCAACAACAATACGGAGAGACTGATCGACTTCTGCTTGACGCCTGGCTTTAGGATTAGAGGATTGTGGTTTAAATGGAAAGACATCCATTGCCTGTTGTTCCAACGAATGTCATGGTGTGAAGTTGGACAATGATCACAGGACAGTAGTTGCCATGTTGGAAATTGAGTAACCGTAGTATTGTATTGTATTGTATTTGAACACTTGTTATAGCGCCCCTACCAGATTGCCCATTCAGAGGCGCTCCCGACTACTGCGCGGACGCTGAATCGGAGTTTCACGCCGAAGCGTGACTTGTAGTAGGAGACCTCCACGAAATCCTCAGTGTAGCATCAAGAATGTAGTAACAAGAAGCTATGCCTAATGCCTAGAGCCCTTGCAGCAACGTTCTTCTCTAACCTTAAGACTGTCCTCTTTAGCTGGGTTGGGTCAAGAACGCTCCTGAGTAGATAATCTTGAAGGGGCACTATATAAATATCTGAAACGAATATTATTGTTAAAAATTTAATTAATAATAATAATATATAATATTTCTAAAACTTTCTGTGGTGTGCAACCAGCAGATGGTGCCTCCACCTCGACAATGGCGCACTGAGCGTCTGCGGGGCTTCGATCGCACCTTTGACCTCGGTGAGTGATCTCAGTGTCGTGCTGGAGTCTGACTTGTCCATGAGGCGCTATATTGCATAGACGGTGGCTGTTGCTTTTGTCAGCTCTGTCTCATCAGGAGCTGTATCAAGTCCTTGCCCTTCGAAGCCGCCAGAACAGCCGTCGCTACTTTCATCATCTCTCAAGTGGACCACTGTAACCGCTTGCTGGCTGGCATACCTGGGTGTCTCTTGGATGAACTCCAAGTCAGTGCTTAGCACTGCGGTGAGGCTTTTCTGTAATAAGAGGAAATATGATCACGTCACGCTGCTCCTATGCGATGTTCTGCATTGGCTGCCTGTCCTGTTCCGCATCGAGTTCAAGCGTCATGGAGCAGCACCTGAATTTTTGCATGGAGACTCATTCCACTGCACCTGGACTGCGATTTAGATCGCTTAAGAAGACTGACCTATGCTTCGGCGATCGCACGTTCTCGGCTGCTGGTCCCAGATGCTGGAACAGTCTTCCACCTACTATCAGATTGGCCGACTCCTTCAAATCTCAGCTCAAAACATTTATTTTCTAACTCTTATCCCGCTTGCTAGTTGTTTGTGAGGCACCCTTGTAGCGGCATGGCCATGTTATGGCGCTAAACCGCGCCATATAAATTGTTATTATTATTATTGTTAGTATTATTATTATTTTTAAAGTTGAACATGTTTACGTTCATTGTATTCCGGGTTCAGTCAAAATGGTCTTTGTCTTAATCCCACTTAAGTCTGATGCAGTACTTCTCGGCACTTGTCAGTCATTCATCAGGTTCTCTGTCATTCGTCAATCTGTAAGAAAATATCACAACTCTTGGTGTCACATTTCACTCTGCTCTTACTTTTAAACAGCATGTTTCTGCTGTCACCTAAACCACCTGGGGATGGGGGGGGTTTAGGTGAATGAAGTAACATTCCGGCGCTAAGAGCAGAAGATCAGCATGAACATGGATGGATTGATTCCCGCTACCATCCCAAAGGTCCATTCAGCCTTCCATTTACTAGGTGTCAATGGTAAAATGAGCAGTAGGATAGATGAGTGCCTTGCATGGCGGGTATGCAGTTAAATTGTACTCCTGTAACAACTTGTAATCATCCGTTCATGTACTAAGATTGTATACTATCTGACAACTTCTAAAGCACCTCTCTAAGTATAACCTAATCAGAGGCGCTCCCAGCTCTAAAGCACCTCTCTAAGTACAACCTAATCAGAAGCACTCCCATCTCTAAGCACCTCTCTAAGTACAACCTAATCAGAGGCGCTCCCAGTGTGCAAGCTTTGTGAGAAAAGAAAAGTCTTTAATGACTTGAAAATGACTTGTAATAAGTTTGATATATGCTGTTTAAATTTTTAACAATGAGAGAGATTGTTTACTAATTCTGTCTAGTGAATATCTAAGTTAATGAATGTTTTGTATTGGCAGGAGGCAAAGGTACAGAAATTTGTTCCTGCAACACGAATTGTAGAACTTGAGCCAAAGAATCTGCAAATTCCTAGTCAACGTAAGTAGGCGAGGCTGAACTGTTGCTTTTACTTTACTTGAACTTTAAAGCATAATTCATGTTTTTGGTGAGTTTGTCCTGGAAAGTTGTGGTTGCAGTCAGAATCCTGAGCTAAGGAGAATAGTTATGCTGTCAACATGCAGTGGCTAAAGTGTCAGAAGGCCAGAAGATATTGATTGCAGATGGAGATAAAGGCAAAAGAAGTGCTGCTGTGGATACCTTCAGTTGTTGTCGTTCTTCGTCCTTGAGGCAACACGGTCTGGGAACTGTGAATATAGTGTTGTCTCCACTGTTTTGGTCTGTGTGGAGTACACCTGATTAGTTTCTCTTGAACTGGCACTAACCAAATTTTGTGATTACAATTGCAATACAAAGAATGACAGAATCATCAACAAAATTTAATATTTACAGTGTGTGTATTGAGTAGTGCTATTTGTAGGCATTGTTATTGGTGTTGTTTATTGATAGAAATGCAGCAAGGACTGCAATGCACTAAGGTCATTGGTGCTGAAAACCTAACTGAAGTAGAAACAGCCAATCGGAGAACAGCTGAGAAGAGTATGTAACTGAGCACTGTGCATCATATGCACCAGAAACTCTTGATAACCTTGACACCTTTGCTTAGGCCACCAGTCTATATCCTTTTCACTGCTGATCTAAAAAGCCTCTGCTTTCCACATTGCTGCTCGTTGGTGTGCTGATGACACTCGAGATTGTGTCGGGTCCAGTAGTTCATCCCTGCTCAAGGGAAAGCAGGTTCCATATTGACTGCTGTGGCACACATCAATCGATGCAGGTTCATCTGTTAATGATGAATGGTTGCAGTCTTGTGCAGATGCATGGACCAATCAATAGTTGAATTTAACATGTATCCAGATGCCCTGATATGTATTGTACCAAGATGAAGAAGGATACCAGGCCAAACGAGGAGCTTAACGTGTTCACAGGTCTGCCACACATCCCAGGTCTGTGATGTTCAAGAGATTAGGAGATAACCAACCAACGAGAACCTTTAAAAATGGATTGTCGATGCAGTCCTGCAGAGCCTGGCTCAGTACAACAGAACTGAATATATGATTGCCCAATTTTCAGTGGATTCAGGCTCAGGATTATATGAACAGGCTTGGTTACAGACAATTTGTAATTGTAACTGCAAACTTACGAAGCACCAATTCAAGGCGAACTCATGATGTCCTAGAACTAGTGTGGACTTCAAGCGTTTGTGGAAAATAATAAGAGACAGAGAGAAAGAGAGAGATGTGCCTGTCAGAGACAATCAAGGAGGGTGTTCCATGAGACAGGGCCAGCAACTGCAGAACTCTGCTCTGTGCCGTAGCAGTTTGGGTCTTGGGAATGACCACTTGACCAGGTCTCCTTGTGCCAACAAAGGTCAGAATGTATTCCAAAATCGTACAAAATCTGTGAAAGATGTGAGGAGTGGATTTGGAAATTCAGACACAGATGAAGAGCGACTGAAGAAGGACATTTTTTGATCATTGGCCCCACTTAGCAAAAGTCCAGTGAATAGTGATAATTTAATTCACATATTGGGATTAAATTACCTGCAATCACTTGAACAGTTCATTGCATAATTGTTTGTTTCAGTGAAAAAATCAACTGGAAGATTTGATTTGACAATTGAAGATGAGCATGAAATTCTCACTAATTCTGTGATGCAGGATGACCAGCTGGTAAATAGCGCTTATAGCTTTCACTTTGGTTTAGTATTGGTTTCAGTTGCACTGTGTGCGATGATATTGCACTGACAGGAGAATAGGCTAATAAATCCAATAAATAATCTGATGACTAGTTTCATCAGTGGATTTTGGTGTCATGCATAAAGGTCATAAGCCAAAACTGGCATACAACAAGTTTGTCCACATTTATCAACATTTATCTCCCTTCTCTTTGCTGTTGCCCGCACTTCAATGCCAAATGAACAACCTCATTAGTTCTGTCTAATTTACAACTCACAGTCTCCCACCAATATGTATCTAACCATTGAAGCTCGGTAGTTGGTGATATAGCTGCTGTCCGGCCAAAGCTGGCATTAAATGTACCATATTTAGATGCAGATATCAGCATAACTCCCTCCCTTGCCTGCAATTTAATAAGCCCTCCTTCTGTGTCTTGGAATAAATTGCTACATAATCAGAGGAATTAATTTATTATATAACTAAAGTTTCATCTAAATAAAGTGTAAGTGTAGTCAGTTGTTTTAACACTTTAAAGACGAGAGTATACTAAAAGTGACTGGGAAAACCAATGCAGCTCGTCGTGAAAGTGTTAAAAAGTGATCATATTTATTAACATCAGAGCTAAAATTTAAGAGAAATACGCTATTTTAGTCTTCCGCTCTCTTTTAATGTAAGACTGATGGCCTTTTAACCTTACTGTCATATTATTGCTTTGTGAAGAGCATTTGTAGATTAAATAGATTGGCATATAATGTTTCCAAAGTTTATTGTATTTTCCAGATATCCATCTCCTGGGATCTTCTGCTGGAGCCGAGGCTTATTGCATGAAAACTGACATGGCTTGACTTGTCTACTGGTGATAAAACCTTTCACTGAAGAGTGGAAACTCATCACGCACCATATCAGTTTGGACCCTATTTCTACTGACAGAAATTAACTTCCAGTTTACTGTCTAAAATTTATAACTATTGTTTTGATTTTTCAATGGATTGACCTGTTCCTGGGTTAAAATCTAGGTGCATCATACAATATGAACAAGTTTAAAAAAGAGTGATTGCCTTCTCTTAGTTTGTTTAAATGTGTATTGACATTTTCTTGAGTAAATTACCAGTTGATGCTTTTTAAGACCATTTCTTTCAGTATACAAGAAATAATATTATAAAAATAAGTATTCCCAAGAAGAGATAGTTTTTATACAAACATGTTAGGGCATAACCGGAATCCGGATCATTGTTCAATCCAATCTTTGTGACTCACTTGCAGTGATGGGCAAAATACTTGTCAAAGTATTTTGAAAATATTTTTGTCAATTTTCATGTAAGTTTTAAGTTTAGAACGAAATGACACAAGCAACCCAGCAGAGTGCAGAGACACAGGAAGAGAGTTCTAAGAAGTAGGTCCAGCAACCGAAAAAGCTTGTTTACCAAGAACAGTTCTCGATTTAAGTATGACCAGACAACGATAATCAGATGACCTTGTTGAATAGTTAATTAGACTGGAAATAGGGACTGATTTTAAGTATTGTGGTTGGTCAGAGTTCACAGTTTTATAAAGTATGAGCCCCAATTTAAAACTAATTCTTTGCTGAACAGGAACGAAATGTAAATATTTAAGAACAGGGGTATACATTCATATTTGGATATAATGGTTATGGCTCTAACCAAAGAGTTCTGAACTCTGCAGCTTCAGCATGTTTGACTTATTGATACCAGTAAGAAGCAAGTTGCAGTAATCTAGGCTAATGGAAAACAATGTATTTGTCGGAGATAAACCAAGGTCATTCCATCTCAATTCAACCAATTTTCAGAAAGTTCCAGGTCGACCATCTTGGATTTCAATGAAAATTTCACAGAATGTTTATTTATGGTATTAAAGGAAGGCATGCGAAATGTTAGAGCAATCTCTGAAGAAATTTTGAATATATTGAGTTTCAAAGAGGTATGGGGTGACCTCGTTTTTGACGTTTTGGAAAGCACGTCTAAATTTGTAGTGACTTGCAGAAGCTCATAACTTCATTAATATCGCAGATAATACTATGAAATTTTCAAGATATTTAGTCTTTGATGTTTAGATGAAATGCTGAAGAAAAGAATGGTCAGTGTTGAAAACTGTGATATTATGACCCATCTGAAAATGGTAAAAAAATCTCGTGCATGTCTGATGATCATACTTTGCAGCCCTGCCATGATCTAAATGATGCTGTATTAAAGAATGTTTTAACAACCCATAATGCTAATATACTTTGTCTACAAAAAGATGCAAAAATTGTGTATTTCTGATGCATGTCTGCTACCATATGGCCTTCCAAAAATGGAAAATTGCATTCCAAAGACAATTTTCAAAGTCAAAGATCATCATGTTTGATAGGTCATGAAGAAATGCAACTTGCATCATTGGAAAGAGCAGCTCAGAGACTGTAAGATCACCAAAAATTGTGATGGTGTCTCTTCTTGTTCATGCTATACCTTTATTTCAGACGTGGCAGTGTTTCCTGCATTTGCGAGTTTATAATGGGGTCGATTTCATGGCATTATAATATTGTGAAATAATCTCTGTAATGAGTCAGTTTACTCAGATTTCAATCTCTTCATCTTCCTCAGTTCTTGAAGTTATTTGGTAGATAATAGATATCTTTCAGAGTGAGTCATATGAAAGATAGATATCTATTATATAGAATTATAGATGTTTAAATAATAAAACATCTAAATTGGCTTCTGTGCAATATTTATTTATCGATTAAAAACCAAAAGTAACACCACCCATATTCTTGCATATTTGGAAAGAGCACAACAAACTGAATACATGAAAACAATTTCAGTGCTCTGGCTCATTTCCTGGCCTAGATATGACAGTCCAAACTTGGTGGATCATGTCGTTTTCTCGCGATCCGTTTTTGCTCATTAAATTTTGAGGTTAATAATATTAACTTCAAAAATTAATATCTTGGTCAAATGTTGACATATTCTGTTCAGATTACTGCTATCCTAATTTTGCATGTAGTTTATGTAAAAAATTTCAGAAGAATCCAGGTGTGGTAGTAAATTGTTATTTTAATGACTGATTTTTATGCGGAATGACCCTGATAATTGTTTAAATTTTCAGGATATTTAGACTGTCGCCTACATAAAATGCTAAAGTGTTGAAAATATGTTGTTATGACTCATTTGAAAATGGCTAAAAGTGCATGTCTGATAATCATACTTTACCGCCCCGGCGTGGCTGATATTAATTTTGGAAGTTCATAAGCAAAACGGATCGCGAGAAAACGGCACGATCCACCATTTAATCGTCCATTAATTATGTCAACAAATTTTAGGCCTTTTTTGACCCCCTCCCCCCTTGTCAACAACTGTCAAACATTGACGGACCCCCAAAAAATTATGTCAACAATCCCAGAACCCCCCCCCTACCGGCAGCGTAGCCATGACTTTTTTTCTCAATGACCTTTTTTTAGAGATTTGAACTCCGATAACCGTTTTTTAGTAGACTTTTTTTTTTTCCTGATGACTTTTTTTTTAGTCATTTACCATATTTTTTGATTTATTCCCAAAAAATTTGTTGACATCAACTTGGACCAAACCCCGCCTTCCCCTGTCAACAACAGTGTCAAACTTTTCCGAACCCCTATTTGTTGACATAATTAATGGACGACCCCCAAATAATATCTATACATTTATTATAATTTATGCATCTTCGTCCTCTGGAAACCGACATAAAGCAAATGCTGGATTCTTCTCCTCCAAATGTACACAAATACAGCGACACTTATATTGCGTCGGTGGAGCTCGTTGCTTTTATAGAAGCGCGTGTACTTCCCAGCGCATAGATGTCGCTACACGTCAAGTTCCAAAACGGATCCTATATTTTTTACGACTTTTTATTCCTATACTTCGGTAGATTCCTTGTTTAGATCAAGGACCAATATACAGTCCTTGGTTTAGATGCAAGAAAGATTATTATTAAAACCTTTGGTAAACAACGAAGCACTGACCCGATAGAAAGTCTAGGAATAGGTATAGGTAGAGTGGTGTGTAGCAAAAGGCAGGGTCAACCAGGGTGGCCAGTTGGGTCAGAGGTTATAGAAAAACGATGGCAGTCTAGTTTCGGTATAGATGGCTCTAGTTTACGTCATCGAGAGCTATTAATAGAGATCGCTTTGCTCACGATTAGAATGTGTTCTGGAAAGTGAAAGCGAAGACAAATATATAAGACAGGAAATAAAAACCTGAATTTGGGAGCCGTGAAGTCAGATTGTCCGATTGACGCAAACTAGTTTAACGGCCTGTCATTTTAACTCAGCCAACGACAGCAGTTATCATACAGCATCGTAAGTAGCAACCTCCGTCAACTTGGTTTGATTTCATTTAGATTAAAGTTAAAGATAGTCTAGTATGGAAAGACGCAGGCCAATTATTCTAAAATATATATTTCTCTTCAAAATGTTCACAAAGCCTTTACCAGAATATATGGGGCCGTCCATAGCTCTGGGTAGACCTGGGAGTCACTTTGGTCACCCAATCTGACCCCACTTGACCCTAAAGTGACTTGAGGTCGACTTGAAGTCGACAACTTGGAGTCAAAACGACTTGACCCGACTTGGCAGAAAAACAACCAACTTCAGACTTAAAGTCGACTTCTGACATGGTAATTACGATTACGTACGGCTAATAAATTATTAATAGTACGTAATAATACAAAAATGTCATGGCAAGCATTAATTTCTTATACTAATGAGTAATGAGATCTCAACACCTGATGAATAAAATTGATTATTAGGCCGATTTTAAGCTGTTTGTGTTTGTTCTTGAACAATTTTGTAATGCTTTATTGGGTTAACAGAAGAATCTGCAGCGGACCGCGGACTGGTTGCACTGAATGGCGTGTTATAATGACACAGTTTAATACTGTTGTCATAATTATTTGGCCACTAACGTCATTCAAATAGCAATGCAAGCGTATCATCCCACAGTACTACCACTCACCGACAATAAAGTCGATAATTGTTTAATACAACAGTTTTTCCGTCTGCAAGCGACTAATGCAGTGCACCAAAGTAGCGCAAAACGATCGATTGATTAGTATGCGATCCAGATTTCTTTGGGTCGAATTCACTGACGACTAAAATTCATTGATTTGCGCGAGTTCAGCTCTTGAAAAGGCAGACGTGCTAACATTTTATTAACATTTCGATTCACCAGTTTTATTAAACGTACGTGTGACGCTTTAACATATAATAACTCATGATATAGATAAATCGACACCAATAAATATAAGTAGGCCTAGGCCTAAGTTAAGTAGCTTAAACGCCATCGTGGCCTCACGATCATTAGTGTGGCGAGATAAATTTAGTGTCCCAAGTCGGTTTAAGTCGACTTTTGTAGAAAACAACTTGAGGTCACTTTTCTGTACAAATTCGACTTGGGGGTCAGTTGCGCTAAGCAGAAACGACTCGACTTCGACTTGGGATGCCCAAGTCGACTGGGGTCGACTTATTGGGGTCGACTCCCAGGTCTAGCTCTGGGTCCGTCCATAAATGACGTCACACAATGTTGGCCGATTTTTGCCCCCCCTCCACCCTCGTCACACTTCGTCACAAAAAAGTGACACCCCTGAAAAATTACGTCACAAAGCTCTGACCCCCAAACCAAATTTCCATGGCAAAGCAAAATGCCCCTTCGTGGAATAAATAGGGATAGCATGAATATTTTAAAATCTAACGGTGACCAAATATTTAAATAATTAGAAAATTATTAATAATGGTGCCCGTAGGCATTAAAATAATCAAAACAATTATGAAAATTTAATACTAAAGATTAGTGCTGTTATTATTAAAATTGAAATGTTGTTATTTGTTAAATTTAATTACACAAACCTGATGTGATGTCGCATTTCTCAACCCCTCCCCCACCCCCATGTCACACATCGTCACAAATTTCCTTCCCCAGGTGCGTGACGTCATTTATGGACGGCCCCTATGCACACAGGCAATAAGTAGGTAAGTAAGTAGCCTTTCAATAATGCAAGACAGGCGATAACATTTTAAAAAATAGACAGTTAAAGTAAAATGTTACTGTTGCTGGATAAGAAAATGCCCAAAACAATCAATCAGCTATTAGTGGCTACTATGAGCACTTCCGATGATCGCTTCATGATGACTGTTCGGCAAGCATTTAGTATCGGGGTGTGTAAGTTTACTGGTGTTTAACGGTAACTTTTGGCATGCTGCGCATGTTTTGTATTGTATTGTATTGTATTGTATTTGAACACTTGTTATAGCGCCCCTTCCAGATTCCTATTCAGAGGCGCTCCCGACTACTGCGCGGACACTGAATCGGAGTTTCACGCCTAAGCGCATGAGCAATTGCGAGTGAAGGACTTGCTCAGGATCCTACACGTTTTTTTTTGAGGTGGATTCGAACCCGCAACCCTCCAGCTGCAAGGCACCGAACATACCCCTACACCACCGCGCCCAGTTGTATTGTGTTGTATTGTATTGTACTCACTTTTATATTGCGACCGAGCCACCCGCAGTAAAGATCCGAGAAATTAATCTCTGATAAACCGACCGACCGGGAATCGAACCTGGGCCGCCGGCGTGGGCGAGCGGGCTACCAACCCACTCGGCCACTCAGGACCTTCAGTTGCTTAGTTTTCTAATGATGAAACTAACCCTGACCCCGACCCTCACGACGCCTAACTTTACCCTAACCGACTAACGACGCCTAAAACTGACCCTAACCGACACTAAGGACGCAAGAAAACCTATGCACCTCGATTCTAAATGTTTACTGACTGTTCTAAGAACGGCGAGTTCATTGGTAGCTGATGCTACAAAGCTTACATATTCAAAGTACATGTATAGTGCCTGTTAAGACTACATCTGCGATATTCTTTTCAACAGATGCTGTGTTGTTAGAATCTGTATAGTCAGGGCCGGATTAAGACTTCCGGGGGCCCTAAGCCAAGAGCCGGATTAAGACATCCGGGGGCCCTAACCCCAAACATGGGCGTCCGGAGGGGGAAGGGAGCATTTGCGCCCCGGATTTTGCAAATATTAAAATAATGCTTATCATCTTGGTTTTTAACAGTGAATGGGAATGGTTTTTTACACAGTTTTATTTTTTATCCAAACAGTAACTAGTCAAGATAACCTGAAAACTTAAAATATATAAAAACATTGAAACTTTTAACAGTTATTGTGTTTGAAATAAACGTTCAGAAATAGCTGAAAACGGATCCCAGAACGTTAACAACTGGCTTCATATCATGCCAAATGCTTCCAAAGCATTGGCGGCTATTGGGATCCGCACCAGACCCATAATTGCGGGAGCGAGTACTGATGGTGACGTGATAAATTGCTTTCGGCACCCTCGTTAGTCCCTTCAAAACTTTGACACCCTAGTTCCCCCACCTCCCTTAAAAATTTCTGTGTATACCCAAAACTAAATTTTTTTCAACTCACACCTCAACGTGGTGAGGGGGTGGCAACACAGTAGGGGAGTGCCTGAGGCTATGCCATCAGTGGTGAAGAATACCACCTTAGGGCTTCAGCAGGAACCCTGAAAAAAGCTGGCAAACGTGGGTGGCACCCGCCTTTGATACCACATGTGGTTATCAGAGCCAGTCCTAAGCCTGGAACTAAAGAAGCGCGAAGGTTGGGTGCAGATACTCCGTGTAAAGAAAAAAATACGAATGAAATCCAATGCAAGCATTGGACTCCAAAGGGCCTCGGCCCAGGGATCCGAGGCAAGCGTTGGACACCTACGTTCCGTGATGATGATGATACTAAATTTAGGTATTTTCAGAATTTTCATCTACTTGCGCCCGGTCACCATGTCAAAAATGTGTCAATAAAAAATTATAGTCGACCCAGAGTGGAAAATATTAGAGTTTCGCTTTGAGCCTTCTGACATCTGCCGTCAGTCGCTAGGGGCCCCTGTACAGATTGAGAGTGTGAATCTGCAACGATAGGGTCAGTATTCAGTAAGTAGTAACTAAAACTTGCTAGCGCTAAATTATTTAAAATTATACAAAATTAGGAATTTGCTACAACAATTTGATTTAATTTCTCTGGATTTTGGGGGCCCCAAAACCTTGCGGGGCCCTAAGCCATGGCTTATTTGGCTTATGCCTTAATCCGGCACTGTGTATAGTCCAATTCTTAAGGCTGACTTGTTAGCACTCATGGGATTTCACAGCGACAACAGATACTTCAAGTTGTTTGAATTTGGATGTGAAAATGAGTTGATATGCTAAAGAGTGACATTGGAAAGTATAGGTTTAGTACGCAAGACCCATGCTCACACTAAGACTTATAAAATGAAGTCGCTAACTAAAGAGCTGCCATGGGGTGGAACTGGTCGCTTCTTTCCTTCTAGTGGTTTTGCCAGGTGCTTAACTTGCAAAAATTGCTGCTTCTGTTTCAAGTTGCCAACACTCAGCATTGGTTCAGTAGTTTATTTCTCGACTGAGTTCGCATTCTTTCCTTCTAGTGGTTATGCCAGGTGCTTAACTTGCTAAAATTGCTGCTTCTGTTTCAGATTGCCAACACTCAGCATTGGTTCAGTAGTTTATTTCTTCGACTGAGTTCTGCATTGATCTGTATGACGTTTCCTGGTGGAAGGGGTTTGGGATTTTTGAGAGGGAGAGGATGGAACCAGACAGGTCAAGGGTCAGTGAGGAAACGCAAATGGGAAGACCCCCTGCCAGAAATGTTTGAAAGACAGGCTAACATACAGCATATTGCGGTATGACTATTTTGTTGTACTCTACTATTTCATTTCTATATTTTGTTATCTTAGAAGTTTAATAACAGATGATTGCTGGTGCTGTGCCGAGATAAAGAGAAGAACAGCAATGGGAAAGGAAGCACTTTGGAAGAGAGGAGAGCTTCTGAGAGGAAGACTGAATCTCGAATGCTGTTAAGCCTCATATGGCACGTGACACTACATGGACTATTGGAAAGACAGAACTGGAGATGGTTGAGGCATTTGAAACGTGGCTATGGATCAGTTGGAGGCATTAATATAAATCCAATTAGGAGGTGTTGCAACTGGTGCAAGGAGACAGATCAATTGATACAATAAAGAGGAGACAAATGAACTGATTGGACCACACAATGTGTGGGAAGTCACTCCTGAGGACAGTATAACTGAAGGAATATTAGAAGGGAA
This sequence comes from Aporrectodea caliginosa, assembly GCA_020284085.1. NCBI lineage: Eukaryota > Metazoa > Annelida > Clitellata > Crassiclitellata > Lumbricidae > Aporrectodea > Aporrectodea caliginosa. The sequence goes on along the minus strand of JACEVL010000790.1, from coordinate 1,309,996 downwards.
GAAAGTCTCAGGAAGACCAAGAAATATGCTGTTGGACTGAGATATGGACAGATAAAAGAAGCAGATGAGTATATAAAGAAATTAAGGAAAAGGCAGAAAATGGAGAAGAATGGTGTCATTTGATTCTACATAACGGCAGAACGCTGTAGAAGGAGATTGTTTCATTAATTGCCATTGTTTCAGACTTTATTTAATGATATTGTTTCATTAGTTTATAATTGATCACTTGTTTTGTCTTATCTCGTCTTGCTTTCAACCATCCTTGATCGAAGGTTTGGCTGGCAACATCAACAATTTTGTTCCATCTGCTTCTGTCTCGTGTTTCCCTCATTGGCTGACCGAATGACAGTTTATCAGTTCACAACTTTATATTATCAGTCCATGTCATTTTAGATCTTTCTTGAGCTCTTGAACCTGCAGCTGTCCCTTGGATAATCTCCACTCTTTCACATTACATGCCTGAAATATGAAAGCTTTCTCTGTTTGATCAATCCGAATGGACGCCTTTCCACTCCAACAGTCTCCAACATCCATTTATTTGTTTTCCTAGCAGAATACCCAAGAATCTTCTGCATGATGGTATAAGACATGTGTTACCATTTATTGGCAGAGTCTTGGTTTTGTCCACATTAATCAATAAGCCCTGTTTGCTATTGCCTAGTCTAAATGATTCACTGTCTCCTGTAGCTCAGCCTCTAAGTTTGCTAACAGAACAATGTCATTTGCATATTGCAGATTGTAATTTTTCTTCTTGCTATTTGAATTCCATAGTTTACTTAGTTAATTACTTTATATGTGATGAACACGTTGTAAGTATAAATAGTGGTTCTACATTAGTAGGAAATGTGGTGTAAGTATAAAATCTGCTTACACCACAGTTCCTACTGTATGAGCTTGGACTATTCTGTACTATAGATAATGCTTACAGTGTACATTATTAGGAACATTATGTACAGTAGTCCAAGCGTTGTGTTGTAGACAATGCTTTATATTAGTAGGAATGGTAGTGTAAATAACTAAATATATGACATGCTGAAAGGAATCAAAAATTCTAAAGCTCGATCAGAAATTAATCTATATTCAATTCCTTTTATATGTAGTGTACAATTATTTGTTGAGAAAAAAAGGACAAGGCTCAGACATTTCAACATTAAAAATATTATAATAGCCATCAAAGGAAGATGGGCATATACTCATATAAAATTTAAAGAAAAAGAAGCACATGGTGGATGTAGAATAGCTAATCAAAGAAAGAAAATTTATATTTTTTTGTATACCACTTAGTAATTGTAATTGTAATGGAACATTTATATAGAGCCGCTCAAAAATCAGCAGCGGTATCAACCTGCTTCAATGCCTGCATCAGGGAACAGGAAAGTCTTAAGGCGTCTACGGAACTGGAAAGGTGAGATGGCTAGTAACTCGAGGCAAAGAGACTGGGGAAGAGAGTTCCAAGCTGATGGGCCAACATGGGCAAAGCACCTAGAGTGGGCCGTAGCAGAGCGCATGCGAGGGACAACCATAAGGCCATGGGCCGAAGATCACAAAGAGGCCCTCGCAGGTAAGGAGGAGACAAAGGTGCAAAAAGACCTCAGGTAGGATGGGGCCACCCCAACAAGGCAGTTACGCATGAGGGAAAGGATTTTGAACTGTACCCGCTGTTGGATAGGGAGCCAGTGAAGGGTATCCCGAATATAGTCTGAAATATGGGCAAACTTTGGACCTATAAGCCGAGCAGCTGCATTAAGAATAGACTGGAGTTTGTGAGTATTAAAGTCGACCCGAGTGCAGATCAAGGCGTGGATCAGAGTAGTAATGGCATGCAGTGAAAGAGAGCTGCGAATGGAATGTAGTTGGCACAGATGGTAGAAGCAAGATCTGGAAACCGAGTTGACCTGGTTAGTAAAAGAAAGGGAAGGATCCAAGACAATTCCCAGGTCATGAACAGAAGAGGAGAAGTGGATGTGGGGAAATCTGAGATGAAGGGAATTAGTATCAATCTTATTTAGAGCTGTACCGAATAGCAGTTTTTACTATTCGGCCGAATACGAATAATTAGCCACACTATTCGGCCGAATAAGAATACGAATATGAATAGTAGATGACCACAGAGTAAAAACCGGACACAAGAAGCCTACAATGTCATAGGCTACTTAATATACACATTTAAACGCATAATGATAACTCACATCTTGTACAGTAGGTGACCTTCATATTGACTGCCATTCTGAATTGCTTTCCGTGGAATTACATTTAGAAAGTAATTGTACTTTTTACTCAAAGCTACGCAAGTTTGCTTGCAGAACCACTAAACGAATCAAATTCTTTGAATGGGACCTTCCACTAGAGATGCATCGCATTTTTGGTGCATGAAATTATATTCTTCAGCTCTAAATTTTGACGTAAATGATCATTATTTTAATCCTATTGTGGAACTTGTCGAATGGCCAGTAGGCCTAGCACGTGAAATTATTACCTCGCACATAGTGCAACGTGCATTTGATCTTGCTCGGATCATAGTCTCTTATTACAAAATATTTCCACACTGGACTTCGCTGATTGTAAATTTTGTAGAACACTTAATACACAGTAAATGTTAACTTTATCTAAAATCGAAAAAGTTTAAGATTTATTTATCTCACGGGCATAAATCCGGAAGCCAAGGAAAGCTTAGATCACAAAGGAAACTAGATAGTGAATCGTTAACTTTATATAGTGCATTTTTTATATATGCTATCATTTATGTTGCGCTTTTACTATTCGTATTCGGTTTAGAACAACTTTCGAGAATGAAGGAGCACTATTCGGTCCGAAGCGAAGCGAATATGAATATTATAATTAATCTTATTGAGCTGAAGACGGCCACCAAGCCATATGAATTGTGTCTTGTCAGGATTCAGCCACAGGCGGTTAGAGGAGAGCCATGCGCCTTTGGCGGAGGAAGCCTCTAACAACCTCTCTAACAACAACATTCAACATTAGTGATAGGCTACATTCAACATTAGTGATAAGCTACCTGGCGTAACACTAGTGGTACGTGTACCACTGTTTGAAAACCACTGGTTTAAAGATTACATTAGAAAGGAAATTGATTGAAATACGGGTGCTGTCATTGTCATTCTCGCTGGTTTATTTAGACATCAGCTGTACCTTGTTTATGGATACAGTTGAGCAAGTTAATTTTTATTATGCAACACTTACATTCTCTGAGAATGAGATACTGCAGGATTCAGTCATATAACACTTGACCACATAACAATTGTTTGCTGTAAAACTGAAGCTGCATGATTTGAACACTTTTAAATGAATAGGATCTTGAGATGTTGTGTATGTGTGAGAGACAGAGAGACAGAGAGATGCTGATGTTGCCATCGTTCATTTACGTGTAATTTTCATCTGATTCCAGGATGCAGATGCTGCTCAGTATTCTCAGAGACACTGGCAAGGATCTCCAAGAGGAAATTCTGTCCGAGGTCCATGGTTTAGTCATGGATTCAGGCACAGTCAGCCCAACCCCAGCAGATGGAACACTCAGGAAACTCATGGACGAAGGTTTCATGGGAATGACAGTTACACAAGAGCATGGAAAGAAGACCAAGGAAATCAACGAGAGCAGACAGTTTCTGGAGATCAGAGAGGAGAAGATCGGCAAAAGAACTACATACAAGGACATGAAACCAGAACAGGAAGTGCATTTGTAAGTGTAAATATAAAATGTCATGTCACCTCGCCATTGTCACTTCGCAACAGTTGGCTACATGAATGGACCCTCACTGCCCAGTGTCTTCTGTCGCATGCCGCATTCATTAAGCCAGAACCCACAAGTCCAGTCCAGTTCAGGATGTTGTTGATCCATGATATTCTCGTTCTTCCTCATCCTCAGACCCCTTCCACGAGACCCGTCATCAGGCTGCTCTCGATGTTGTTGTGCGGCTATCTCATGATATGGCCAAAATATCGTAGTTTCCGAGTTTTTATGTGGGCCAACAGTTCCTCTCTGGCCCCCGCGATGTGTTCATTGGACATTTTCGTCGACCGGATTTTCAACAGCTTTCTGATACACTTGTTCTCAAATGCTTGAATAGGCTTTTCTTCCTCCTTCTTCAGCGTCCAGGCCTCGCATACGTACGTCGGCACTGGCCACACCAATGCCTTCATCAACCGCAATTTGCTATCATTGCTGATCGACATGTGCTTCCATATCTTCGTCAATTTGACCATGGCCAGCCTTGATTTCACTTCCTTCATGCATCATACTAGAGAAAGCATCTTTTGTTACCCTACTCCCTAGGTATACAAAGGAATTACTTGTTCCAGTCTTGCGGCGCCCACCACCATCTCCAGCATCTCAGTATTCGTCATGACTTTCGTCTTTGCCACGTTGATCGACATGCCATAGTCTGCGTCTGCACTTTCGACGCGTTTCACGAGTTCTTGCAGTTCTTCCGGTGTTATGTTCAGTAGTATGATATCGTCAGCGTATCTGAGGTTGTTGATGGTTTTTCCGCCAATCCTTAATTCTCCGACAAAACCCATTAGTGCTCTCCGCATAACTTGTTCTGCTAGAATGTTAAACAGGCATGGGGAGAGGTTGCATCCCTGTCAAACTCTCTTTTTAACCTTGAACCATGTTGAAGTGTGGCCATCTGTCCTGACATTAGCCTGTTGTTGTCTGTACAGACTCCTTAATATTTGGACCAGATGAGGTGGAAAGCCCATTTCGAGCATGGTCAGCCATAGTTGTTTGTGGGACCTTATCAAAGGCCTTAGTAAAGTCAGTAAAACAAGGGTACAGAGGTTGATTCCTTTCTCTTGCTTTCTCTAGTATGATCCTTAGGTTCACAATCTGGTCTCTCGTACCTCTTCTTGGCCCCACTTGTTCCTGAGCAATCTCCTTTTCGAGCTTGTGTTGCATCATGTGCAGCAAAATTTTGCTTGCATGTGAGACCAGTGCGAGTGTTCTGTAATTGTCACACTGGAGCAGCTCACCCTTCTCAGGAAGCGGGATAAATTTTGATTGAGTCCATTCTTCCAGCCATAAAAGCTATTGACATTAGGCCTATAAGTGGCCTAGAAGACTGATTATCAAATTTTTCATGTGGTTCACTTGCAATGCCTATGTTTTACAAAATCTTTGCAGTCCCCATAAACAACAAACAAACATTTCATTATATTCCATATGTTTATTGAACATCTTTGCAATGAACATGTTGGCAGAAAGGACGAGGTATCGATAGGCCTACTGATGAATCACAACTGGTGAACAAGTCAAATGTTCCACTTCATTCATTTAAGAGATTTATATAGCGCCCCTTCAAGATTATCTGCTCAGGAGCGCTCCCGACTCAACCCTGGCTAAAGATAACAGTCTTGACGTTAGAGTGGAACAGGGCCGCAAGGGCTTTAGGCATTAGGTGTAGTGCCACAGGAACCCATTCCAAATTGTAGGGACAGCAACGGAAAAGTCACGGCGTTGCATAATAGAAGTCCACAACTGGGGGACAAGAAGTTCAGCCTGCCTAGAGAGCAGAGACAACCACAGTGCTGTACGCTTGGGGTGGAGCAGCAGAGCTCCTGGGGCCACACCCACGAGGCAGCGCCAAACCAGTCACATAAGTGTATAATGACAGATTAGCCGAAAATAAGTGATCCGCTGCGGGAAAGCGAGCCAATGCAAGACATCCCGCATATAATCATTGTTGAGAGACCAGAACACGCATCAAGAAGCAATAATATGTCGTTTGCTATGAGATACATGAGTGTATAATGACAGATTAGCCGAAAATAAGAAAAACTGTTTTGTGGTGTTCAGAGTGTACAGTTTGTCTTTGTGTTTGCTCTGGAGATGATAACTGTTTCAAGAAATACCACCAAAAGTACAGCATTGGAGATTAATTGCCATATAAGTTTATCACAAGATTATAGCCAGATGATTTATGAGAAAATAAAAGGAAATTTTTATACTTGTATAAAATGTATCCATTTGTAAAATATTGTGAACCTTGACCTCTGTGTGACCTAGATTTTCAAGATCACTGTAAATGGTGAAGGTTGAAGGTTGAAAATAATTTTTCTTGATGCTTTGGCCTGAGATTAGTAAAAATAAACACTTAAGTTGTTGTCTGTATCTCATATATAACCAGAGAGAAACAGTAAACCCTTAAGTTATTGAAAATCCGTAAATTCCTCTGGGAGCTCAGGGTCAGGGAACACAAACATATGGGAGCGTAGGGTTCAAAGGATTAAATTACGGGACTGTAGGTGCTCAACCTTAGGAAACTTGGATCCATTGTCAATTTACTCTTTTTGTCACAACAAATGAACAAAGCGTCTGATTTGCATGAACTTTTTTTGTTCTGTTTGTCTCGATAAGAGCTATATCTGGGAAAAATATTGACACTAAATTCTGGGTCATGCAAGGTCATTTGAAGGTCATCAAATGAAATACAGCAAAAATCAGAGAAAAATTACCAGATCTCGGCCAATAATTGTTGATATCGGCTAATTTTTTCTTGTGTTTCTCATCTTGATGAAGGCTACTTACAATAAGAAGCAAGGTTATTTTAAGGTCAATTTAGGAGGAAACGCAGAGGAATGGCCATAACTCAGGCAAATATTGTTCTGTTTGGGTGATTCGTTTAACTTTTGCTCGGGCTGATAAGGGCTACATTTGAGAAGACTAATAATGCAAGGTCATTTCAAGGTCAGAAGGTCAAAATAAATGGAAAACTGCCATAACTCAGAATAACCCAAATAAAATAACATTTGGCTGAACTATGGTCATTAGTCATTACCGGTACCTATTGATTTTGACCTTGAAATGACCTTGGATTAGATGACAGAAATTTGTATAGCACCATGCTAGAACACTCCTTGTTTATGATCAATCAATTGCACTGGCTTCCTCTCACAGCCCGAATTCAGTTAAAAGTTCATGTACTAGTCCTTAAGTCCAAATTGGGCATTGCTCCTAAATATCTCAGGGATCACATTCGCTCCCCTCTCTCTTCAGTTTCTCATCGACCTCTCCGCTCCTTGGTCAGGCTGCTCAGGCATACTCTTTTTGTTCCACGAGTTAAGACCACGATGGTCCAAACTAGACCTTTTGCCACTATTGGGCCCTCCTATGGAATGCCCCTTCCTTCCTCTCTACATGCTACCATTCTTTCTGGGTCTCTTCCTACAGCCTTCTCCCTCCTCAAAACCTTCTTCTTCTCTAGGGGTTTTCGCACTGGGAGCGCTATTGAATGGCCACTGCTGTGAGCGGCGCTATAAATTAACAAATACAATACAATACCAATACAATACTAAAAGTTCTTCTAACATCTGATATTGACAAGGATGTTTTTCAACTCCTTACTGGTAGTCCATTATTTGAGTACCAGGATGGCTCCAAATAATGATTTAAAGCACCTGCATGAGTTGTAAATAATGAACTTCTTCATCTGACATATTGTCAGATTGCGTAATGTAATGTAATTGTAATGTAATTGAACATTTATATAAGTCTGGAACACAAACCTAGCACCAGAAAACTCCAGCATGTTCAAAGTTATTGGGCAGATTCTGCGTTTTAATGAAAATATCCATCAAAATGATTCAGAGCTCGGTTATTCGACCAACATGGCCTATGACATGCGCAGATTTGCTATACACAGATCAAAGATTTTCCTGTGTTTTGAATAAATTCAAACTGAGATGTAGATGTGGCTACAAACTTTGTTTGCAGAGACGTAACGACCTTTTCTATCTGTCAAAAACAATGTCACGGCTGTTGAGGCACGAAGCACTGAAAGTCGGGCTAAGAATGGAAGCAGGTGAGTCTGAATGAAGACAAGTTTCTTGCTTTGGTAAAACGATTGGCTGGAGGTGAGTGCTGAGTTGAGTCTTAGTTGGGAGAAGTGTGTAGTAGTAGAATACACTGTGGTGAGGTTGAGTGGTGGCCAGATGTGTGGAGTGTTGCATGTGGGGGCGATTGATTGACTGGTGCCTTTCATTATGTGAAAGCCAGTCTCAAGCTGTGCTAATATCTGCTCCGGGTCTGTCAATTGGGTTTTCACAAGGGCCACTCTACTGATACCCTTCTGGTTCGCCTCCTATCAGAGGCAAACCAGAAGGGGCTATCAATAGGTCGCAGGTGTCTCTTGTGGCACCGCTTGATGTCAGAGCCTCTTTCGATAGTGTAGACCATGATATTCTCCTTAGGCGTCTTTCTGTCTCATTTGACCTGTTTGGGAACTTCCTTGATTGGCTTGGCTCTGTCCTGCATGATCATTCCTTTTCAGTTGTCTATGGGCCTATTAGGTCTCTATGGGTCCCTGCCGCTTTTGGTCATGCCCCAGGGATCTATCCGGGGCCCCATTCTCTATATCATTTACTCGGTTGACCTAGGCCCCTTCTTGCAGCAAACACTGTCCTACCCGGTCTTATGCTGACAATGTCCAGGCATAGCTGCACTGCTTGGCATCTGATGCCGCTCCCACAGTCCAGGCCATGAGTTGGATGTCCTTGGGGCTTGGATGTCGTCGAACCGCTTTGCAGCTGAACCCATCTGCGCACAGGCACCCATGCTTTTCAAGGTTCATGTCACTGATTATATGTGGGATGTCCTGCATTGGCTCCCTATCCTGCAGCGGATTGTGTACCAGGTTTCTGTTTTGGTGTGGCGGTGCCTCTTAGGTGCCACTCCTGCATATTTACAAAAGCTCTGTCGCTCTACTCTGGGTGTGCTGGGACGTTGCCCTCTCCGCTCCTTCACACAAGTTGAACTCCTCGTTCCCTGTGCGCAAACTGCTTTTAGACTTAGACAGCTTTGTGCTTTCTCTGTTGTTGGCCCCATGGTTTGGAATGGGCTCCCATTAGCAATGCGTCTTATCCCTCGGGTTTATTCAGATGCTTTTTATTGCAGCTTTATGATCGTCCTTTTCAGCTGGGTTTGGGTCGGGCACATTCCCGAGTACTAACCTTGAAGGGGCGCTATATAAAGCTTCGTAATGATTGAATATCAGATGCTTTGTAATGTAATGTAACAAAAACACTTGTATAGTATCTTCGAAGTGCCTCCCAAAAGCACTTCTTCCTGATCTAAGGAAGTGGGACTTATATAAACTGAAAACGTGCATAGGGCTGAATCAGTCGAAATAGTACATATATTTTAAAAATAAAGATTGTCCTGGCAGGAGTATGGTCCAATGCATGAGAAAGCCCAATGAGCACACATCGCTGTGCAGAAGTGAGGAACCTGTAAATTTTTGTGTACACAACTTCTAACATTTACGGGAACACAAAGCTTTCTGATTTATAATAATAATAATAGTGACAATTTATATGGCGCCGTAACACAGCCATGCCGTTACAAGGGCGCCTCACAGTCAACTAACAGCAGGGTAGGCCTTACAGAACAAATAAGTCTTGAGTCCGGATTTGAAGGAGTCAATTGCGTTGGCCGCTCGCAGGGCAGGAGGAAGACCGTTCCAGCATCTGTGCATACGTGCACACTGCACAGTGGATCATCCAAATCGGACGATCTTGAATCGAATCGATTCCTCCATAGGAAGCCTGTGCCAGTGTTTCTTATATTCAGATATATGCCAGTATTTGGCTGATTGGCCAATACTCAGGCATGTCTTGGTAAATACGAACTTCGCGGATGGCACCATCAGTTCGAAGTTTTTCTTCGGTTTCAATGTCTAAATCCTCCGTAACTCACTGATTTTTTAGAATATTTCCTATACTATAGAACTGTTAGGATATATCTTTAAAATTTACTAGGACAATAGGCAGATTAGCTCACCTACGTGTATGGATCGCTTTCTGAACTGTTACTCTCAACATTATTATGCTTTGTTAATGGCTGTGCTGGCTTCAAGAATATCTCAGGCACGCCTAAACCTATCAGGCATTAATCACCTGCAATCTGTTTGAAGCACTGTGGTTCAGCAGGTCACTGGTGTACCTAGGTGTGGGTGGAAATCCAGTTTCATGTAGGCAGAATTACTGTAGCGCTATATAAATTTGCAATTACATGTACATTTACAAAAATGCCACTGATGCTTTTATTCTTGAAGTGGTGCTTTAGCCAAGTTACAGTTACAATTATAAAACACACATGAAATTGATTGTCTGATCACTAATTGAAATTTAACCTCATTTAAATGTTTATTGAGTTTTGTCAATCACAATTCCTTGTTTACACTTCTAGATTAAATGGATCTCGACTGATTTAATGATTTTGGGCTTCTGGTTATTTCACAAATTCTTGAAATGTAAAAGTGTATTTTTTAGATTTAATTGAATCTTCAATGAATATTAGTCTTTTTAATTTGCAGGTGGATATGTCTTTGTGAGTGAGTTGTTGCGGTGCAAGGTCCTTCAAGGTCACTTTACTGAAGATGATGTTCGTAGAGTAACCGAGGACAATAATAAACAGCGTTTCCAGCTGAAGGTTGATCCAGTTTCCCAGAAACTGATGGTCAGGGCCAATCAAGGTCATACCATTCAAGTAGGCAAATCACCTTCAGAATTGCTAAGTAAATCTGTATTACTAAATACAAATTTTAAGTGTTTTGAATCCTGATACAATATCCTGTTGAATTATTCACTTCCTTACCAAGAATTTAACAGTGCCTTTTCAAGATTTCTTTGCCTCCTATAGAGATTTGACTTTGGAAATGCTATTCGGTCTGTCGCCGTTCTTGTTCTGCAAGTGCATGAAGTCTGTTCTGTTTGATCATGGGAACTCCCTTCATGGTCAGAAGTGCTGCTGATGAGGTTTTTCGTGAAGTTGCAAGTTCTTAGTTATGTTATCTCTCAGAAGCAGAGCTCCTCACCCAGCCCTGGCAAAAGATACGATTTTTCAAACCTTGGTAAAGGTCTATCTCTGGCTAGAAAATCTTTGCAGAGGAAGTCCATTCCAGGAAGATATCTCAAGGCTATGTTATAATGAGTTTAGGTTCTTTGGGTGAATTAATTTTTGGATCCATATCTGTGACTCTGTTATATTAGAATTCTTGTTTTAATCGGCAGTCTGCAGTGTACTTAACGTTGGAAGTCATCAACACAGAAGTTTCTTAATGACCTTTTCCTATATTTATGGCTGTTTACTCTGAAAAGATGTTCTTTTAAGCTAATCCTGACATACTAAACCTGATATAAAGTACTAGGTAAGTGAGTATATTTTTTAGTGAACCAGCTGCAATCCGCATTCCGGTGTACATACATCATATATAATAAACAATCAATAGTCAATATGAATAAAGCATTCTAACTATAAAGTTTTTTCATATTATGGTCAGCTAAATGTAAAACACGGTCATTTGACCGGGGTCGAAGGGAATAGGCCAACAGCATTTTTGGAGGTAGAAACCTATGGAGAACATGGCCCTGGTTTCCCAGGACCGCCGAAAACAGGCAGGTGTCGGCTTTAAGGCAGAGTTGTTCAGAAAGGTTGGGCTATCACTTGGGAGGTATCGCTGACGGATCAATCTGTTCATTACAGACTGGAGCATTCCCTTCTCCCTTTGGCTGGCAAAGCCCCACCATGCCGGAGCAGCATACAACAAGCGTGCCACAGTTGTCGCCCTCACCACATCGTAAAGCCCAGGGCCAGATATCTTTCAGATATCTTTCCCTTGTAACAATAGTTTAAGATTGACAATTGTAATTCATAGCAGAGTTTGTTAGAATACTGTAGTGGAAATCAAATCTTGAATTATAAGGTTGTTCTAGGTCAGCTATTTGAACCTCTGTTCTGATTGTCCTATAGATATAGTCTAGTGGTTAATGCATTGGTCCACTGATTTGAACCTCTGACCTCCGAGGTCAGAACTTAAAATGCTGGCCAGGACAGAAAATTTATTTTAAGTTTTCTATTCCAACTGCATTCCATAACCAGCTCAGCTATAATGAGTACACCAGTGTTATTTAAGTTTCAGTTTACTCTTCAGTTTCAGTTTTAGTTTTGTTTTACTTTTCCAGTTTAGTTTTAATTATTATTTTTTTTGCCCGAGGTATTAATGATCCCTCAGGCGATCCAAACAATATCCGGAGATGTTACTGATTATAGTTATAGTTTTTAATTATAGTTTTTTATAGTTATAGTTTTTAATTATAGTTTTCAAACTATAAATTTAGTTTCAGTTTTCAGAACTTTCTAGTTTTAATTTATTTCTGTAACACTCAACAGAAGCAGTTAAATGTAATGTTTTATTAATGACATTCATTTTGATTAGCAAGAACAGCAGATCTTATTAGATTCATGCTTTCATGCTACTGAGGTGCAGTTTGAAGCACTCGACTGTTTAGTTTCAAAAATACTCATTGCACTAAATTAACACCAACCCTATTCTTTTCCGAGCACTGAAATCTCCACAAACTGAAAAGGACTCGAATGGATGTTTGCCTGACCGATATTGATTTCAGACATGTGTGCCACTCAGTACATGTGCCGCAAGGCACTCAGTTTGTATGCCACACAGAAAAAATTAATTCAGTTTTCAACTTTCAAGTTTGGTTTTAGTTCTAGTTTTGTACTTTCCAGTTTAGTTTTAGTTACAGTTTTTAAGAACTTTTCAGTTTCAGTTGTAGTCTTAGTTAATTAAACTAGAATTTTTCATTTAATGAAAAAGTTACTTTCAGTTTTAGTTAACTTAAACAACACTGGAGTACACAGTGTCGGCTTTAGGTATAGGCGTATAGGCGGCTGCCTAGAGAGGCACTTTTCAAGGGGCAGCAAATTTCGACAAATACACGATGGTCACTTCCATCAAAAAGATGTCATTTATGATTAAGGTGAGGCAGTTTGTCCTCGCCTATAGCACAAAATTGTCAGAGACTGTCAAAGGTCGCCTCTGGGAGTACACTGACCATACGCTAGAAGATGAGATGGCAAGGGAGAGGACTGGCCTTCCGCCCTCAGGTGCTGAGGCTAAGAAAATGAATTCACTAACACTTCATACCCATCGTTGCCTCTCAGTGTATCTCAAGGGTCTGCTGTTCTTCTTCCAGAATGTCCTGTATGCAATGACTTCTTATTTTGAAGCGTCAAGTTCGAGACATGTTTTATTTCAATGACTGTTAAATGATGAACCTCAACTGATACAGCTATCTACAAGTGTCTGATGTTCTTAATTCCTCTTAGATTCCTGATCTAGAGCTCGAAGCAATCACGGATGCCAGTGAAGCACCAGTTGTTGTTCATGGAACATTCCTTGACATTTGGCCAACAATAGAACAACAGGTTAGAAAAAGTACTTCACTTGTTAAAAACATGAAAATCGGTTGATGTGTAATCAGCTGACCTTGAAAAGACATCTTTCAACCTTAATTAACAAACAAAATCTCAGTGATTGAAATCATCAAGGGAAGGAACATTATTTCTCCACCCTGGAAACTTCTGTTGTGTAAAAGGCAGAAAATCAATAGTTACTTTTAAGCAAGACATGTTGCAAAGTCACAGTTCTTTGGACAGAATTAGTCAAGATACATAGACATATAATCAATCACAAAATTTTTGTTGTTTTTCCCAAGACCTGAACCTGAGCAGCAGCTAAGAAGAAGTTTCAGAATAGACAGAAACAAGCAGTAAATTCTGGAGTTTGATACCAGCAATAGAGAAAGTTGTGGAACTCAGTACTGTTCTGAATGTGGTTACAACAAGTGCAAACTGGTGATCTATTCTGTAGCCCACTCCTCCGTCTGAAATTCTCTTCTGCTTTGTGATTGGTGCACACTGATGTAATGTAATCTAATTGAACATTTATATAGTGCCCTTCAGTATATCAGAGGCGCTCTCTGCACTAGTCTATATGATGCTAAATGTTGTTACAAACGAATACCGGTATATTGCATCATTTAGCAAAACAATGCACAGCAAGCTGAAAGAGTGACCACCAGTGGCAGGCCAACACACACACACGAGGAACCAACAGTCAACAGATTCCCGTCCAACAGCTGACGATGGCTTGGATGCTATTGTCTCTCATGCCACCATGTCTGTGTGCAGGACAGCAGTCTGTCTTTTGTGGGGTTGTTCAGTCAACAAATGACTGTAGGAGACAAACAGTGTAATCTAAGATACCATAGTGCAAATATTTATTGAATTTTTCATAAATAGAGTTCCATGGTGCTGGTGCCTCACTGAATCCATCGTTTTCTGGTTTTGTGACCTTGTGTCTGGACATTATTTTTGAAAGTTTAGTTTCTTCATGAATGCCCTCTAGTTTTGTTTCTATCAGTGAATTAAAAATTCAATAAATATTTGTACTATGGTAAAAAATTGATATTTTTTTCTCTACATGATAAAGTGTGCAATCAAGAGAAATTTGTGTAAAAAGGCTGTTTACAGTGAGTGAAGTGTTCTAGAAAGCATATTACCTCTCTAATGCATCCTGCCAGGTGTAGACACCTCACAAAACTACTGTTTGTGCCAAACTAAATGATGTTAACGGCACTGAGAACAGAAGTTTAATCAACAGTGATTGGATAACTAGAAAATTCAGTCTGCCTCCGTGTGCGGTTTCTTTATTTGAATTGACTGGATGATGTGATCAAGACAAAGTCTTGGATTGTTTTAGGGTTTGAATAGAATGTCACGCAATCACATTCACTTCTCAGTTGGAAAGCCAGAAGAGAAAGGAGTCATCAGTGGTGAGTGATTGGCTGACATTTCGTTACACTTCAGCTGGCACATTTAGTTTACAAGGCAATGCCAGCTTTTGTGAGGTTACCAACCACATGAGTCAAGATGTTAGATGTCGCGTCCGGCCACGCTGTCGACACTTCCGCTAAGGGCGATTCACTTCGCTGTAGGCCTGAGCTGGAAAATCAGTTTCATGACCTACATGTAGGTTCAAATCCTGACCAGCCTCTTGTGGCCATTTCCATCGACTATCACCCTCTCAACAAAATATTCAAGGTTTATTTACGAGACACTCACTACAACTCAACATTCGAGGATCTCCCATTCTGGTCTATCCAGGCTTTGCACTGGAAGTACCCCAGGTCATGGCGCGAGTGGAAGGACGCGGCCGTTGGATAGACAGCAACCCCAGTTACTCTGCAATCTCTGTTCGAATCCGGTTCTATGGGAAATTCTGGTTTAGAAGAAGCTTCTAATCTTACTAGATGGTTCATGTCTTCATGACATCGCTCACTCCCAACTGCAGATTGAATATAACTGGCGCTTTATTAAGTCAGCGTATATTACATCCAATCGGTCAAACATTAAGGCCATGGCAGAACTGACTCTATCGGCTTCGCCCTCAACGTGGTGCTCCATAAATTAGATCGACTGCAATCCATAATGAAAGATTATTTCAAATCTATTGTCATTGCAATATCTGATCAAATTATTATTCAGATTTCCATTCAACACAAAAGAATCTAGTATTTATCTTAATACAACTTGGAGTAAAAAATTTTAATATAACAATTCAGCTTAAAACTTCATTAATTGTCCCACTAATGAAAGAAATGGCAGCTTATCGCTGTATGCCTTGCGCATCCTCGTGGCGCATGGTCTTTCGGGCCCTATGCTATACGATGTGGTTCATGCTACAACGGTGGCCCAAATGCTATAATATTATTATGCTGCTCCGTCTTGGTGGGGTTTGCAGGGTAACAAGAAAAGAAGCTCTTAAAATGTGTTATCAGATTGATTTTGGAGCTAAGCAAAATGAGCGCCTGGTCTAATGCATTCCCAGTTTATGATTGTAAGCAAATCTTTTTGATGGGATTGTCTCTGTAGGAATGCGAAGAAATTGCCAGGTTTTGATATACATCAACATCAGCAAAGCATTAAAAGGTAATTATTGTGCTGTTTTCATAAGCCGCATTCTAGGATGTTGGGATGTCTTGAATTATTCCATTTGACAATGTAGTCTTGTGATTTTACTCATCTTCACAAGACATGTTTGATCATCTGGAGAGTACATTCAGAAGGTATTAACTACTCTGACTTCCTGCATCTCAGATAACTTTTCTCTGCTTTTCCTAAAGTGAAAGCTACAGAATTTTGGATTTTTGGTATTGGGCAACGTTTTTCTAACTATGACCTACCCATTCGTTTTAAGTGGTCATCTTTGTCGATTTAATTTTGTTTGAAGACATGACTTATTCATCAGGCCTCTGATCAACTGTTCACTAGGATTAGTTAGGTCATCACTGGATTCTAGTTAACTGTATTTATATTATACCGATGTAAAGCAACTGTATACGCATGATGTAAGATTGAGAATGGCTCTAGCCAAGGAATTTTGAACCATTTATAGTTTTTGCAAATCACTCTTGAGAAATGAGTTACAATTATCCAGTTGGCTGGAAACCAGGGCATTTGCCAGTGAAACTATGACAGTTTGAGACATGTAAGATTATATTCCACAATTCTCCTGTGGTAGATCACATTAGATTCCTGTTAGTGTGCGTATTGCATAAAACAGATTGCTTTATAATTTTTGAAGAAATCTGAAAGGCATTCAATGCTTATTTTATCAGAATTTCCTGATTCACAATGTCAAATAATTGGGCTGAATAAAATCAACACCTTTAACAGAGAAGTGGTTGTTGTCCTGCATTTCTAGAAATGAAGTGTATCATGTAAGTGGAGTGAAAACCCTGTTGAGTATTAGATGACATGTTTGTTCTTTGCTCTTTATAATTACTGTGGATTGAAAACTTCAAAATTACTAAGAGTTGTCAGTTGTCATGGAGTTATTCATTATTTCTTGACCATTAAACGGTGAAGTGCACTGGACAGAGTGAAGCCAGTTTGAAGACAGTTGCTTCCAATTTGATGGCAGCTGTGCAGAAAGGTCTATGATAGAATGCTGTCTGTATAACAGTGAATACAGCAATTGTTTACACACTCTTTGGAAACAGTCTGATGCATTCTTAACAGTTTCATAATAATAGCTACAATGGATAGCTTACAAGTATTGTTTGTCATGTTATCTTAGATGGAATACAGTTCTTTCGTTCAGCAAACAATGTGATTTTGTCTCCTGGTGATGAAAAGGGTTTCATTTCTCCAAAGTACTTTGATCGTGTTGAATATCGACTTACAGGTCAGATTAAATGAGGGAAAGATCCTCTGAATAATTAATCACAACAACAATGTTTTGGTGTGATTAATTATTGTTATTATTATCTACCCAAACAACAAGCAACGTGGATTAACAATTGTTGAGAGATTATAAATATTATCTGGAACCCTTGTCAAATTGTAGTGGAGCAGAAGAGCCATGGCAGGCAATGCCACTGCAGTGATTGTAATTGATAATTTATTCAGCACCACTTCAAGAGAGACTCGTCAGAGGCGCTCCTGAAACCACGATTGAACAAGAGTTTGCGGAAAATAGTAAGAGAGAGGCTGAGGCGTTCATGTCACAGGTTGTTAGACAATTCAGTCCAGGAGGATGGGCCGACCATAGCAAAACTTCTATGCTTGACCGTGGAAGTCGGGGCTGTGTATGAGAGTGGAGAGTTCTGCAACCAGGTGTGGAAGATAGTGATAAGATTACTAGTGATGCCCCCAGCAACACCCAACCTACCATGTACATACTTTGCTGGTTTTTTGTTTTCATGTTCTCAGTCCAGGCCATTTTTATTACTATTGTTATTTGTAACTTCTATAGCACTTGTGTCTAATGGAAAAGACTTCAACTGATGGCACACCAAACCCAGTGATGGGCAAGTTAACTAACTTTTAGTTAAACTAATTTTGTTTAGTTAAGGCAGAAGTTTAACTAAAGATAAATAGTTTAGTTAAAACCGAAGTTTAACTAATATTTTTTAGTTATTAGCTAGAAAGTTTAAGCAAAATCAGCAACTGCACAACCATCTTCCGCAATGAACAGTGAACACTGTCAGCAACTCAGCACAACGTTTACTTACTTATTAACACTGATGTTGCTTCTGCATAGAATATGTTTATTGTAGTACGGTGCAGTCATGCAGTGCAAGACTAAATAGATTCCTTTGGGTGCAGTGTAAATAAGATCATTGGTGATTATTATTCTTTATGAATTGACTGTGAGTGTAGTCTTTAATGAATTAAAGGCTACTTCAGTAAAAATGAATAGTTTATTAGTCACTTTTTGCTTCACTGAGGCCAAATGTCTGACGAATCCCTTGATCACCTTCTTTTCTTACGATCCAGATACAAATTTGACAGTGGTCTTGCTGATGCTGATCATTATTGTCATGAGTAATCAGAGTAACTGGTTTTATTACTAAGTCAATTGAACTGCATTGCTTTGCATCAATCATTGTTTGCATTAGCAACTGTCTTCATTATTTTCTAGTAGAGCTGTAGTAGGACTATTATTAGTCTAGTAAACATTACATAGCTTGAAAGTGAAACCTGGGACTATTATTATGGGATACGCAGCGGCAATATGTCAGCCAATCAGAGATCGTCTTTTCTGAAACATCGCGGGCGATGTATGTGACTATCTATTTTTAAATTACACTGTCATCCGGGCACTCAGCAGGTAAATACTCTCGACGGAGCAAACGCAAACAAAGCCAAATGAATCATTCTCGACGTTGTTTTAATAATTTACAAGATACATACGTTGCAAATTATTTTTATTGAATTAAGTCGCTGTCGTTTCGTTACGACAATCGTCCAGAAAAGAAACGGGACTAAAACTAATCTGACCTGCAAAGGTCCCGGATGTAAAATCAGAGTCACAGACATAATCTAGGGCAATGACCCAATTTTCGTCCGTTTCGAATCCCTTTCAGTAATAATAATCCCAGGTGAAACTGTCATTGACCCTCTCCACAGTATTACAGGACACTTAACCTTTTCAATATGTTTCACTTTTGTGACAAAAGTTAGTTAAAAAGTGTTAAAAAATTGGAGAAAGTTTAACTAAATATTTTTAGTTTAGTTAACTTATTTACAAAATAAGTTGCCAACTTTTAGTTAAACTTTGTTTATTTTAGTTGAAAAAGTTATAGTTTAACTAAAAAAGATTAATTATTGCCATCACTGACCCACATGGCCATAATATCATGTAATAAGCAGCTGATTTCTGTACAGAGTTAGTTACTTTTATTACCACTCTTCAGCTGTTGCTACGAATTTGGCTTATCAGTTGCTATATTTAGTAACATTTTACTACGTTTTGATCTGTTAATTAAATTTTGTATGGATTTAGGTATACAGTGGGTAGGTACATTTAAACTGTAATTCTGATTTGTATTTTAAAACAGGTTAAGTAATTTATCAATTTTAAGTTAAACCCTTGGCTGATGATTTTTTTCATGTTAGAAAATGGATGAATAAAATTATAAAAAAACTGCTAGAAAACATTTTTATTTATTAATATTTGATGCATTTGCTTTTTTGTGAACTACTAATGGTCAAATGCACCAAACCCTGCTATAGATAGTTAAATTACAAATATGTTGTTAAATCTAAAGTTTGTGGTCGATTTTCATGATAATGATAAAGAATCAAAAACTTTAATTATTTTTTTACACATTATATTACATTCTCAGCATGTTATTTTTTATTATAGGAAAGAATGAACCAAAAAATGAACTGGATTCCTCAAAGAAGGCAAATTCACAAGAATATCAAACTGAAGAAGCTGGGCCATCGAAAAATGTAATAAAATAGTTTTTCTTTCATTATAATTTCATAAGAATCATTAAGATTGGGAAAAGTTATTATAAGTGATATTTCAGTTTTTTCTCTGGCTGTTCAAGGCATTTATCCATTATACCGATCTGTACCCATTTGTTTACACAGTGCCTTTTAGAACTTTCAAAGGTGTAGTATAACTGCCCATGAGGTTAGGCATTCATGGACTCCAGGTTTGCTGTGCCTACAACCATTGAACCTTTGTTCAGCTATGTTGCACATTGTCAATGTCTGTTGAAAAAAATAGGTTCAGTGGCGTATTAATGTCTCTTCATCTTATCTGGGTGGGAATGAACTGAATGTGCCAGTAGACTGAGTAGAACCATCTTTGTAATACCTGAACTCAGCATTTCATGAGAAGCAGCACCTAGAGTTTTTTCTCTGGCTAGTTTCTCTTTACTGGTTTTCTGATGACAACATAATGTCGTATCTAAAGATTTATATAGCGCCTCTCTCAGAATAACTATTCAAAGGTGATCTCAAAACGAAAACCCTGGGGGGAAAAATGTTTTTAAAGAATGAGAGACAAAAGAGGAAAAACCAGTCATTAGTTTAGCCCTTAGTGAGGGGAAGGTCATTCCAAGTAGAGGAACCAACCACAGCAAATGCCTGGCATTGAGCCAAGGCAGTCCTAGTCCTAGGAACAAAAAGATCAAGCCAATCAGCAGAGCGCAAGGAACGAGATGAGGTCGCAGATAACGGCTTTCACATATAGTCAGAAGATACTTTGGGGCACTGCTCAGTTGTGCCGCAGTGATAGGAAGCCAGTGCAAGACATCAAGCATATTCTATTCTATTTATGGATTTATAAAGCGCCTCTCACAGTACAACCTAATCAGAGGCACTTTGAAAAAGAAAAGTCTTAAGAGAACGAGCAGAAATAGTAGTGCCCCTAGATAACATCAGAGCACGAGTATAGGGAAGGTCATTCCACAGCAAAGGGCCAACAGAGTCATAGGCACGATGCTGTGCTGTGGCAGTCCGAGCCCGAGGAACTAGAAGGTCATGGTGGTCTAAAAGGCGGAGAAGACGTCCAGAAGTAGCTGAAATAGGCTGTGTGATATGATCACAGAGGTAGCGTGGAGCTTGACCCAAAAACGTTTTACATGTAAGAAAGAGAATTTTAAACTGAATCCGAGCAGTTTAGGGAAACCAATGAAGGTGTTCAGTCATGAAAGTTGAAATATGGGAGAAACGAGGAAGGCGGGTGATGAAACGAGCAGCTGGATTAAGTACTGATTGGATTGGAGCCAGGCGGAGTTTTGGTAGGCCTATAAGTAAGGAGTTGCAGTAGTCAATGCGTGAACAGATGAAGGTATGAACCATGGAAGAAAAAATCGGCGAGGGGACAGAGTCGTCGAATGGCACGTAGACGCCGCAAGTGATAAAAACTGGACCAGGATAGATTAGAGATGCTATATGTAGAGATATGCGCAAAGCGAGGGAGTCGGGCTATGAGCCTAGCTGAAGCATTTAAGACCGATTGAAGAGGGGAAGACACTGTTTCGGGAGGCCCATAAGAAGTGAGTTGCAGTAGTCTAGTTGGGAACAGATAAATGCATGTACTATGGTGGTAAAAACAGAGGAAGAGACCGATCGTCTGATGGCTCTGAGCCGCCTCAGTTGAAAGAAGCAGGAGCGAGTCAGGTTAGATATGTGCTCCGTGAACGTGAGGGAGGAGTCAAGCATGACACCCAGGTCACGGACACTAGAAGAGTAGGCCTATGTGTAGGCAGGGAATTTCTCAGTCAATAATTTTAAGTCAAGTTTGGAAAGCTGTTGTCTAGTCCCAAACCAGATCAACTGAGTATTTGTAGCATTTAGGCAGAGTTGGTTAGTCGACATCCAGTAGTGAAGATCAGGAACAAGACAATCAATAGAACTGACTAGGGATAGTTGATCATGAACAACAGCCTGGGCATCATCTGCATAAAGATGATCATTTGCGCTGTGTTTAGTAAATAAAAGCGAGACGTCGGCAGTAAAGAGAATGTAAAGGATGGGTCCGAGCACCGAGCCCGGGGAATGCCAAATGTAACCCCAACCCACTCAGTCCTGGAGTCTCCAAGGACAAACATCTGCGTGTGATCAGTGAGGTAGGATTTAAACCAAAGAAGGGAATACCAGAAAGGCCACAGGATAACTGCAATCGCTGAAGTAGACAAGTTCTCGTGATCCACCATATCAAAAGCAGAAGAGACGTCAAAAAGCGCCAAGAGAGAGAGAGAGATGAGACTGGTCAATAGCTATATATATATCCGAGAGAAGAGATAAGAGAGCAGTTTCTGTGGAATGGTGACCCCTGAATCCAGATTGGGCTGCCGGTAAAAGCCCAGCTTGCTCAAAGTAGGGAAGAAGCTGAAGTGAAACTAGTCTCTCAAGGGTCTTCGAGAGGAAGGAAAGATTGGAAATGGGCCAGTAATTTTTACAGGCATTTTGGTCTAGAATTTGTTTCTTCAGTTAGGCCCTCCAGAAATTCGCGATTCTGCGCCGCGCAATTTTCGCGCAAAAATCTAACTATCGCGCAATGGCGCAAAAATTAGGAATGTGCGCAATTTTCGCGCAAAATTATCAAATCAATGATTTTATTCGTAATTCGTAATATGCGCAATTTGGCTTTGAATGGCTAAATAGTCATTGCGATGCATGGTAAATTCATATCAAATCAAATTATCAATGATTTTATTCGTAATTCGTAATAATTATGCGCAATTGGGTTTTAAATGGCTAAATAGGCATTGCGATGCATGGTAAATTCAACATAGCAACGACGGCGTTTGGCGACAATTGACAATCATGGCTACCACTGAATGGGACGATACTATTGAAATAATAGAGGAATTAATAGTGAAGGCAGATGTTTCTGCTAGTATAGTAGCGCACAGACTCAGAGTATTAAAAATTCTAAAACTTCGCTGCGACAAAATTCTTTAGACAATCAATTCGTTAACAGTGTACGTGAATCTTCGCAACTATTATCTTAGAAACTGTTATATAACAAAATGATACTTCTTGTTCCCGAAGCAGTCGCGCAACAGTGTACGTAAATCTTCGCATAGTGCTAACGTGTCGGCTCGTGATTGAGCAAATAAATTCGTAGGCGTTACACATGAAGATGGAGGGAAACTATTCTGCTACGTTGTGTAACTAATTTCTAGTAAGCCAAAACTATACACTAAATAACAACAACACTGTTAAATACTTGGCACGCTGATTCATGGAAAAACAATGTACATATAACCATTTTTTACTCTGCGCAAAATTCGCGCAAAATTCGCGTTTTTGCCGCGCAATTTTTTCAATTTCTTGGCGCAAATTTCTGTGGGGCCTATTCAGTGTGCCTAATGCATTGTGGTCATAAGCGTCCTTTGAGAAATGCTGTTTTATTATTTTAGCATCACTAGATTAGTTAGAAAAGACGGACAGATTCCACCCAGATATTCTGTTTCAGGTTAAGTTTATTTATTTTTTGGCAGAAAAAGCAAAGAAGAGAAGAAAAGAAAGTGAGCCAACTGGAGAGCAGGAAAAAGTCATTGCTTTGAATATTATTTGACAGCAACTGAAGGACTGTCTCAACATCTCGGACAAAAGTGTTCTTTTATCTAAGATGTGGGAAGGACCTATCAGAATAAGTTCTTCTGTTGACTGCACATATTCAGCTAATTAACGGCTATTAAATAGACCTATATATATATATATATATATATATATATATATATATATATATATATATATATGCATATGCAATGCATACTGGCATACATTTCTATCTGATTATGTTGTAATAATAGTAATTATTATAATAATAATAAGAAAATGTTAAATTAATGTGTGCAAATTATTATTGTGTACAAATATTCAGTGTTACAGCATTACTTGTATGCATTGCTGCAATTAATACTAGGGTTAACTTAAGAAAAAATGGATTGTATTGTATAGATTTATATAGCACCTCTTGCAGAATAACTATTCAGAGGCACTCTCAGCATGGAAACCTCGGGGAAAGAAACGCCTTTAAAGAGTGAGAGATCAATGGAGAGAAGCCAGTCATTAGTTTAGCTCTTAGTGAGGGAAAGGTCATTCCAAGAAGACACAGCAAACGCTTAGTGTTGGTTGGACCAAGGTAGTCCTAGTCCTAGGAACAAAAAGATCAAGCCAATCAGCAGAGCGCAAAGAACGGCATCCTTTGTAACGGCATGGCTGTGAAGAGGACAAGAGAACAAGAAGAGGTTGCAGATAACGGCTTTCGCATATAGTCGGCAAGATAGTTTGAAAAAAGCAACTGTAGTTAGAGACAAGAGCTTTTCAGTAGCTGACCCATTGTCCCTTTCACTTGCTTCAAAATCCAGTCGAGTTCCTTTTGTCTTGTACATCACAACACAACAACAATGACGACAATTTCTGTGGTGCCGTAACACAGCCATGCCGTTACAAAGGTGCCTCACAGTCAGCTATATATAATTTCGTTTATTGAAAATAGAAAGTTGACAGACCGCAACTTTTCACATAGAAGAACAACAGAGAAAAATAGCTATAATTATTAGTGTAATGTCAGTACGACAATGAACCGATGGATTGGATTGGGTTATCTCTTTGATATTGACTTAAAGTGCACACGGGGGATGAAGCTACGATCGTCTTTATTTGGCAGTTCAGAGTCATGAGGTCTTTGGCGCAGTGCATAGCTCCGTCGGACTGTCGGTGGAAAAGGCTGCGCAGTACATGACTTGAGTTCCATATGACTGCCTGAAAAAGCTGATTGTCTGCCTTTTCCATCATACAGACTACATCTGGCTGCTGAGGCGGGAGGTAGCCCATTCGCTTGACTCGTTGTAAAAACCTTTGTAGACCGTTTCGATCGCTAGCGGAGGTGTAACCCCACCAGGCCGGTGAGGCATACAGAAGGCGTGCAATTGTGGTAGCCCGTGTAACCTCGTGAAGTGCCGCTGATGGAAGACCGTGTGCCCTCAGAACTCTGATCGCATGTAGCGAGCTTGAGCAGGCGCCCACCACCTGACGGACATGAGCTGATGCTCTTAAGTCGTCGGAGATAGTGACTCCTAGTATAACCATTTCGGTTACTCGCTCCATATCCATTACGGGCGGGACATCCTTGTTTCTGCAGCCACGTCGGAAGATCAGCATTTCACGAGATTTGTTCTTATTCAGTCTGAGATTGTTCCTTTCCGCCCAGTCAGATACGTTGTTCAGCTCCTCTTGAATCAAGTGCCTCATGCTAGCTCCAGTGATTAAGTAAGTATCATCTGCATACTTGCTGATCTTGTTCAGGCAGTGAATAGGATGTAAATCAGAAGCATCTATGACGTAACCCGACGGACCAAACCCGGACCCCTGAACAACGCTGGCATTGATGGATGCCAGTGTTGATGTCTGTCTTCCATAGCGTGTCATGTGCTGCCACTCGTGAAGAAACTCGACCAGCCAGTTGTAGATTTGGTCTGGGATGTCAAGCTGGCAGAGTTTACGAGCTAAGGTGGAATGTCGCACGGAGTCGAACGCTTTAGAAAAATCCAGCGAAATCAGCGTCACATAGTTGTTGGTTGTGAGAAGATGATTAACTTGATGGAGGATGGATATCAGGGCAGCAGTGGTGGAGCCCGTTGGGTGGAAGGCAAATTGATCGGCTAGTTGGTCCGATGTTGGTGGAGTGCAGAAGGTAGGATAGATGTACCGATGCACGATTTCTTTCTCGATCATTCTGGAGAGGACCAGAACTATTGATATCGGCCTAAAATCGACTGGCGACGTTGGCTTGGCTACCTTGGGGACTGGTCTGATGACAGCTATCTTCCATTGTGCAGGGACATGGGAGTGAGACAGTGATAGGTTGACAACATCGGCCAGTACTGCTGCATAGACAGGAGCAGCAAGCTTAAGGAACCAAGCGGGAATCTGGTCGGCCCCGACCGCTGTGTGACGCAGCCGATCGAGTAGATGGAAAATTCGCATCTCTGAGATGAAGAGGCTGTTATCGTTCGCGGTCGCTCGTCTTGGTGGAGGTTCGTATTGTTTGTCAGTTGAGATTCGAGCGTAGTGTTCATTTAGCTCTGCCGCCGTGATACCAATGTCAGGGTCAGGGTCCTGGGCTTGACGACGATTCGTCAACCCCGCCACCCGTCTCCACAGGTCCTCAGTGCCTCGTCTTGGGTCAACGTCGTGCAGATGTGCTCTTGTTGCTAGTTCTATGTGACGGCCGACTCTACGTGCATACGCCGAAGCCTCCTCTATACGGCCGGTCCTCATGAGGCGATTCTTTTTACGTAGGCCTAATAGCAGCTTTATGGTCGGCGTAAGGAAGTAGGGGTCAGCCGTGGTCATCGTGATTGACAGCAGGGTAGGTCTTGGAGAACAAAATAAGAACTTTACGTCATAATTATAAACGTTGTCATAGCAACGCGAGATCATGACGTGTCGGTCCTTCTACATTTCTATAAGGGGGATGGGCATGGACTTCTGTTTAATAGTTAGCTATTATTAAGACGTCTATGGGACGGATAAGCCACACACGATCGCCGCGAGGGACGTACGGAACGGACGTCAGACGTAGAAGGGAGAGAAGGAGGTATGGACGGCAATCCCTGCCGTCTCAGGACGGCAGGAAAGTAATGTAATGTAATGTAACAAAACATTTATAAAGCGCCACTTAAGAGTCTCTCAGAAGCGCTCAACACGTGGCCATCAAACAGCTGAAAAAAGTAAGGGGAGGGATGAGGGAGGAAGACAGTGGAAAGGCAAGCACACTCGAATACTGCGTGGGGTCGATCGAGACTGGCTACCGTTAGAGGGCGCGGTACTTGTCGGTTTTACGACCCCCAAAAATTCTTCATATCGTCACTTTGAAATGAAAGCTGGATTGATGAAAAAAATTGTTTCCCGATATGGAAGTGGGATTGATGAAAACATTCCTGTGTTTAAACAGAAGCTGGATTGATAGATATAAATTTTCCCGTAAATAGAAGCTGGATGGATGAAACTAAGTTTTCGAATGAATATATCCTGTATTTTAGCGTATTTTATTATTTATTTTGTCTGCCTGCGTAAATGGAAGTTGGATTGATGAAAATAATTCTTTGCGTAAATAGTATTTGGATTGATGGATATGAGGAATTTTAAATCACGTAATATATGAAGAATTTTGGGGGTCGTAAAACCGACAAGTACCGAGGGCGCTGCAGTGAGAACGACACAGGGGTTGCTCGAGCCTGGCGCAGCAAGCGAGTAGCCACTTTTAGAGGTCGCTGGATTGAAAACGAAACCGCTGGGGTCTCGAGACTAGCGCAGCCAGCGAGTAGTCAACGCTATAGGTTGTAAGATTTCTTTTGTATCTCAGTATATTAAATCCGTCACTAGGGGCGCACCGTTTCAAAGAGAAGAGGCACGGGAGGGGGAGCTGGAGAATTAAATTTAAACCGTCGCGTAGATTAACATTTTCGTGTAAAGAAAGTCGGTAGGTGGCGCTGTATCGAAGTTAAAACCGTCGCGGAGATTCAAATTTGCGTGTAAAGAAAGTCGGTAGGTGGCGCTGCTATGAAGTTTCAACCGTCGCTTAGGTTCAAATTTCCGTCTACTGAAAGTCATAAGGTCGTGCTGCTATGAAGTTCAAACCGTCGCGTAGATTCAAATTTACGTGTAGCCTAATGGAAGTCCGTAGGTTACGCTGCTATCAACTTTTAACCGTCGCGTGTTATAACCTTTGCGCTGCGCGTTAGTCTGTTGCCCTGTATAGGAGCATTCACTGGATCACGTGACAATGTTTACGTAGGCCTAATTCAAAACAGATCGCAAGGAATATGGCGACCTGCATGGCGCCTTCATTTGGTCGCCATTCCCTGCGATTTACTGCTGTAACCCATTTACTCAGCTTCTCCTCTCGCTTTCGTCCAAGAGGAAACCGATAAAATTAATTTCTTCATCGTTTCTATGTCTGTTCGTACAATCTTTCACACAAGTCGAAGGTATTTTTGAAATCTGTTTTGACTTACGTAAACATTATCACGTGATCCAGTGAATGCTCCTATGGGTCTGCGGGCCGCCGGTAATATATTTTAAGTGGCTCGCCCGCGCTCCCTAAACTCTACCGTCTTAGGACGGGCAAACATCTAGTTTAATTATAATTATATCCAGTTTTGATCAAGTTCCAAAAAGCAGAATACAACTTTGATTTTGCTTTAGTGTTGGTGTGTCTGCAACAACATTTCCAATTGGCAATAGGGCCTAGGCCTACTTGTTAACTTCCAATGCATTCCAAACTTCATGGCAGTGACTTTGGTGTAGGCCTATTGCAGGTAGGCCTATATGATGAATCGTTTGCTTCTTCAGTAGGCTAGGTCCCTAGGCCTATCTGGAAGTCTCACCCTATAACAATCACGTTGTCTTTTTCCTGTTTGATTAAATTCTTAACTGAAATATTTCACTATTAGCATTATTTCTATCTTCTCTGACTTTGTTAAGTCTGAGTGTGAAAAATTCATCGTAGAAACTTCAGCTGAAACTAGGCTTAGGCTACTGCTTGAAGCTAGAATCGCTTGAAGCTCGTAGTGTTTTCTTTGTTTTTCACAAGGCCTACTTGCATTGTGACGTTTTCTGACGATCATTCCAGTCATTTATTTTCCTGCTGACCCCTACTTTTCCGTCTCTGACGTCGTTTGCAAAGTAGCCTAACTTATTCCCAAATTTTGATGGGTAGGCCTATGCTCACATTAGGCTAATTGTGCTATGGCATTAAAGCATTCTTCGTAATTTTTATTATTATTAAATTGTAACACATACAGAATACAAATAGGCCTATTTACAGAGTTAATGCGTTCACTGAAACTTAATACGTTTCTGATCACGGTAATCCTGCATTTCAGAGTATTTTTTTTCTTGTTAGGCCTAGGCTACTTCCAGTGGAAGCTCGTAGCGTATTTTATTATTTAAATGATTTTAATGATAACTGTCCAACTTCTATTTAAGCAAGTATTGCTTTCATCAATCCGACTTCTAGTTTTAGAGGAAACTCTTTTTATCAATCCAACTTTCATTTCAACGCAAATTTCTTTTCATCAATCCATTTTAACCTGGGAATAATAGTCCCAGATTTTAACACGAAGATTCTTTTCGTCAATCCAACTTCTATTTACGCAAAGAATTCTTCTCGTTAATCCGACGTCTATTTACGCAGCCAGATAAGCGAAATAATGAAATACGCTAAAATACAATATGCGTTAATATGCTAATAAGGCAGGTCGATTGTCCAAATAACGTCACCACCTTCAATAGCGATGACGTAATTGAGTCGATGACTTCATGTTCCGTTTACTTATCGGTCGATCGGAAGCGGATGGAGAATGGACGCTATGCAGACGGTATGACACAGATCATTAGGTGTTTATGCATAGACGTCTTAATAATAGCTGGCTTTGGCCTTCCGCAAATATTAGTCACTGCATGTGCACTCTAATTTCTTAGTTAATGTGATCTAAAAGGGTTCCAATTCATCACGAGTAGACTAATTCAGAATGGGACTGACTTGTCAACATGCCGATTGGTTAGTTTGTTGCTGTTTTGCGACGCTGTGCCATTACCAAAATTCGTGAACTCCAAACAATAAAAGCGCTACTCGAAAGCTAAGTGCAGGGCACCAGTCAGTGGCGTAACTAGGGGTTCGTACGCCCGAGGGCAAGAATTTCCTGAAAATTTGTTTCTCACTTCCGCCAACTTCCGGTCACTTTCCGGTCAAATATCATTTTGCCCCCCCCTTGCCCCGTGCGCCCCCAGACTCACGTACAAAAAGTTACTTTTTACTATTTTTCTATTTTATCTTATTTCTTTAACAAAAACACATTTTCAGACCTAATTTTGCGCCCCTCCTGTCCTGCGCCCGGGGGCGCCCCCTACCCCTCGTTACGCAGGGCACCAGCGCTGCGTCGTGTCAGATGGGTTGTCGAGAGATGTGAAGTGGAGATACGGTACGTAGGCTACGGTATGATGATTAGCGTCGCCCATCAGTCAACCTCCGCTTCACAGATTTGTCTGGAATGGTCTTCAGCTATTATTTTAATTAATAATACAAAAGCACAGAAATGTGTGTGTGTGTGTGTGTGTGTGTGTGTGTGTGTGTGTGTGTGTGTGTGTGTAATGTGCATGTGTGCATGCGTGCGTTACGCGAAGCGTAACACGGTGCGTACATCGCGCAGCGGCTAGACTATATTGTGACGTCACACAGAGGACTTCGTTTCATATTATTGCCACACGCAGCGGACAAGCAGCCGCGAGAACAAGACACGTCTGTAGGGGCGCTGGGGAGGGAGGAAAGGGAATGGAAGGGGAGGAGGCGAATACCGCGTGGGGTCGGTAGAGACTGGCGCAGCCAGTGAGTAGCCACCGTTAGAGGTCGCTCGGGTGAGAACGACATCGTTAGCTGTCGCGCTCGAGGTCGTATGATTTCTTTTGTTCCTCAGTATATTAAATCCGTCGCCAGGGGGCGTTCCGTTTCAAAGAGAGCACAGTTATAAGAAGAGAGGGAGGGGAACCTCTATCATTCGGGTATCTTGAAGATCTCACCCTGGGCGGAAGAGCGGAGACGGTGGCAGCCGATGTTGATTCCATCGAGAGAGCCTGCTCTACTATGGTCCTGGCGTTAACTCGCTCTAAATGTGAGGTGATTACACGCGACAGTAAAAACATTGGCTACGACTCCTTGAAAGAGTTTAGACAAATCGAGGTGGAAGAGGCCCAGCTGCTCGGCGCTCCACTTTCATCGGAAAAGGCGCTACAACTTTGTCTGAAGGCCCAAACCAGAAATCTAGAGGAGAGCAAATTAACTCTCGTAGCCAGGCTTCACTACCATACACCAGTGACTGGCTATATGCCTTACCGACAACGGAATATGGGCTGAGACTGGACAACGAGGACGTAAGGGTGGCGATCGGCTTACGCCGTGGGACCGCAATATGCGAACCATACACCTGCTCAGTAGTGGTAGTAGTGGTAGGCCTAGTAGTGGTAGTAGTTAGTGGTAGTAGTGGTAGTAGTAGTGGTAGTAGTGGTAGTAGTGGTAGTAGTAGTGGTAGTAGTAGTAGTAGTGGTAGTGGTAGTAGTGGTAGGCCTAGTAGTGGTAGTAGTTAGTGGTAGTAGTGGTAGTAGTAGTGGTAGTAGTGGTAGTAGTAGTGGTAGTAGTGGTAGTAGGCCCTAGTAGTGGTGGTATAAGTAGTAGATTTCGTTTATTTATGTCCAGGCCACGGCAGCGATGGCGGGCGCGGCATCCGAGAAAAAGAGGACAAATACACCATGTGCACTTAAACACGCGCTTTTCGTGCCTCTAGCCTTTGAGACTTTAGGATCAATCAACATCAGTGGCCAAAACGTTTTATGGAATCTAGGCTACCACCTGGCGCTGTCTACAGGAGACAACAGAGAGACCTGCTTCCTGCTGCAGCGTCTCTCTATTTCCATCCAGCGTTTCAACTCGGTGGCTTTCCGTGGCACTTTAGCGGATCCAGACCGAGTGGAGGCGTAGCAATGGGCAAAATGCACTTTGATGTTCATTTTAGACAACAGCTACTGCTTTATTGTCAGTTGTAGCTTTTAGTGCTGATATTCATTGATGGATATAATAATAATAATAGTAACAACGGCGCACCCAGACGACGGAGCATCACATAAACAATCAAGTTGGGACAGGCCGCTCATGCTGAAGGCAGCAGCCGAACTGAGCAATGTCCATGCCGATCCATACCAACAGGCGCGACTCAGGGCAACCGCAGCACCACATGCAGGGGACTGGCTGTTCGCCCTCCCGGTGACGACATGTGGACTGCGGCTGGACGATGAGGCGGTCAGAATTGCGGTGGGACTACGCCTGGGGACATGCATATGCGAGCCGCACGCAGGCCCATGCGGGGCTCGAGTGACGGCAGATGGAGCACACGGGCTTTCCTGTGGACTGGGACCGGGACGGATCGCCAGACACGCCGCATTGAACGATCTAATCAGTCGCAGCCTCACACGCGCGGGATTCCCAAATATCAAGGAACCACCCGGATTATCTAGATCGGATGGCAGACGCCCTGATGGTCTCAAGCTGATTCCATGGCGCAGAGGACGGAGTCTCATCTGGGACTCAACGGTGATCGACACCGTGGCTCCGTCATACCTCCAGGCAGTGATATTTTCATTAACGAAAACTAAAATTAGAAGTAAAAATAGAGGATTTCGTTAACGAAAATTAGAAGTAAAAGTAGGAATTATTTTGGCTTCAAAAACGAAATTAGGAATTAAATTATGAATTATTTGCAGAACTAAAATTATGAATGAAATTAGGAATTATTTTCAGAAGTAAAATAATTTTACTTCTTGTGGCCCTTAAGTTGAGATGAAGCAAAGGTTAACGTAAGTCTAACAATGCAGCAGAAATGCCAGTGTCGCTGTAGGTCCCGAAAATAAGAGATTACTTGTAAACGTCAAAACACAGTTTCACCTGCACTGCAAAAATTTAAATTTCTCAACATGAAACTAAAGTCACAAACAACATCACATTGTCCAGTAGCAGCAGCAGCAGCAACCAAGACTGTGTAACAACTCATATGGATCGTTATTTGGCAGACATGAGGGAGAATGATACTAGGAATCCTCTTGCTTCCTGGAAGGAAAGGCAAACTTCGTACAGCAAAATTGCACCATTGCAGAGGATCTTTTGTCGGCTTCAGCCTCACAGGCCTTTGTGGACAGAATTATTTTGTATGTGAAATCTTGACTGATGGACGAAGAAATCGCATGAAAAATCTCTGGAAATGAGAGTGTTCTTGAAATTGAACAAAGATATCTTATACGTGCAAGTAGTAGGGCCTAACGTTGAAATACTTTTTACTGCACTGAAATTAATAATTTTTTGGAAAACTAAAATAAGAAGTAAAATTAATTGAGAACTAAAATAGGAATGATAAGTAAAATTATTTGCGAAGTAAAATTAGAATTAGAAGTAAAATTCAAGGACACAGAACTGAATTAAAACTGAATTAGGAATTATTTTGAGAAGTAAAATATCACTGCCTCCAGGCGACATCTGCGTCGGCGGGCGCGGCGGCGGAGGTGGCGGCCACCAGGAAGAACGCTAAATACATCCAGGTGGCAGGCACCTATTTCTATGTTCCTCTGGCCTTCGAGACCATGGGCCCCATTAACAGCAATGGAATGGATTTTATTAAGGACTTGGGACGCCTCGTAACCCAAACCACCGGGGACCCTAAATAAACTAGTTACCTTTTCCAACGCTTGTCAGTCTGCATCCAGCGATTTAACGCCGTTGCCTTCAGAGGCACCTTTGAGCAGCAAGAACTTGTTGAGTGAGCGGCCGTTCCAGACCCCACGTCTTCGGACATAGTTTTCATAGCCTGAGGGAATAGAACTACCTCGGGCAAAAAATAATAATAATAGTAATAATAATAATAATAATAATAATAATTTTCACTGGTGGCGACAGACGCGAGACATCATTACTTTTCCAACGTCTGTCTGTTTGCGTCCAACGCTATAACTTCTTGGTCGCATTCAACGGCACTTTTCCTGCAAACCCTGAAGACGAGGCCTGACCCTCCAGACAAATTTCCTGCTCCTTATAGCAATTTTTCATAAATCCTGAGGGATCCTTGATACCTCGGGTAAAAAATTATTATTATTATTATTATTATTATTATTATTATTATTATTATTACTAGATGTTTGCCCGTCCCAAGACGGTAAATGTTCAGGGAGCTTCACTTAAAATAGCATGACCCGCGCTCCCAATCAGGGCAATAGACTATCGTGCAAAAATTTTATCACACGAAAATTTGAATCTACGCAACGGTCTAAAGTTGATAGCAGCGCCATCTATAGACTTTCATTACACGCAAATTTGAATGTATTCGAGGATTTAAACTTCACAGCAGCGCGACCTACCAATTTTCATTACACGGACATTTTTATCTACGCATCGGTTTAAATTTAATCCCCAGCTCCCCTCCTCCTGCCCCTGCCTCTCTTCTGCAAACTGTGCTCTCTTTGAAACTGAGCGCCCCCCCGGCGGCGGATTTAATATACTGAGGAACAAAAGAAATCTTGCGACCTCTAGCGTTTACAACACCCTGGATGCGCCAGTCTCGAACGACCTTTAGCGGTGTCGTTCTCACTCGAGCGACCTCTAATGACGACTATTCGCTGGCTGCGCAAATTTCGCTATTAGAGCGTGCGTGTCTCTCCCCTCCCCTCTTCTCCCTCCCCCGTGTGACGTCACAATATAGTCTAGCTGCTACACGGCTGTGTTCACCTGTGACGCGTAGCGTCACATGGCTCACAAGCGCATACACATTACACACACACGACAAACATTTCTGTGCGTTTATATATATTACTAGCATTTTTTACCCGGTTTTGCCCGGGTTTTCGCTTTGCGTAATTGTTAACAGCTGCAAATAAAGGCTACTTACTTACTTACTATATATGCTGAAGGGCTTCAAATTTTTTTAAATGTCCACATATCTGAATGGAAACGATATTTAGAGGTGAAAATAGTTTTTCCCAGTGTATTTGAATTTAATTAGACTACCTGTGCCTTTCTTTAACGGGTATCGTTATTGGTTGCGAGAAAACGGGCTTCACCTAGATTTTAAGGCGTTTGAATAAATGACCACGTCGAAATTAAAAATGTCCGTAGGCTAGGCTATATCGGAATTTAAAGTAAATAAGGAGTTGAAAATTATAGTACCGCACAGGTTATCTCTACCTTATAAGGCTTATATATGCCTATTATTTGTTCCCCGGGCTAAATAATATAACAGTAGGCCTAGACGAAGCTCGGTCGTGTTCCAATATAATAATAATATCTTTTCTTTAATTTAGCGCCTGACAAACGCACTGTGCTGTACATTTACATGTTATGCAATTGAAACAATCTTAACTAGTTAACTACTAACAGAACAGACAGCTTGTAATACAACGGCGCTAATAGCAGCCTACAAAGCAAATCCGCCCTAACGGGGCTCGAACTCGGTACGTTTCGCACTCTTCGCCAGATGTTATCCAACGCGCCACCGGACCCCCCATATAGCGATCGTGATTTTTCCGGGCGACGTCCGCGTTTTATTTCTAGCCCCTCTCCTCTCACCAATTAAGACCTAGAGCACACAACCATACTCTCCCACCCAAGGACAACTCTCAATTTATTCCCAGATCATTATATAAAAATATTCACTAGTTTATTCTAAACCTTTCTAATGAACTATAATTATTCATTATCACTCATGTTAGCATTTCTGCGTTTTTGTCAGATTGTTTTTCTCAATAAACGAATATAGGGTATATATATTTCGATTGCGCCTGATTTAGGCCTACATATTTAGCCTCGCGTGACGTAAGACAAACTTTCTCTTACGTCACGCCGCTCACGCGAGGCTAAAATAATATGCAATTTAATGGCCAACGTTATTGCCTTATTGGTATTAAGTAAGTAAGTAAGTGTGTTCTTTATTAAACGCTGGCAAACGCACGGCGCTGTACATACAAAGTTATACAAAGTTATCAAATAGTAGCGAAAAAGTTAGTAAATAGTAAACTAAAAAAACACTATAATGGCTTAGCTGTACAACATCCTAGCCAGGAAACCACGCCTGGTGAGGGAATCAAATCTAGAAAGAACACGGTTATGTGAGCGTGGGCGCAAATCGTGACCAGCAGTATATAGGACAGGGGGTATAGTAGGTAATGAAGGATATGTCCGGGATTATTTAAGTACCTCATCATTTCGAAGTTTAAAATGTCCATATATCAGCGTTTAAATTAAATTGCGAGCTGAAAATAGTCGCGTTAACCTACACACGCCCGTAATAATGTTTTGTAACATTTTTCAATTCGCTAACCCTTTCGGAGCCTTTAGACTACATGCAAACAAACATAGGGGCCTACATACATACAAACAAACAAACAAACAAACGGAAGGATACACTTTGAGAAAATATAGTATAAGAGTAATAATGTATCGAGTTTTCAGTTACGCCGCCATTTAAAGGACAATACGTTGCCATTGACGATTGTGACGTCGTAGGCCTGTAAACATGGTAGCCTTTTGGTAGGCGGTCATCTACGAAAATTTTAAAAGACGTTGATGTTGGAAGAGAAGTTTATCACACCAATCGAGTAGAATTCTGAAGTTAAGAAGTTTCTCCGAATTACGATCGAGTCGTAGTTCGATTGGAATGTGTAAAAATCCAACTCCAACAATTAGGCCTACACGATCTAAAGAATATTCGTTCAAATTTTTTTCCCAGGTAGTACTAATCCCTCAGGCTATCAAAACTAATATCCGGAGAAAGGAAAATGGTTTTCTGGAACGGTTTATCCCTCGGCAAGAACCGGCTGCATAAAAGTCGCCTTTAAGCGCTGTATAGCTACTGACAAGCGCTGGAAGAGGTAGCTAGTTTCCTTTAAATCTCCGGTGGTTAGGGTTATGCGTTTCCCAGCTCTTTGATGAAGTCCATGCCGGTGGTGTCTATAGGGCCCATGGGTTTGAACGCAACTGGCACGAAAAGGTGGGTCGGCATCACGCCGCTTGAGAAGTAGACTGTTCTATGCGCACTTTTGGCGAAACGCAGAAAATGGGAAAAGAAAGTTTAGTGGCTTAGAATTTAGTACTGAAAACTCTTTGGTGGGACAAAATCGAAAATGAATGTTTAGAAAACATTTATGTGTACATCGGCAACTTTAAACAATCACGACGATTGAAGCCTCTGGCGTAAGAAAACATAATTTGAAGGCAACTTTCGGAATTTGTTCAAATAGAACAAAATATTACAGAAATAGCTCTATACAATTAAATGTTATGATGATTCGTCATTACATGGAACATTATAGGCCTAATTATTAGTGAAATGAATTATGACTGTCGCTGTAATTAGTTATAAAAGTACATTATATAATAATTCTAGGGAAAAAGCTATTTTTGTAATATCATTTTTACTGTCATACTTGCTATCATTGTATAGGCCCTATATGTGCATTATTTTCGACTTAGTCTCTCCATTTTGTCTCTTTATGTAATAATTTTTTTTATTATCCTTATGTAACGGAACACGCTTACTATTATAGTGTTCTATATGCATGTGCGAATCACAATTTGCCGTTCAGACCACGTGACCGTAATAGAACAAAATAATCCTGGACAACGTATATAAAAATCAATAAACAGCGTGTTCTGTAATATCCACGTGATTAAATATCTGGGATATAATTGGTTGCGGCTCACATAGAATACTATAATACCTATCAGTTGGTAAGAATAAGCAAATAGAATAAAATACTTCTGTTCTTTTCCCAGCAAAGCAGGGGCGTCCATCCTATGGGAGGGAATGAAGCAGAGATCTTCATTGGCTTTTCAGGGGGGAATAAATTTTTTGTACATTAAACGTCTGCTCAATGATTTTATTATTTTTGAAACAAAGAAATGCATTTTTCAAATGAAAAACACATCGATTAATTTCTTAAATGAAAAAACTTAGCTTGTACTTAGCCTGTCTTGCCGCTCTGGCAGTATGCCTCTGTCTGTGTACAAGCCTTCATATTTTATAATGGATAATGTTGCTGATTAGTGAACTAAAAGTTAAAGAATTCAATAATAATTCAACAATAAAATCGTGATTCAAATTTGATAATCGAAACTTACTCTTTTGTCGACAGTCGACCAATCGTCTGGGGCGGTCGTTGTGGGGGGGGAATCTGATGACATGAGGGGGGGAATATGCTTCATAGGCGTAAAATACTTCTGTTCTTTTCCCAGCAAAGGCACCATTTCAACAAGCGCCATTTTGCACGAATATAGAACAAATTACCCTGAATCGGACAGTGTGTCTAACTCAAAAGTAAACAAAAACGTAGATAGAACACTATAATTCTCATGCGGCGATCAGCTGACTGTATTTTGCATTCTTCCTATTGGCCGCCTGCTCCGCCGCCGCACCCGCCATGGCGGCCGTTGAGTCCGTAGCAACCATGAGGGTGCGTCCATAGTATACGGTGTTCGGTTCACAGGTCGTCGCATACCAAGGCTGCAGTCACACCTCGATTCAGCCTCGAGCTTAAGCAGTCCGCATGACATCCCGTACGATAGAGGCAGCGCTTTCCATCCAGTCACTTGACATTCCCCGCAGGTTCCTTGATGATGCTATGCGTCTTCGTATCCAGCACGCGTGACATCGCTTCTCTCCGGATGAGAGGAACGTCCCACTGCGACTGCTTCTTCGATCCCTCTCCTTCCGGGAGCGAGCCCTGACTCTCCTCCTTCCACCTAAGCGCCATCATCTCCACCACCACGTCGTTGTCTGAGTGACTTGCTCCTAGCATGGAGGACTGGAGCGTGCGGTTGCCTGTCGTCGCCGCCAAACTGGCAGGCACACGTACCGCACTATTGCGATGTTAGTGCCTCGTAGTCCACTTTACCGGTGAAGGGCAGCATCGAGCCGCAGCTGCCTCGGCTTCTCATCCGGACGAGAGGAACCTATCGGTTGGAGCAACTTTTTTAGTTTTCATCAACTTTTCGATGGTTTTTGTTGAGAATTCTACTGCTGGCGTCACGCTCCATCGGAGCGTATCGCTTAACCTCATGCGGCCTGTACCGTCATGGCCATGGACGATTGCGGCCGGTAGCCCAGACTCGGGCTTCCCCGGCTCCGCCTACAAGGTGTTCCTGGATGTATGACGTCATGGCGCCACCGTCCGAGCTACTCTGGCTGGTAGTGAAAGCTGAGAGCAGTCGACAGGTAGATCACCAAGCCCACCGAGCTCATGATCTCCGCAGTGACGCCTAGATCCATTGGTTGTCAGTCATGTCGAATGACCAGTCCTGGATCCGAACGTTCCGTCGCTGCAGCAGAGCGTCGTATACCGAATGGCCCTAGATCAACAGTATCGTCGGCGGGTATCCATGATGCAGCTGGCTCCCTAAGCCAGTGTGTAGGAGTTTCTGGGAGCGCATTATTCAGCCTTTACTGAGAGCGTCGTTTTTTGCCCTCTTCGTACAAGGTACCTTGATGGAGTTCCGGCCACACACTTCTTTGGATTTATTTGGAAATCGATTACTACCTTTGAGTAACGATGCTCAATTTACTTGGATTATTGGTACGAGTCAATAATATTTTAAAATAAAACTCAAACGATAAACTAAGTCTAACAGTCCAGATGTTATTCGATATAGCCTACTTGGACACAGTCTATCATACTTTTAAGTTGTTCTCATTATTCTATATTATTATTTTTAATCTTGGAATTGTACTAATCCCTCAGGCTATCAAAACTATTATCTGCTATGAATGTAAGATGGGTTTGACATCGGGAAAATCTATTAAACGAATATACAATACAATGCAGCAGACGCCGGCAGGTAATGCAAGCGAGGCACCCGTCGAATAAAGTCCACCGAGCTTGATTGGAAGTGACGCCTGGATCCATTGGTTGTCAGTCATGTCGATGTTCAGTATGGATCCCAGACCGTCCCGCAGCAGAGCGTCGTATATGTTATGTCGATCCATGGTCCATCCATTGGCAGCATCTTAAGGTGTGTAGGAGTTTCTGGGAGCGCATCGAGCTCCTGAGTAAGATGAGAGCGTCGTAATTCTGCGACTTTTGACAGTCTATCGATCAGCGGTCGCTAATTCGGCGCATAAAAGAACCATTTTAAAGCCATTATTATTAATGTATTATTATTATTATTATTATTATTATTATTATTATTATTATTATTATTATTATTATTATTATTATTATTATTATTATTTTATTTTGATTTATTTATTTATTAAGAACGTTTATATGGTGCCACTTTATAGACGTTCTCGATCTAGTCTACGCTAGGCCTAGTCTAAAATAAATGACGTTAAATGTCATTAACCCTTTGGAGGTGAGGTGGGGTATGACAAACCCCATAGCTATTCTACGCTGCTTTTTCTACGGAAAACGTAGAACCAGCTTGGATTATTTTTGTCTACCTTAGTGAATGTGAAATACGTACACTTTAGGACACTTTCAGGTACTTTTGGACGCCATTTTTTTTATTTCTTGCATATTAAAGTGAAATTATAATTTTTCGTATACACGTCATATTGATTTTAATGAATTAAAAAAGTAACGGCACAGTGCCGAAAAAATTGTGCGATATTAAGATATTACTGCATATAGTGTTGCATCCATGCAAAATTGATCCATTATTCGGGTATTATGTCACGTGTTCCCAAATGTTACATGTTTCGACGAAGATGCCATTGCAAAGGGCCGCTTTGATTTTGAGCGCCACCACGCTGGCCATATCAATTATGATTGAAAACTGTTTTTTGTTCCTGAAAATCACCAGTTTAGCAGATAATTGGTTACATAGCTATAGTTTAGCTCACAATTTATGTTATGTAGTTGATATTGCGACTTGCAACTTGCAAGTAATTATATGTAGGCTATTGGGGTATGTCTAACTCCACCTCACCTCAAACGTTACTATGCTTCACCTCACCTCCAAAGGGTTAAGGAGAGAACATTTGTCAGTTAGCAAACATTGCTTAGGCTACTTGAAGAGTCAACAAAAAGCCCAACTAACAGTATATAATAGTTGACAGCAAGTTTAGATTTCCTGAAGCACATAGACTCACTGATGAGGAATGACGTCAGACCGCTGTTGGTGACTCACGATTGTCTCACCGTTCAGAAGTTCCTCCTCGCAGATGGAAGACGAATTAAGCGGCATGTTTGTTTAACTTCTTGACAGTTTGTAACAACTTAGCGGTTGAGACGATTAAATGAATCCATTTATGCCTTATTTAGATAAAGAATGTTATTGTCGGGAATGAAGTAGGCAGGGGTGGACTGGGGAGTTCAAGCGGCCCGGGAAAAAAAAAGCGGCCCTAACTTCATGACTTTTATTTTCTTTGTGCATTTTTTCATGCATACCCGAGGGCCAGTGACCTCCAAAGTCATGGGTCACTTTACAAATTACATTATGCAATAACAAAAAACGATAAATCGCATATATAATTTATAATTATATATAAAATATTAAGAATGCGTCAACTCAAGTTATAAATCAATTTATTCGGACTCACTGTGATGGTATTATTGCTGTTTATAGTATTAGCAACTTCTTTAAGCCGGGTGCCATTTCGGCTACATGATCTATAATTGTGTCATTATTCAGTTCACTTAAAACATCGGTTTCTGTTGACATAAGCATAAAAGCTTCAAGGTGTGTAGATGACAATGAGCTTCGCAAGCGATTCTTAATGTATTTCAATTTAGAGAAAGATCTCTCACAAGCTACTTGGGTAGACGACAGAGTCAATAAAAGTTTATATGCACTAAAGAGATGCTTGTATGCTT
Organism: Aporrectodea caliginosa; assembly: GCA_020284085.1. Classification (NCBI taxonomy): domain Eukaryota; kingdom Metazoa; phylum Annelida; class Clitellata; order Crassiclitellata; family Lumbricidae; genus Aporrectodea; species Aporrectodea caliginosa. Next base: position 1,268,958 of record JACEVL010000790.1, on the reverse strand, counting down.
GCCCATAGAAACTGTATTTATGTAGTACAGAAGTTCCTCCTCGCAGAATGGAAGACGAATTTAAGCTTTACCAAGAATCTTTAGTTTCTTATCTCTTACTTTCTCCGCACCACCTTTACATTTACGTTTCGTTTATATCACTCATAACCGTAACATATCTTATTTAATTAATATTACTTATTACTAACTAACAAATTTAAAAGAAATATCACAAACTTGGAGCGGGAAGTTGGAAGATGTAAATTCTTATCGATTGGCTGTACGGAACTGTAGGTAAGTAAGTATGCATTGCTCTTTTTCAGTTTATGACTTATTTAGATAAAGAATGTTATTGTCGGGAATGAAGTAGGCCTAGCCTACTTTTCATTCAGAGGAATGAAAGGTAGGCCCTCCAAGAGATCTACTCGGAGGCGCTCTCTCATCCCAACTCCGGTGATAAAGAAGTTTTCAGATTGTTGTATATATGCAGATTCTATAGGTAAAAAACACGCAGAGCTCAAGAAAGGCTACAACCACTGAACAGGCACGACGTTGTACATTTAAAGTGCGCGCAAAAGGAACAACAAGTTCATCTCGACATATACAACGAAGATTTCGGCTGTTAGCCAAACCTGAGGTGCGGCGACAAAGATCTCGCAAGTAGACAGAGGCTTTCCTTAACTGGTAGCGCAATAGCCAGACCAGGATTCCAAGTCAACGCGCTGGGAAACGGGCAGCCAATGGAGCACGTCACGCATAATGCGAGACTTGGTCTAATTTTTAAATACCACCAACAAGCCTTGTATACATGCAGGAAGCGCGCACTCAAGGTGCGAAGTGCACCGAAAGGAAAGGCCAACATAGATGAGCGGCAGACGATTGGACGACTTCTGATTGCCAAGCGCCGCTGCATTGTATCGTGGTCAGAGCATTTGAAGTCAGTGCGTTAGAAGCCGGGCAGTGCACATAAGCCTGAATATCATCAGCGTAGCCTCGATTCTGGCGCGAAATTATAGCCTCCCAGTATTTTCCCTGCCTTTCTCGGTAACCGATCATCCGAGGATGTCGAGCTGCAGGAAGAGACTCATGTATATCCTCTGTCAAGGCATCTAGTCTTGCGACGCAGATCCCGACACTCTGCGTCAAACCACGGCGTAAGGCGACAGACTGCGCACCATGACAGGACGGTCTGAATTTTATAAAAAAATAAGTTGGTCTTTTTCATAATTTTGTAGGAAGGAAGGTGAAGGCACGTCATGGTAAAATCAGGATGCAAAAGATCAAAGAAACAATGCAACAAGTGGCGGCATAGAAGGTAAGAGTTACTGCTAAGACAGCAAAGAAGCAGAGCGACCTACCAATAAATAGAAACAAAATTAAGGTGAGGCAACGAGCCATCGACCGCTACTGGCCCTGGAAGGAACACTGTTATAAGCGCAGAAGATAAGAAGGACTATTGAGAGTGACAGGCAAACGAGAAGCTATGCTGCTAATTTTAAGTACGTGGCTTTCTTCTTGGCCTCCATGCTTGCAGAAGTCGACCACTCTGGGCTGAAAACGGCAAGCCGTCGAATTCTGTATTGCAGAAATCTGGGCCTACCGGTCGGATTTCCTGACGTGTTACCAGACACAGTTTTGTGAAATTTTGGCCAGTAGCCTAAATACTTGAAATTTAGAATGTTAAATCAATTTTTATATATATGGTGTGCGACGCAAACGGAGGCCACAGCAATGCCTCGGTCGCCATCGATTTAAGAACGTGTTTTGGCAATCCAAAGAGACTCTTATCCAATGTTTTTACTTATGAGTGTTACTTATTTTATTACTTACGTTACGGCATGAACATTTGATGAAGATTGGGTTGCTGATTTTAGACGCAGCTCTGGGTGAAATCTTTATCGCAGATATCTCTAATGCTTATCGATCTTTGAAACATTCTGACCTGTAGTAGTGGTAACTAATAATATTAAGTAAATGAATCAGGTAGCCACTTGAGTTGTTGAATATAGATTAGACGATATTGTTGGACTTGATTAACCTAATCTATATTTAGTAATCTAATCTATATTCCGCTGCAGAAAAGCACTGTAGTGCTTTTCTGCATCGGAACGAAATCTCGAGGCTTTAACTCCCGGTACCAATCTGTTGCGTTTCCTATTTATAATCGGCTGATGCGATGGTAATCTCTTTGCCACGTAGACACGTATATTCCATTGCTGACGTCGCATTGAGTTTCTGTTCTATCTAAACGAAGTTCAGGCAGAGCCGCTCACCTACCAGAGGCAACTCCTACTCGTTCAATCCAAAAACCGAATTTATAGGTTTAAAAGGACACCTGCTGCAGTCGCTTCGTTCTGCCGCTCTTCTGGTCGCCTATGAATAAGCTGGTTCCCGCGACTTCGCTTTTTGGGCTCTGTAGAAATCTCGATATTTGGCCTACGAGTGTCGTCCTGAATGTTGTCCATATTACTTGTCCACCCACGGGTGCTTGCTTAACACGCGTTAAATGTATCCATCCGTAGCGTTATTCTTGTTCTCGTGAAGTGGTTTAGTTTTGGCATTAGCTCACTCTTTGTCAACGATCGATAAATCGACCGTCTTGTGCTTTCGCAGATCTCAGCTGCTGGCCTAAGTCTGAGTTGGGAAGATGGATGGAATTAAACATCGGAGAAACATGCGATCATCTGTTTTTGCAGAAGTTCGACCAGAAGACGTTGCTCCTCGCAGAGTAAGAAAGGGAACGGAATACCGACCGAAAGTCGACACATTTGACCACCTGTTTGGCTCTTCCGTCTCGTCACGGTACTCGTTGACGAGGAGACGTGTCTTAGGAGGATCTTCGTGCCAGGCAAACCTTCCGCCGGTGGAAGCACTCGGTACTTCGACGTTTCCTAAAGACATGAATCGAGATTTTTACCACGGCAACATGACGTCCATTCTCCATCGCCCGCTAGAGCTAAACGGAAGCTCAAGGAATCAGGAGCCTTCGAATAGCGGCGCTAGTGACTATCCAGCAGCTGGTGCTACGGAATTTCCATCCTTACAGATCGGGCGGATCAGAGCATCAGACGGAAGAAGCTCGACTGCCGATATCTGTCTCGTTCCCATAGCAACCGAGATTGTTGAGGATCTTCCGAGCGACATCTACTGGTTAGGCGATCCTCCTCCGCTGGATCTGTCCAACTCCTCTGGCCCTCAGCCAAGACCGGAAGAGGCTCCGTCGTCGTCGTCCTATGCATCGTCCAGCGGCGGCGGCGGTGGACAGCCATCGTCGTCTTATGGCCTTGTAAGCGCCATCTGCTGGTTGGGTGATCCGGTTCTGAAAGCGCCTCAGCCGAAGAGCGACTCCTGCAGATCCCATCTACGTTCCGATCCGTTCAATATGCTGCAGACGACGACCAGAGCGCCGCTGGCTTCGTGCAAGATCCGACAGCAGCGCAACATTGGCACTCTCCTCTGAGACTGTCTCTGCTTGTTCTATTAGGTCAGGTAGTAACTGTGGAGTAGAAGGTGGACACAAAACAGCATGAACGCATAAAACAGATAAGCAGTAAGCCGTACTTTGGAAGAATAATTGGAAACTGTCTAAAGAGAAACTTTCACGTCACATCATAGAATGTCTTAGATGCAGACAACAGTGACGCAATAAGGTTTTAAACGGATAATAATCGAAATCAAGAAATTGTCTGTTTGTCTCTTTGTGCTTGTAACTGTGCGAAGATTTCCTCCTGAGGCTATAACAACCATAGGATTACTATATAGTGGTGCAGTGGTATCCATCACCTGTATAAGCTCTGTTTACTTTGTATGCTTCTTTGCAAGCCACTTTATTCCAGAAATACGGACCTACTACAGCACAGTTTCTATACTGGGTCGTGGAAGTTGGGGCTGGCGAAATAACTAGGTCACCTTGTGCAGTAGAGCGAACACTCAACAAAATGCATTCCAGTTTTCATGATAAGCTGACTGCTTATGTTTTGTGAAACCCAGTCACGTTTGTTTTAGAATGGCGTCAGTTCCACGACCAATTCAATGGACGGTCAGAAGCGTCAGAACAACGTCATATCGAGAACTACCGTAAGGCTGCAGATGACTTTGAGCCTTTGAAACGTCCCTGCCGTTATTTCCCCTCCTGGGTATGGCTACAGGGAAAAAGAGGGTGAATACTGGGAGCGTCTGATTTCTTCCAGTGCCGGCGACACTCGGCGTCTCTGGGCCACCTTCAAGGCCGAAGCTTTCGCGGACTACTGTGACGCCGAAATCTCCTCCATCCGCCAGGACACTGCTCAATCACCGGGACCAAATCTCCACCTCTACGAGCAGTCGCTTCGCGGCAGCCAAAAAGAGTGGCAACGAATTGATTTCAGAGTTGCCTTCTACTCGGTCGACCATGACCTCCTCCTGAGCCGTCTATCCATTACTTTTGGGATCAGGGACTTGGCACTCCTCTGGATCATTTCCTATCTTTCGGAGCGCTCTACCATCTTTCACTGTTCTCGCTCGCCTTGGCTCTGTGGTTCTTTTGGTCTCCCTCAGGGTTCTGTACTTGGACCTCTTCTCTACATCCTCTTTACAGCTGATGTGGAGTCTCTACTTGCATCCTGTTCTCTCAGGAGTCATTCTTACGCTGATGATGTTCAATCTTACACTCATTGCTCAGCCTCCCAAGCTGCTTCTGCTGTCCAGCACCACTGACTGCTTTTCTACCTGGATGTCATCTAATCGTCTGCGCCTAAATCCTTTGAAAACTCAATACAGCTGGCTTGGTACTCGCCAGCAGCTGGATAAGCTGGACTTGGAGTCCCTCTCCGCTGAATTTCCTACCTCCGCTTTTTCCACCTCGGTTCGAAACTTATGGGTCATCCTGGACCAAAAACTGTCTTTCACGGAGCATGTCACGGCATTGACTCGTTCCTGCGGCTGCGGGTTGTCACTCGCTCTCTTTCTTCCTCATCTGCCTCCACTCTGGTTCATGTCTTTATTATTTATTGGAATAGGAAGGTGGAGGATCAGATGAGACAGGGTAAGAGTTCTTGAAAAGGTGTGATATCAGTTTTGAATGAAACGTTATGCATTTTATGTTCTTACTATGACGCCTTAATTATTAAGCTTATAGAAAAAGGAGGCATTAGGCAACTTGAATAGTTTTAATATAATCTGCATTTCAAAGAAAGTATCAAAGTCATACAAACAAAAGGAATATCTAAACTAAGCTGAGAATAAAAAGTTATGGCCAGCAACGATCAAAATAAACTTCCTTTTTCTATAAGCTATTCCTATTCCAGACCCAGACGACACCTGCCTTAGTAGCTGTTCGGTCCCGTCATCATAATTATGGCAACTCGACCCGTTCCATCTTTGGACTACTCTTACGGAAACAACCCTTTTGACTCAACACAGCGCTCGTGAATAAGCTGGTGCCCCACGCTTGGCTTTCGAGTGGCGCCTTAGAAGTTCGGAGAGTATGATTACGATAAAATTAATGCACACCATAACTAGAATAATAATAATGGACAGTACTGTTTGCCATTTAATACAACACTGACTATAAGGTAAAAGTCCTCTATTCCTTGCTTTTTCTGTCAAAAGTAGGGCCTACAGAATTATCTTGACAGACAACAGTGCACAACTCGATCCTTGATTTTGCAGGCAAAGATCCATTGCCTTGACAGGCAAAAGTTCGCAACTCCTTGCGCTTGCAGACAATGGTACATATCCTTACAGGCAAAAGTACGCATCTCCTTGCCTTTACAGGCAAAGGTGCACATCTTGCAACTTTTCGATAGTCTCTGTTATAAAAACATTTTTTGCAAATTAATTTATAAAGGCAGCCCTACAATTTTGGTTTGAGGTTGAAGAGCAATGTCCACAGTTATTTAAAATGGGTTTACAATTCTGTTGCTACCAATTGTTGAATTATGCAAGAAGTCCAAACTTCCAAATTCGAACATCTCTGAATACTAAAAACCCGAGATGTGCACCTTTGCTTGTCAGCCCTCGATATGTATATTCACAGTTTACTGTTTATTTAGGCCTATCCGCCTATAGTTGTAATGTCTTACCATCGCACCTTAATCCAGGCGACTTGAAAAACGGCAGATAATATTGTTTAAATAATTTCGAAGGCGTTCTGCTAAACACAGCACTTTCTTTATTTAGACATTTATCAATTTTATTTATTTAAAATTCATTTATAATCCTCTGTACACTAGACTCTCGAGACGAACTGGTCTAGTGACTCTCTCTCTCTCTGTCTCCTCCCACTCATATAGGCCTATTACGCATTTACATATCTGTATGTATGTATATTTGATATATATATATATATATATATATATACAGGGTGCGGCAAAATAAAGTAATCCCCTGCAGTGTGTTGCAAATTCTGTAGCAACCGCTTAGAATTTTTATATAAAACTTGGTAATGATATTGTCTGTTCACATCTACATATAACTTCCAAATGTTATTTAACAATCTTGAAATATGACAAAGTTATGTTATTTCAAACACGACACCCCCCACGATTTTACATGGTTAAAAATAGTTACTTTGTAAAGAAACAAGAAAAATAAATGGTACAACTTGAAATATTTTTACAACAAAGCTTTACGAATTGCACTTTCAATTTTACATTAAGTGTTCAAAGTGTCCACCATTGGCCTGCACGCATGCCTTCAGCCGTTTGGTAAAGTTCTTGATGGCCTTGTTGATCGGCGCCTGTGGCATATCGTCCCATATTGACTGCAAAGCGGCTTTCAACTCGGCGATTGTCTTTGGCTTCGGCTGGAGTTTGTGATACCTTTCCAGCATGGCTCCCCACACGTGATAGTCAAGGGGGTTGAGATCTGGGGAATTTGGTGCCCTGTTTTTTGTTTTCATAATAAATGCTACAGTACAACCAATAACGCAACCGTAAAATTTGCACGTTATAAAGCGTGGGCTTGTCTCTGTTCAAATAGCATAACTTAGTCAATTGTTGTGATAATATAATGTAATTTGGCAATTGTACGTAGATATGAATGACCAATGGCCGTGTAAATTATCTTATAAAAATCCAACTTCGTTCTTGAGATATCAACCAAACACTGCAGGGGATTACTTTATTTTGCCGCACCCTGTATATATATATATCACAGCTGTCTCAATAATTAGGTGTCCTGTCTCTTATGCCTGACCACTCTGCCCAGTCTTGTAGGATGATATATTGCGCGTCACATTCCTCCTCAAACCACCCCTACTCCGGCTCTGGAGAAATACACCTGTTGTGGTTTTCAGTAGAGTCAGGCCCAGAGAGTAAGGTAACTAAGGTTCGCGCAGTATATCATCCTACAAGACTTCTATAGCTTGCTGACCCTTCCCCAAGGTCAATGCCAGCTCTGACCGGCTTAAGATATAGTTTCCATCAATGCTATTTTAGTAGCATTAATGTTTCCAAAAAGTTATGTGAGCATGCCCTGCCTCGGTTCCGCAGTTTGTGGCGATTGGGGCTGGCGCCATAACAATTTGTGGGGAGGGAATTCCCTCCCAAGCTTAAAAGTGGGGAGGAATTCCCTCCCTTCCCTCCCTAGGATTTACGGCCCTGAGCACAATACTGTGTGATAAGGGGTTAGATGATTGATGATGCCAATGATTGCAATGGTTGTTTCTGTTGTATCATTGTGGATGGTTTGTATACAGGTGGCAGTAGCCATAGCCTTTGCGAGAAGATCATTAAACGGTTGAAAGGACTTTGCTCAGTCATTTCGTTTTGAGAGGCTTTGGCCGGAGCACGTGAGTTGTGCATCCTTCAACACACAGAGTCTCCAATGACCTGTCTCCTATTATGCTGCCTTCCATGCAGTCGTATTCATCAGTGGACAACAGACGCGCTTGAGATACATTCACCAATCGTAAACTGAGGCAACGGAGTCTTATATTGAATGAACCGAGGGAAACTGGCGCTATAAAATGGCACATGATATGAACGGGAATGGCGGATCTAACAGATAGCCAATACGACAGATAGACGGACAGACAGATACATTACGATTACATATAGACAGAGACAAACAGACAGAGACAAACAGACAGAGACAAACAGACAGGACAAACAGACAGAGACAAACAGACAGAGACAAACAGACAGAGACGAACAGACAGAGACGAACAGACAGAGACGAACAGACAGAGACAAACAGACAGAGACAAACAGACAGAGACAAACAGACAGAGACGAACAGACAGAGACAAACAGACAGAGACAAACAGACAGAGACGAACAGACAGAGACCAACAGACAGAGACGAACAGACAGAGACAAACAGACAGAGACAAACAGACAGAGACAAACAGACAGAGACGAACAGACAGAGACAAACAGACAGAGACAAACAGACAGAGACGAACAGACAGAGACAAACAGACAGAGACAAACAGACAGAGAGACAAACAGACAGAGACAAACAGACAGAGACGAACAGACAGAGAGACAAACAGACAGATACAAACAGACAGAGACAAACAGACAGAGACAAACAGACAGAGACAAACAGGCAGAGACAAACAGACAGAGACAAACAGACAGAGACAAACAGACAGAGACAAACAGACAGAGACGAACAGACAGAGACGAACAGACAGAGACGAACAGACAGAGACGAACAGACAGAGACAAACAGACAGAGACGAACAGACAGAGACAAACAGACAGGGACAAACAGACAGAGACAAACAGACAGAGACAAACAGACAGAGACAAACAGACAGAGACAAACAGACAGAGACGAACAGACAGAGACAAACAGACAGAGACAAACAGACAGAGACAAACAGACAGAGGCAAACAGACAGAGACAAACAGACAGAGACAAACAGGCAGAGACAAACAGACAGAGACAAACAGACAGAGACGAACAGGACAGAGACAAACAGACAGAGACAAACAGACAGAGACGAACAGACAGAGACGAACAGACAGAGACAAACAGACAGAGACAAACAGACAGAGACAAACAGACAGAGACAAACAGACAGAGACAAACAGACAGAGACAAACAGACAGAGACGAACAGACAGAGACGAACAGACAGAGACAAACAGACAGAGACGAACAGACAGAGACAAACAGACAGAGACAAACAGACGAGAGACAAACAGACAGAGACGACAACAGACAGAGACAAACAGACAGAGGCAAACAGACAAAGAGACAAACAGACAGAGACAAACAGACAGAGACAAACAGACAGAGACAAACAGACAGAGACGAAACAGACAGAGACAAACAGACAGAGACAAACAGACAGAGACGAACAGACAGAGACGAACAGACAGAGACAAACAGACAGAGAGACAAACAGACAGAGACAAACAGACAGAGACAAACAGACAGAGACAAACAGACAGAGACAAACAGACAGAGACGAACAGACAGAGACCAACAGACAGAGACGAAACAGACAGAGACAAACAGACAGAGACAAACAGACAGAGACGAACAGACAGAGACAAACAGACAGAGACGAACAGACAGAGACAAACAGACAGAGACAAACAGACAGAGACGAAACAGACAGAGACAAACAGACAGAGACGAACAGACAGAGACAAACAGACAGAGACAAACAGACAGAGACAAACAGACAGAGAGACAAACAGACAGAGACGAACAGACAGAGACAAACAGACAGAGACAAACAGACAGAGACGAACAGACTGGTTAGAGCGTATACGTCCCAAGCGCCTCTTCCTGTGCGTGCAACGAAATTTGAGTCTTGGGTTAGCAGCAGCTGCGGTTCGTACATGAGAACCTTAATAATAGGCGTGTGTTATAATTATAGGCCTAGGTCTATTCTAAAGGACAGCAGAGCAGACGAAGGATTTCACCCGATCTCATCCACTGACAACTGATCAGCTTGCATGGTCGTCGAGGTCATACAAAGCGTCATGTTTGCGAAAAGGGTTGTTTTTGCTCTGAATCTGAAGGAAGGAACCAAAGGAAGGCAGCCTTATCCTTCTCTTTATCCGGTAGGCCTACTTATGCATGGAGAGTCAGCTGCAGGGGTTAACTGAATGAGATTGTAGAGGTCAACAGGTCAGTCAAAGGTCACATTGCGAACACCGCGTAGTCCTATTTCTTGTAAAAGATGACAATGGATCTGACCTCTGACCTCTCTCTCCCCTCCGTCCCTGTCTCTCTCTCTGTCTCTCTGCATCTCACTCTTTGTCTCTTTCTTTCGCCCCTTTCTTCATTCGGTCCGTTGTCTCTGTGGTGTGAGGCGCGTGATAATTAAGGGGCGTATCTGGAGCTGAGTGCAGCGTATCATTCGCTGGGTCGTCGTGCTAGATGTAGATCGATTACACTGAAGACGACGTCAACATATTCTGACTCCTACTTAGGTCCCTAGACGAACGACGTCGACCAAACATCACCCGACCGAGTACGTAGTAGGTCATTCGCTCTTCATTTCGTCTTCGTGTGGCTTAGAAGCATCTTCTCCTTCTACTTCTCTTTTTCCCTCCTCCTTCTCTTCTGCATAAATTATCGAGTTCTAAATTAGATCGTCCTCATTTCGATGCTAAATATGCTTTTCCCGTCCGCTAGAAAATCCATTCAGCCGATTGTTGTAACTTAGGCTAATATCGGGTTTCTACGGTGACCCTTTCGTGCCATAGGGTAATCTACTAAATCGTTATAATGACCTCAAGAGTCAAAAGTCGTTATAACAACTTAAAATTTGCTACAACGATTTGTGCTATAAATAGACGTGGAAAATTTTGCCTTCAGTCAAGTTCTATAAATAAACGTGCTGTCTCGATTCGTGAAGTTAGAAGCAATATTCACATTCATTTCGCATTCGAAGGAAATAGTAGTCTGTTTTCCGTATCTGACAAGTGCACAATGTTTGCAACAAATCCTGCAAAGCGAATAATTATTTAAGAACTGAAGGTTTATACGAAGACCAGGCAGGACTCAGAACACCAACAATATAAATGGAAAGTCTATATTATAAGGCGAAGTCTGTTTACGTTGTCCTTCCGTTTGCTTGTATGTTTTGTTTGACTGTTGTGTAAAGGCTCCGAAACGGAACGATTTAGCGATTTACAAAATTTTACAAAACATTATTACGCCGCGTCTAGGTCAACGCGACTATTTTCAGCTCGCAATTTTATTTAAACGCCGATATATGGACATTTTAAATTTCCAACTTTTCAACGAGGCTATCTTATAATACCGGGATCTCGTTGGCGGAACATCCGGTCGCCGCCAAATTTCGCTCGGAAAGAATGTGCACTTTTATTGGTTTTTAAGCCGTATGATTGCAAATGGCTCATCTATTAGTGGGTATATTGCGTCCGAGTCCACTTCTGTGATGCCTGTCAAGTCAACCGCGTGGAATATTCATGGTTTGGACGATTTACACGACATCTACAATCATCTCCTCATGGCAGCCGCCACGTGTTTGGTAACAACTAAGAACGGAGAGTCCGGATCCGAATTTCCACGCACTTCTCCTGTAAGCCTTCAGAAATGGACGCCTGTCAGGTCAACCGCATGGAATATTCTTGTTTTGGACTACTTTAACAACATCTACAATCATCTACAATCATCTCCTCATGGCAGCCGCCACGTGTTTGGTAACAACTAAGAACGGAGAGTCCGGATCCGAATTTCCACGCACTTCTCCTGTAAGCCTTCAGAAATGGACGCCTGTCAGGTCAACCGCATGGAATATTCTTGTTTTGGACTACTTTAACAACATCTACAATCATCTACAATCATCTCCTCATGGCAGCCGCCACGTGTTTGGTAACAACTAAGAACGGAGAGTCCGGATCCGAATTTCCACGCGCTTCTCCTGCGAGCCTTCAGAGGTGGACTATAAAGATTCCAGCAACACAACATCTGTTGCCAAGAAAATCACGGATGCAGTCTTATTAGTGAGCTGTTTGACAGTGGGCGGAGCTAACTAGCTGTTTGACAGTGGGCGGAGCTAACTAACTTTCAAATCACCGCTGCCTGTTGACTAGGTTAATTATCTGGTGACGCCATTTTGAAAGTGAGCTGTTTGACAGTGGGCGGAGCTAACTCACTTTCTAATCAGTCACACATTCTGACTGCAGCAGAGGCCGAGAGTCGACGTACTGTATGATTATTTATACTGTGGTGAACTATAAAGATTCCAGCAACACAACATCTGTTGCCAAGAAAATCAAGGATGCAGTCTTATTAATTGTAATTGTAATTGTAATTGTAATTGAACATTTGTATAGCGCCACTCAGAGATTCAGAGGCGCTCCCGACCCAGGGCTCTAACAAATAAGATAGTCTTCAGGCGTTTCCGAAACAGAGGAAGGGAAAGGCTGAGGAGCTCAAGACGCAATTCATGCGGAAGATGGTTCCAAGTAGAGGGGCCGACATAGGCAAAGCTTCTGGATTGAGCTGTTGCACCACGCATGCGGGGGACAACCAGAAGGCCTCTGGTGGCAGAGCGCAGAGCAGAGCGACCAGGAAGTGTAGAAACCGATGTGCATAAGGCCTGAAGGTATGAAGGAGCTACCCCGAGCAGAGAGTTGCGCATAAGTGTAAGAATTTTGATGGTCTACGCTGACACGTGCGGCTGGGGAAAATACCCGCTGTGCGTCAACAACATTGTTTACAGCTAAGGGAAAATTCCGCCACGGACTGTCAACAGCGGACCAATGCATGTATCAATAATCTACGCGTTCTACAGGACTTTCCAGGGAAAAGTACGATGACGTCATAGAACTTTCTAGAATCCATCAGAACCCTATATATAAGGTGCAGCGTCTGTACAAAGAAGCCTGTTGACGAAGATTTATGCACGTTGATAAAGTGCTCTTGTAACGATATTTGATTGAAGTTCAATCGAGACCAGCCAACCTGTGTGCTGTCTGCGATTGTGATATTTGACGGGCTGACTTAAATTTAACTTATTTGATTCTTTCTGTTAATAAAGATCTTTTAAGTTTCCTTCGTTTGTTCGTCGTCGTGTTCGAGAGGCTCGACCGCGACATTTCTGGTGTCAGAAGCGGGATCATCGGTGTTGGATCCGGTGAAGAAGAAGAAGCGAACCGGAGGAGGAAGGAGTCAACCCGAAGAGACGGTCTGCTCAGGCAACGGGCGGATCGAGAGACGGTCTGTTCAGACAGTGAACGGATCGAGACGCCTTTCTACCGTGAAGGACGGGTGATCGGCAGACGACAGCTGACGGACGAAGCGCGTCGTTCGGCTGAGACGGCAGAAGACAGCAGTCAACATACGGGTAAGATCCTGGGTGTTGTCGGGCTGGGAAGGAGAGAAGAAAGTGGAGTTGCAGCCGAGTTTGGGGCGGCTATTGTCTTTCTTTCCTATTTTCTGCTGATTGTTTCTTTGTAGTTTGATCCATCGTAAGGATCGAGGCCAGGCTTGCGCGAGCTTGTGTAGCTTTTGCGTACTTGGCGAGTGCACTTCTTTGGCTACTGCGTAGTTAGCGTGGTGTGGAATTACTGCGTAGTCACACTTTGTTTTGTGTGGAATTTTCCTTTTGTGTGGCGTGTCTCCTGCGTGGTGTCTGTTTCCTGGTTGTCTACTGTTGATTGACTGTTTGTAAAAATGGAAGCGTTGACAGCAGAGATGCAGGCGAATATTCATAAAAGGTCGTCTGAGCGCCTTAGGATGTATCTTATAAAGGCAGGAAGGGACGAAGATGAGGTTATGACTTGGGATAGGAATACATTGATGGAAGAATGGGCCTTGGAGATAGGAAAGAAGGAAGAAGAATTCAAGGCTAGTCTAGCATCTCCAGAAGAGACCGCTTACGAACTGCAGAAGCGCCGTCTGGAGTTCGAAATCCGTAAATATGAAGAACAGAAGGAGAAGGAAGAAAGAGAAAGGAAGGAACAGAAGGAGAAGGAAGAAAGAGAAAGGAAGGAACAGGAAAGGAAGAAAGGGAGGAAAGGAGGAGAGAGGAAGAAAAGAAAGAACAGAAGGAGAAGGAAGAAAGAGAAAGGAAGGAACAGAAGGAGAAGGAGAAAGGGAGGAAAGGAGGAAGAGGAAGAAAAGAAGAAAGAACAGAAGGAGAAGGAAGAAAGAGAAAGGAAGGAACAGAAGGAGAAGGAAGAAAGGGAGGAAAGGAGGAGAGAGGAAGAAAAGAAAGAACAGAAGGAGAAGGAAGAAAGAGAAAGGAAGGAACAGAAGGAGAAGGATGAAAGAGAAAAGAAGGAACGGAAAGAGAAGGAAGAAAGGGAGAAGAAGGAAAAGATGGAAGAACAAACTATTAGAAATTCTTTAGCAAGCCGCACTAAGCGTTATAGTGATGCACTTAAGAATGTTCTTTGGAAATTCCCCTCCGACCCTATAGAAATTCCAGGTTTCTTTGATCACTTGGATGGTTTGTTTAATGTGTATGAGGTGGATGAAGATGTTAGAGCAAAATTATTGTTGGCTAATTTGAGTGAAAGAGCTAAGGCATTAACTATGCGCCTAACTAAGGAACAGCTCAATGATTACAAATTCTTGAAGGAGTTTTTGCTAAGGGAATTTAAGATAAGCCCTTCAACCCTTAGAACCCGATTTTGGACGATGCATAAAGCATCGGACGAATCTTTTACGATCTATTCATCCAAATTGCGTGTTGCTCTTATGTATTATCTGAAAAGCAGAAAGATAACTGACGAGTTTGATAAACTTGTAAGTTTACTGGTGGCGGATCGGCTCAAGGAGTCCTTGTCGAAGGCTTGCTTGGATTATATCTTGGCCCAAGAAAAAGAGGAGTGGTTGAACTGTGAAGATATAGCTAATGCAGCTGACATTTATGTAGCGTCGCATGATGGTGGGAGTGACTTGGTGTACCGTAGTCATCCGACACCGAAGTATAACAATTGGACGAGAAGTCAACCACAAGTCCAAGTCAATAACCAGACAGCTCAACCCAAGTCTTTCAAACCGGAAGTAAGGGGTGAAGCCAAGATAGGTGCGAAGATGTCTCAGGAGGAGGCCAAGGTGAAGGGTCTCTGTTTCTTGTGTCATCAGAAGGGTCATAGGGCAAAGGAGTGCCCGACCAATCGAAGTTATAAAAAGGTGGGTGCTTGTATGGTTGGGAACCCAACTAAGGAGGTGATCGACTCATTGGTGGAGAAGGTCAACGTGGCACATGAGGTATCTGAACAGGTAAGGCAAGGGAATTTATTGGACAACCTCGAACCAGTAAAATCGGAAATTGCTGTAAGAGTATACGATAATAGTATTGATGGACTACACGAGAGGTCGTATATCCATGTACAGATTGAAGATCTCCCTTCTCAACCAGCGTTATCTGATTCAGGAGCAGAAATTTGTTGTATTGATAAGAAGTTAATTGAGTCACTAAACTTGCCTGTGATTAAACGGATTAACATAATTGGTTTTCAGGGAGAAGGATGTAAGGCAGATGTGGTATACCTACAATTGAAATTAGCTAATCCATCGGAAGGAACGACGAATATTGCGCCATCTTTGTGCGTCATGTTTGCTGTAGTCCCTGAACTAAATGAACGGGTTATTCTAACACCCCATATTGTAGACCTATTAATGGAGAGTTCGGAATATGTAGTGATGGCGGTTGGTGTAGATCGATCAGTACAGGTAAATGAAGAGGTAAAGGAAGATAAAATTGAGAAGGATAACAACAACGAATCCCTGCAGTCAGACGTTAAGGATGAGGAAGTGAATGAATCTTCCCAGGAGCAACCAGTTGATGATTCAGATAATTTCCTCGATGTTGAGTCGACAGAGTTTAAATCTGGTGAGGAAAAAGCGGATAATGATACTTTGTTGCGAGAGCAACAAAATTGTCACAATCTTAGGCCTTGCTGGCAACAAGCGAACCAGAATAAAAATAATTTCTTCACAGACAATAATCTCCTGTACCATAAAGGGGAGATTATGGGACATAAGGTAAATCAATTGTGTCTACCGGAGGATAGAATTGGGGTTGTCTTGCGAGTAGCACACGATGCCCCATGTGCTGGGCATATGGCTTTTAAGGCAACGAGAGCCCGGATCAAATTAAACTTTTGGTTTCCGAGAATGGATGAGAGAATTCGCGAGTATTGTGCATCTTGTCAAATTTGTCAACTTAGAACTCCAGTTAAAGTTGCAGATCGAGTCCCGATTACTCCTATTCCGAGGGCAGATGAACTTTGTTTTAACCATTTAAATATGGATTGTATTGGCCCTATGGTAGTGACTGGAGAATCTAATAAATCGAAACCTAAGTACAATTATGCTTTAGTTCTGGTGGACAAATTTTCTCGTTGGCCGATGGCTTATCCCCTTAGATCGTTGAACGCAAAGGGAGTCTGTGAAGCTCTGTTGCAAGTTTTCACAACTTTTTCTATTCCAAGAATCATTAGTTCGGATTGTGGCACCAACTTTACTAGCCGTTTGACGAAGGAATTCTTGCAGCGAATGGGTTGTAGTCCCAGATTCAATACCCCTGGACATCCCGAGGCAGCCGGATTGGTTGAAAGATGCAACCAGAGCTTGAAAACCATGATCTTTAAACTCGCTCAATCTGATCCTCGTGGATGGCACCAATTGCTACCCTTCGTTCTCTGGAGCCTTAGAGAAAAACCCTCAGGCACGACTCATATCTCGCCTTTCACTATGGTTTATGGAACTCTTCCTCGTGGTCCACTTAGTGTATTGAAGGAATCATGGGCGGGCGAACGGAAATTACCTCTTAACTTAGGTAAATCACCTGAAGAGTACCTCCAATCACTGAAAGAAAACCTCGAATTTGCGAAAGCTTATGCGGATTACTATAGTGATATAGAATTGAAACGGTATGCAGATTATTATAACTTGCGCAGTACTGACAGAAAATACGAAGTTGGAGATAAAGTAGCAGTATTAGCACCAGATTTTGGTAGTTCTAAATTTTATAGTCGATGGCAAGGACCTGCAACCGTGGTCAGAGTTAAATCCCCGTATTCCTATATAGTAGAAATAGAGGGAAAACAAAGACATTTACACGCTAATAAGATCAAGCGGTACCATGAACGACTCGAACAAGCAATGATTAATAGCTGTTCAATAATTGTTGATCAAGATGAGGAATTTGGTGTAGTAGAGGTTGTAGATCAGGAAGAACGTGAACAAGTGAGCCCGAGTAAGCGTATTGATCCTTTGATCATGGCGCATCTGTCAGAAGAGGAACAAAAGCAACTCTTTGAGGTTTTGGATCGACATTCGGCAGTATTCGTGGATAAACCTGGGTACTGTCCAGTATTAGAACATGAAATCAAAATAACTCCTGATTTCACTCCTAAGCGTTTAAAGGCATATAAGGTCCCGGAGCTACTTAAACCTGAAGTGCAACGCCAGATAGAAGAAATGTTGTCCTTAGGCATAATTCGACCATCGAAAAGTGAAATGGCCAGTCCGGTAGTTTGTGTTTTAAAGGGACCCAAGGGTCAAAATGGCGTTCGTTTAGCAATCGATTATCGCCATGTTAACAAGTATTCTCTAGGTGATTGTTATCCGACCCCAGACATTGCTGACGTCTTACAGAAGGTGGGACGGGCAAAGTTCATTAGTGTTTTCGATGCAAAATCAGGATATTGGCAAATCCCGGTTCGGAAGGAACATCAATGGCTTACAGCATTCGTATGTGATGCAGGACTTTTTGAGTTCACAAGAATGCCGTTTGGACTCAAATCCGCTAGCAATACTTTTATTCGTGCTATGACCCAAGTTTTACATCCAGTCCGAAGTTTTACCGAACCATTCGTTGATGACATGGCAGTGGTTTCAATGAATTGGAATGACCATTTGGAACATCTAGAGAAATTCTTGCAAACTGTTGAGGAGACAGGACTTACTTTGAATTTAAGGAAATGTAATTTTGCACAGAACAAAATAAAGTTTGTTGGCCATATAGTAGGGTCAGGTTGTATCGAACCTGATCCAGGCAAGATCGCTACGATCAATGATATCCAACCTCCGACGACAAAAAAGGACGTTAGAAGGATTATGGGTTTTTTCAGTTACTTTAGAAATTTTATACCTGCTCTCGCTGAGAAAGCACGAGTAATAACTGACTTGACACGAGATAACGTGCCTACGAAAGTGCCTTGGGAGCAAAAGCATCAAGAGGCACTAGATAAGTTAAAGGATGATCTCAGTAAAGCTACACAATTACATACCATTGATTTCACTAAGGAATTTGGTTTAAGTGTAGATGCAAGTGCCACCGCGGTCGGGTGTTGCTTGTTTCAGTGGACCGAAGAAGGTCACGAGAAACCAATTGCTTTTGCTAGTCTTAAACTCACGGACACACAGATGCATTGGTCTACAATTGAGAGAGAAGCTTTTGCAGTAATTTGGGCACTTAAACGATTCCGGTCGTGGATATTCTTATCAAGGATAATCATTTATTCGGATCATAATCCTTTGTCTTATCTTACGGATGCAAGCCCCAAGAGCGCGAAACTGACTCGTTGGGCCTTAGCATTGCAGGAATTTAACGTAGACTTCCGTTATCGTCCTGGGCGTCAGAACACGGTAGCTGATTTCCTTTCTCGGTTGTGACTCGGGACATGAGGGAAAGGGGAATAGCCCGGCACCCGAGGATCGAGCCCGAAAACTGTGTAGATAAGTTGATTTAATGATGTGTTTTGTTTTGTTTGTACATGTTGTGACGAGATGGGATCCGACGGCTCAGCTTGATCGTGATGACCCGTTCGAGATGGTGCTGAAGACGTGTCATCATCTGAGGGCGGAGGGAATGTCGTGGTCTACGCTGACACGTGCGGCTGGGGAAAATACCCGCTGTGCGTCAACAACATTGTTTACAGCTAAGGGAAAATTCCGCCACGGACTGTCAACAGCGGACCAATGCATGTATCAATAATCTACGCGTTCTACAGGACTTTCCAGGGAAAAGTACGATGACGTCATAGAACTTTCTAGAATCCATCAGAACCCTATATATAAGGTGCAGCGTCTGTACAAAGAAGCCTGTTGACGAAGATTTATGCACGTTGATAAAGTGCTCTTGTAACGATATTTGATTGAAGTTCAATCGAGACCAGCCAACCTGTGTGCTGTCTGCGATTGTGATATTTGACGGGCTGACTTAAATTTAACTTATTTGATTCTTTCTGTTAATAAAGATCTTTTAAGTTTCCTTCGTTTGTTCGTCGTCGTGTTCGACGTCACGCGGGCTTAATTTTCAAATCAGGCGCTTTCGTTAAAAGACGCGGGTCGCTCCGAAAAATTACAATCGCAATAACGGCCGAGCTTCGTCTACTATTATATTTAGCCCGGGAAACAAATAATAGGGCTATATAAGGTAGAGATAACCCGTGCGGTACTATTTTCAACTCATTATTATTTTGCTAAACGAGGCAGCAGCTGAGTCACAGGTAATAAAATTCAAATACACGGGGAAAAACTATTTTCACCTCTAAATATCGTTCAGATATGTGGACATTTAAAATATTTGAAGCCTTCAGCATATAGAGTAAGTAAGTAAGTAGCCTTTATTTGCAGCCGTTAAAAATTACGCGTGGGGAAAACCCGGGCATGACATCAGAAACGAAGACTAAGTGTGAGCAGATTCCTGACTTTATCTGAAGCAATACGTAACTGAACGATATGTTGATACCCCCCAGAACCCTGGTTCCCTGACAAAGGGAGAGATTAAACACTGATCACAAGGACGAGGCCATTCTAATATTTTAAATTATTACTGTTGTTATTTCTATTAGAGTTCTGCGGCAGCCAAAAAGAGTGGCATCGAAATGTGTTCAATTGGATTCAAGGCTATTACAGGAGGATGGTATGAAAATGGGACCCATATGTGCATTCGAGTCCTCATGGCTACCTCAGCTCTGCGAAAGTCCAGCGGATGTTGAGAGGACCGAGGGCCTTATGCCATGGTTTTGTTTGGCGCAGTCAATGGTGGGAGCTTAGAGGCAGTTTGTAACGCGGTCCATGAAGGTGCGCGGTTCCGTCACCCGGCCGTTAGCTAAACACTTCTTCTGATTGGAAACACCGCTCGCTTTGTCAGCCCGCTCGGAATGCATACTTAATTGGTTAATTGGGATCATAATCGTAATCGTAAACTCGATATTTCTAGAGCACCCATAAAAGCGAAGTCGCGGGAACCAGCTTATTCACAGGCGCTTAATCAAAACAGCATCGATAGGCAGGGGGTCAAAATCCAGAGAGTCAGGCAGGCAGACAGTCAGACGGCTAAGGTGGAAGATGTTTAGAGTTGAAATGGTGAGGGAGGTGAGGAGGAGAAGGAATCGGGATAGGATTTGTGAAAAAGCAGTGTTTTCAGTTTTGAGTGGAAGACCTGTGGAGCGATAGCAAGAGGTGAGGTTTTGTGAGTTCGTGGGATGGATCGGATATTTGTCGTAGCACAGGCGGGAGTACATAGGCTACAGGTGCTAACACAGCCACGCAAAATGGCAGTTTGTGAGAAAAGTTAAACAAAGGAACCGACTCAAATCAAACGAGAGATACCTAGATAAACAAGAAGAAGGGAAGAGCAGTGCTAGACTGAGAGGCAGCCATGGGTATGGCTTGTTAAGCGACAGCATTTTTTAGCCTCGGCATATGAGGGAGTGTGACCAATAGAAGTCTTCTCCGTCGCTGTCTCATATTTCCACGGCCAGCAGTTCAAATCCTCTGGCGGCCGGGAATTTTACACCTGTCTCACCCTGGATTGACAGTCCTGCAAGCTAACCAGCAACTACTACACTATCTTGCACCCCCGGGAAGCAAAGGCGAATAAAACACAAACGAAACGCCCAGAAAATACTGAGAAACACAAAAAAACGTTTAAATCAAGTGATTTGAATCGAACATTGCGTTAGGCCTAAACAATGTCACGTGGGCGAGGCCTTCCCAGAATAATTATTATCATTATTATTATTATTGCAGAAAATGTTACGTAAAGCGTATTAGCACGGTACTGTGTGATAATGGGTTAGATTGATGATGCCAATGAGTCCAATGGTTGTTTCTGTTGTATCATTGTGGATGGTTTGTATACAGGTGGCAGTAGCCATAGCCTTTGCGAGAAGATCATTAAACGGTTGAAAGGACTTTGCTCAGTCATTTCGTTTTGAGAGGCTTTGGCCGGAGCACGTGAGTTGTGCATCCTTCAACACACAGAGTCTCCAATGTCACCTGTCTATTATGCTGCCTTCCATGCAGTCGTATTCATCATTGGACAACAGACGCGCTTGAGATACATTCACCAATCGTAAACTGAGGCAACGGAGTCTTATATTGAATGAACCGAGGGAAACTGGCGCTATAAAATGGCACATGATATGAACGGGAATGGCGGATCTAACAGATAGCCAATACGACAGATAGACGGACAGACAGATAAATTACGATTAAGCTTACATATAGACAGGGGCAAACAGACAGAGACGAACAGACGTAGACTGGTTAGAGCGTATACGTCCCAAGCGCCTCTTCCTGTGCGTGCAACGAAATTTGAGTCTTGGGCTAGCAGCTGCTGTTCGTAGGCCTACACGAGAACCTTAATAGGCGTGTGTTATAACTATAGGCCTAGGTCTATTCTAATTTCTAAAGGACAGCAGAGCAGACGAAGGATTTCACCCGATCTCATCCACTGACAACTGATCAGCCTGCATGGTCGTCGAGGTCATACAAAGAACTGTCATGTTTGCGAAAACGGTTGTTTTTGCTCTGAATCCGAAGGAAGGAACCAAAGGAAGGCAGCATTATCCTTCTCTTTATCCGGTACTTATGCATGGAGAGTCAGCTGCAGGGGTTAACTGAATGAGATTGTAGAGGTCAACAGGTCAGTCAAAGGTCACATTGCGAACAACGCGTAGTCCTATTTCTTGTAAAAGATGACAATGGATCTGACCTCTGACCTCTCTCTCCCCCTCCGTCCCTGTCTGTCTGTCTGTCTCTCTGCATCTCACTCTTTGTCTCTTTCACCCCTTTCTTCATTCGGTCCGGTGTCTCTGTGGTGTGAGGCGCGTGATAATTAAGGGGCGTAGGCTATCTGGAGCGTAGTGCAGCGTATCATTCGCTGGGGGTCGTCGTGCTAGATGTAGATCGATTACACTGAAGACGACGTCAACATATTCTGACTCCTACTTAGGTCCATAGACGAACGACGTCGACCACACATCATCCGATCGAGTGTACGTAGTAGGTCATTCACTGTTCATTTCGTCTTTGTGTGGCTTATAAGCATCTTCTTCTTCTACTTCTCTTTTCCCTCCTCCTGCTCTTCTGCATAAATTATCGAGTTCTAAATTAGATCGTCCTCATTTCGATGCTTATGCTTTTCCCGTCCGCTAGAAAATCCATTCAGCCGATCGTTGTAACTTAGGCTAATATCGGGTTTCTACGGTGACCCTTTCGTGCCATAGGATAATCTACTAAATCGTTATAATGACCTCAAGAGTCAAAAGTCGTTATAACAACTTAAAATTTGCTACAACGATTTGTGCTATAAATAGACGTGGAAAATTTTGATTTCAGTCAAGTTCTATAAATAAACGTGCTGTTTCGATTCGTGAAGTTAGAAGCAATATTCACATTCATTTCGCATTCGAAGGAAATAGTAGGCCTAGTCTGTTTTCCGTATCTGACAAGTGCACAATGTTTGCAACAAAACCTGCAAAGCGAATAATTATTTAAGAACTGAAGGTTTGTACGAAGACCAGGCAGGACTCAGAACACCAACAATATAAATGGAAAGTCTATATTATAAGGCGAAGTCTGTTTACGTTGTCCTTCCGTTTGTTTGTATGTTTGTTTCACTGTTGTGTAAAGGCTCCGAAACGGAACGCTTTAGCGATTTACAAAATTTTACAAAACATTATTACGCCACGTCTAGGTCAACGCGACTATTTTCAGCTCGCAATTTTATTTAAACGCCGATATATGGACATTTTAAATTTCCAACTTTCAATGAGGCTATCTTATAATACCGGCCATAGTATGGCCATTTGTCCACGTGACGCGGGCTAAATATGCAATCTTACGTCACGCGGGCTTAATTTTCAAATCAGGCGCTTTCGTTAAAAGACGCGGGCCGCTCCGAAAAATTACAATCGCAATAACGGTCGAGCTTCGTATACTATTATATTTATCCCGGGAAACAAATAATAGGACTATTATATAAGGTATACAGATAACCCGTGCGGTACTATTTTCAACTCATTATTATTTTGCTAAACGAGGCAGCAGCTGAGTCACATGTAATAAAATTCAAATACACGGGGAAAACTATTTTCACCTCTAAATATCGTTCAGATATATGGACGTTTAAAATATTTGAAGCCCTTCAGTAAGTAAGTAAGTAGCCTTTATTTGCAGCCGTTAAAAATTACGCGTTGGGAAAACCCGGGCAAAGCCGCGTAGAAACGTCTAGTGTGAATATAAATGTTTCTTCGATAACTGAAAACACTGCTTTTTGACAAATCCTATCCTGAATCCAACACTTCTCCCTGCCTACCTCGCCGTCTCAACACCAAACACCATCCACTTTGCCTGCCTGACTCTCTGGATTTTGACCCCCTGCCTATCGATTTTGTTTTGATTGAGCGCCTGTGAATAAGCTGGTTCCCGCGACTTCGCTTTTGTGGGCGCTGTAGAAGTTTCAAGTTTACGAACGCCATTTCAGGTCTGTGTCTACCGACCTGGCTGACCCCAGTGACCCCACCTAGGCCTACAGTAAAACAGTTTACTACAGTTTACTATATGAAGTAAAATTAAACTAGACAGGTATCGGTGTAGGCTACGTTCTATCCAGGCGAGTGTAGGCCCTAGCCTAAATGTTTTGTTAATTAGGAAAGCGCTGTGCTCCATAAATCGGGTTAACGTCAATCAATTAACTGGATTTACTTGGTTGACGTTAACCCGATTTATTAGGTTCGCATTTGCTGCTTTATGCTTATAATTTGTTTTCATTATGTACAGTAAATAAATATATATTTATTATTTTGATAATTATTCATGCACTTATCACAGAGTGCGTGTATACCCCTCGTACCCCATATCATCCCTATGTTTAAATGTTTAACATAGGCTAGGCGTAACCGTCCACATCCCACACTGCACCACGTCTCTGGAACGATCTTCTCTCTGAATTGCGCAAATCTTCGGTTCTTCTATTATCATAGCCAACCACTACCATCATTTGCCTCAGGCTCCTGTAGGCCTATCTAGCACCCCTCGGGCTTTCCACGCAAAGCTGAAGTCTCACCGCTTCAAGAATTCATACCTCTGCTCTTCTGCTCCTCCGCCTTCGAATTCTCGACCTAAACGACACCCGCCTTAACAGCCATACACTGTCTCCTCTGACCCTCTGGCAACCTGATTCGGACCTCATTTCGACTACACCCATTTGGACAACCCCTCTGACTCAACGCAGCGCTCGTGAATAAGCTGGTAGCCTACCTTGCGCTTGGCTTTCGAGTGGCGCTGTAGAAACTTGAGGTTTACGATTACAATGTTTATAGTTCGTATAAAGTCGTTAAAACAATTTTAGAAATAAAAGCTTTCTCTATGGCCCGAACGAGCCGTCGTAGCTTTCAGCATAGGCCACAGACGCACCCGTGTATGTGTGAACATAGACCTATAGCCTATTCTATGTCAGGTACGTGTATAGGCTTAGATTAAGTTCGTGGCCTTTGAACCAGGGGCGACAATATATGGGTTCTTGAAGCTTGAAACTATCGTCTCTGGTGTACTCGAGGAAGACCTTCTGAAGTAGAGGAAGCTAAATACGAGTCTGATAAACGGTTCGTCTGAATCTTCTTGTTCTTCAGAAGCGCTGCTTCTCTTTTCATCGAAGACCGTTCAGATTCTTCAGCTGCTCAACCACCTGTCAACTGTTCGATCGCAGCAATTTCGGAATGACTTCTTTAAAGGTCAGCAATTAGGTACACATCTCTGCCCCGACCCTGCAGGCATAGGCGCAACCAGCCAACCACCCTATGGGACCCGTGGGACGCGTCCCCCAACTTTCGAACAAGCTGGGACGGTCCCCCCAACTTTTTAAAATTGTGAGGCAAACAAGAGCCCAAAATGTACTTCATTTGGTATCAAATGCTCAAAATTGCGTCGGCTTCTGGGGCTCCGCCCAGACCCCGATGGGGGAACTTACGACGCTCCCCCATACCCCCTATAGTCGTTAGGAGCTTCTTGCTTTCCGTGATCTCTCCCATCTGTACCATTAATGCCAGTATAGTACAAGGCTCTGGCCTTTGACCAACTGATTTTGTCATAGCCATTTCTAGCCTTAAACCTAAATACAGTGGAAACCGTCTCCCTAAATATGCCGACGATAGCTACTTGCTGGTCCCTGCTTCCTGCATGCGGCATTGACGGCACTCTTTCTGAACTTGACCATATCTCTAAGTGGGCATCCATTAGCAATCTTAAATTAAACCATGCTAAGACCAGAGAAATGGTTGTCAAACGACCAGTGCATATTTTAACGGATTTGGACCACTGGGACAAAGTCTACGACTTTGAAAGTACAATATTACCTGCGACAAATCACTACAACTACTGGGACAAACCCTAAAACTACTGGGGCAAATACTAAAACTACTGGGACATTAATTTTGTCCCAGTAGTTATACAGTTAAAATATGCACTGCAAACGACCGAGGTCCAAACCTATTGCCCTCCCTCGTCTCGTCCCTGGCATCGAGCGGGTCCAGGAGATGGTTATTTTGGGTTTCACCATCTCTGATCGGATTCGCTTTGGGGCATACATGGACAAAATATGCTGCAAAGCCCGAAAATCCATGTTCGCGCTACGTGTTTTGGTCGCCCACGGTCACCACGGTCAACGTCTCTTTGACGTTGTTAGAGCTAGCTACTACTCTCGCACGGCTGCTTTATGCCTGCCCTGTTTGGTGTGGATTTGCCACTGTAGGGTAACATAAACGCCTTAACGGTATTCTAAGAAAATTGACCCATTCAGGCTATCTCCTGCCGACTTTCCTAGTTTTGACAAACACCGTTCTATAGCTAATTCTACTCTGTTTCGTTTAATTCTCTTTAAACCCTTGTCACGTCCAGTTTATTCATATAATAAAGTCACATTTTTCACAGATCTAGATGGTTTAGGTACTTTTATATCGAAATCATCGATGAAAAATTTGAGGTAAATAAAGCCCAAAATGTACTCCATTTGGCATCATATGCTCAAAATTCCGCCGGCTTCTGGGGCTCCGCCCCAGACCCCGATGTGGGAGCTTACGACGGGTCGTTAGAGGCTTCTTGCCTTCGGCAATCGCAGCTTCGCGCTTTGGGCGCTCGCAATTTCCTCCCCAACCAGACATTCTAGTAGGTCCCCCTCAACTTCTGGACCGTGGTTGTGCCCATGCCTGCAGGCTTCTTCTCCCTGCAAGTGCAAATATAATAAATAATTATTTGTTATAGGCTGATAATAAATAATGATACTTGTCAAATTCTTTAATTATATTTTATATATATATATTAGTTTATTGAAACTTGAGTGACAAACTGCATTCAGTGAAATAACAGTAGTAGTGGTAGTAGTAGTAGTAGTAGTAGTAGCAGTAGCAGTAGCAGTAGCAGTAGCAGTAGCAGTAGCAGTAGCAGAAGCAGAAGCAGAAGCAGAAGCAGTAGCAATAGTAGTAGAGAAATACTGAGAGTTGCTGTCTACGCATCTTTTTTCTAACACTGAACTTGATTAACTCTGCTGTGGTTGATTTCAACTGTGAGGTTGCCCGTTAGAGAACTTACGTGCCAAAAATCGTCAGCAAAAGAATAAGTATTCTAGATCTTGTGACAAAACTGACCCCACGGATGGGACCAATGTGACAACACCTGGGGTGACTGTCTCAGGAGGCGAATGTAAGGCGCGTGTCACTCAGGATGGGAGCGTAAGTAAGGCCTCCGTCGTCTATCGAAGGACTTCAGCATCTGCCAGTCGACGAGCAATGTCACCCACCGAAGGAATCGAACACCAGAGTTCTAAGACGATCTTTATTCACACAGCAATCAAGTAATCAAGAAGACGAGTAATCAAGCTTCAGATCCACAACATACAACCCCCTTTACCTCTCTACCTAAAACTCTACACAAGAGCGCCCTCTATATATACCCAGCAGGACACCTAGGGCTGGACACCAGGCCTACCAAGGAACCAAGCCTAGGAACCAAGCCTAGCAAGGAACCAAGCCTAGGAACCAAGCCTACAGAACCAAGCCTAAGGGAGCCAAGCCTAGCAAGGAACCAAGCCTAAGGAACCAAGCCTAAGGAACCAAGCCTACGGGAGCCAAGCCTACAGAACCAAGGCTAGCAAGGAACCAAGCCTAAGGAACCAAGCCTAAGGAACCAAGCCTACGGAAGCCAAGCCTAAGGAACCAAGCCTAAGGAACCAAGCCGACGGGAGCCAAGCCTACAGAACCAAGGCTAAGGAACCAAGCCTAAGGAACCAAGCCTACGGGATTAAGCCTAGGACGGCGACCAAGGCAGAAGACCACAGCCCAGGTGCAGCAACCACGGGGGTGTCCAAAAACCGAGGGTGGTCCCAAAAACCGAGGGTGGTCCCTGGCAAAAACGCCACAATCTGTATCAGGTATAAGATTTTGCCAGATCGTAGTTCTATTTGATGATCCAGGGCTATATAGGCCTAATCAGTTCCTTCGATCCACTTATGATCAATGCTTGCATGTTTGTTTTTAGAAAGATGGAGATTTCCTTGTACAAGGACTGATGTGTCCTCCATGCACTCCTTTCCTTGAAAATGGGTAAGGCTTTAGGCCTATGTAGTGCCTTTCAAGAGTTTATCAAAAGTGATGTTAGATCTTGTGGAGTTCTTATAAAGCCACCTCTGTGTATCGTTTTAAATACCGCTTCAATCCTGTTTCAACCAGTTTGTCCTTTTCAAATATTACATACGTGTACGGTGTAGACCTACATACACTAGGTATGTATGTTGGTCGCGTACTTACTTGCTTTCTTTGCAGTTCGTCTTCAGCTCCAGCTTAAGATAAATTACAGACTGCAGCATTGGCCGTTGTCGAGTCTGCTTGAATGTTGAGGTAACTTGCCAGGTGTTGTCATTGTGATCTGATGTTTTTGTAGAGACGTCAACTATGACATCATCAAGCAATATGTCGAACATCATGTCGACTTTGGAGTCCTCAGTTTGTTTGGTAAGCAGTTAAGAAACATGGAAGAAAAGCTAGAACAAAGTTGAAGATGGCGAGGTTTATGTCTTGTAGAAACTCAAGCGTCTGTCTGATTAAGACACTGAGACGATCTCGAGGCTTTCAGGCTTTTGCTGTTCTAGAAGATTTGCGTAACTTACATGTGCTGCAGAGTAGCCTAAGCCTATGCCTTAATAGAAAGACGTAGGCTACATTCTGCGCATGTCACAGTTGACGTCGATCGCCAACTCTGTCTGATTATAGCTGCAGTTACCATTACACTCTCTGTGTAAAGATGGAATAGGGTAGGAAGGAGGGAAGGAAAGGCGGAAAGAGAGAGAGAGGGAGGAGAATAATGATGGAGAGATACTTAATATTACTGATAGAGAGGGGGAGAGAGAGGAGAGAGAGAGAGAGAGAGAGAGAGAGAGAGAGAGAGAGAGAGAGAGAGAGAGAGAGAGAGAGAGAGAGAGAGAGAGAGAGAGAGAGAGAGAGAGAGAGAGAGAGAGAGAGAGAGAGAGAGAGAGAGAGACGGATTAGCATGACTACAGAGGTTTGTAAATAGACAGACGATGAGGAATTGATATTCGGTGCTTGTGAATGTTTTCAGTGACAGGTACAACTGGCGAGGGCAACAGTCTCACTCAGTCGGAGAGGAAGAAGGTCGCCGAAGCGTGGATAACAGCTGGAAGAGATAGGTAACTGGGAAAGACTCTTCCACTTTTGCTTATTGTTGAGCGGTCGTTTCACTTCCAGAAAACTGTTTGCGTGTGATTTACTTTTATCACCGAATAACAGAATAAGTTGGTAGGTTATTGCCCGTCTAGCCTATAGTAAACATCAATCATCGATATCCTGTTGGCATTCGTCTTGAGAAAAAATCTTCTTCGTTAAGCTCTATTTAAACGGTGCTTTATATAACACTATCAGTCTATCATTACATCAACGCCTCCCAGCTTAGACAGATTGCGGATGGATGGACGAAACATTGATAAACAGATGAAAGGACAAATGAACATATGGAAGGACAAATGAACAGATGAAAGGACAACTGGACAGATGAAAGGACAGATGAACAGATGAAAGGACAACTGGACAGATGAAAAGACAGATGAACAGATGAAAGGACAACTGGACAGATGAAAGGACAACTGGACAGATGAAAGGGCAGATGAACAGATGGAAGGACAGATGAACAGATGGAAAGACAGATGAACAAAATGAAAGACAGTTGAACAGAAGAAAGGACAAATGAACAGATGGAAGGACAAATGAACAGATGAAAGGACAAATGAACAGATGAAAGGACAGATGAACAGATGAAAGGACAGATGAACAGATGAAAGGACAAATGAACAGATGAAAGGACAAATGAACAGATGGAAGGACAGATGAACAGATGGAAGGACAAATGAACAGATGAAAGGACAAATGAACAGATGAAAGGACAGATGAACAGATGAAAGGACAAATGAACAGATGAAAGGACAAATGAACAGATGAAAGGACAACTGAACAGATGAAAGGACAGATGAACAGATGAAAGGACAACTGGACAGATGAAAGGACAACTGGACAGATGAAAGGGCAGATGAACAGATGGAAGGACAGATGAACAGATGGAAAGACAGATGAACAAAATGAAAGACAGTTGAACAGAAGAAAGGACAAATGAACAGATGAAAGGACAGATGAACAGATGAAAGTACAAATTAACAGATGAAAGGACAAATGAACAGATGGAAGGACAAATGACCAGATGAAAGGACAAATGAACATATGGAAGGACAAATGAACATATGAAAGGACAAATGAACAGATGAAAGGACAGATGAACAGATGAAAGGACAAATGAACAGATGAATGACAGATGAACAGATGAAAGGACAGATGAACAGATGAAAGAACAAATGAACAGATGGAAGGACAAATGAACAGATGAAAGGACAAATGAACAGATGAAAGGACAGATGAACAGATGAAAGGACAAATGAACAGATGAAAGGACAAATGAACAGATGGACAACTGGACAAGGATGAACAGATGGAAGAACAACTGGACAGATGGAAAGACAGATGAACAAAATGAAAGACAGTTGAACAGAAGAAAGGACAAATGAACAGATGGAAGGACAAATGAACAGATGAAAGGACAAATGAACAGATGAAAGGACAGATGAACAGATGAAAGGACAAATGAACAGATGAAAGGACAAATGAACAGATGGAAGGACAGATGAACAGATGGAAGGACAACTGGACAGATGGAAAGACAGATGAACTAAATGAAAGACAGTTGAACAGAAGAAAGGCCAAATGAACAGATGGAAGGACAAATGAACAGATGAAAGGACAAATGAACAGATGAAAGGACAGATGAACAGATGAAAGGACAAATGAACAGATGAAAGGACAAATGAACAGATGGAAGGACAAATGAACAGATGGAAGTACAAATGAACAGATGAAAGGACAGATGAACAGATGAAAGGACAGATGAACAGATGAAAGGACAAATGAACAGATGAAAGGACAAATGAACAGATGAAAGGACAAATGAACAGATGGAAGGACAACTGGACAGATGGAAAGACAGATGAACAAAATGAAAGACAGTTGAACAGAAGAAAGGACAGATGAACAGATGAAAGGACAGATGAACAGATGAAAGGACAACTGGACAGATGAAAGGGCAGATGAACAGATGGAAGGACAGATGAACATATGGAAGGACAAATGAACAGATAAAAGAACAAATGAACAGATGAAAGGACAAATGAACAGATGAAAGGACAACTGGACAGATGGAAGGACAAATGAACAGATGGAAGGACAACTGGACAGATGGAAAGACAGATGAACAAAAATGAAAGACAGTTGAACAGAAGAAAGGACAAATGAACAGATGGAAGGACAAATGAACAGATGAAAGGACAAATGAACAGATGAAAGGACAGATGAACAGATGAAAGGACAGATGAACAGATGAAAGGACAAATGAACAGATGAAAAGACAAATGAACAGATGGAAGGACAGATGAACAGATGGAAGGACAACTGGACAGATGGAAAGACAGATGAACTAAATGAAAGACAGTTGAACAGATGGAAGTACAAATGAACAGATGGAAGGACAAATGAACAGATGAAAGGACAAATGAACAGATGAAAGGACAGATGAACAGATGAAAGGACAAATGAACAGATGAAAGGACAAATGAACAGATGGAAGTACAAATGAACAGATGGAAGTACAAATGAACAGATGGAAGGACAGATGAACAGATGAAAGGACAAATGAACAGATGAAAGGACAAATGAACAGATGGAAGGACAAATGAACAGATGGAAGGACAACTGGACAGATGGAAAGACAGATGAACAAAATGAAAGACAGTTGAACAGAAGAAAGGACAAATGAACAGATGAAAGGACAGATGAACAGATGAAAGGACAACTGGACAGATGAAAGGGCAGATGAACAGATGGAAGGACAGATGAACATATGGAAGGACAAATGAACAGATGAAAGGACAAATGAACAGATGAAAGGACAAATGAACAGATGAAAGGACAACTGGACAGATGGAAGGACAAATGAACAGATGGAAGGACAACTGGACAGATGGAAAGACAGATGAACAAAATGAAAGACAGTTGAACAGATGAAAGGACAAATGAACAGATGGAAGGACAAATGAACAGATGGAAGGACAACTGGACAAATGGAATGACAAATGAACAGATGGAAGGACAACTGGACAGATGAAAGGACAAATGAACAGATGAAAGGACAAATGAACAGATGGAAGGACAAATGAACAGATGGAAGTACAAATGAACAGATGAAAGGACAGATGAACTGTGGCAAGGACAGATGAAAGGACAGATGAACAGATGAAAGGACAAATGAACAGATGAAAGGACAAATGAACAGATGGAAGGACAAATGAACAGATGGAAGGACAACTGGACAGATGGAAAGACAGATGAACAAAATGAAAGACAGTTGAACAGAAGAAAAGACAAATGAACAGATGAAAGGACAGATGAACAGATGAAAGGACAACTGGACAGATGAAAGGGCAGGTGAACAGATGGAAGGACAGATGAACATATGGAAGGACAAATGAACAGATGAAAGGACAACTGGACAGATGAAAGGACAACTGGACAGATGAAAGGACAACTGGACAGATGAAAGGGCAGATGAACAGATGGAAGGACAGATGAACAGATGGAAAGACAGATGAACAAAATGAAAGACAGTTGAACAGAAGAAAGGACAAATGAACAGATGAAAGGACAGATGAACAAATGGAAGTACAAATTAACAGATGAAAGGACAAATGAACAGATGAAATGACAGATGAACAACAGATGAAAGGGCAGATGAACAGATGAAAGGACAAATGAACAGATGGAAGGACAGATGAACAGATGAAAGGACAAATGAACAGATGAAAGGACAAATGAACAGATGAAAGAACAGATGAACAGATGAAAGGACAGATGAACAGTTGAAAGGGCAAATGAACAGATGAAAGGACAAATGAACAGATGAAAGGACAAATGAACAGATGGAAGGACAAATGAACAGATGGAAGGACAACTGGACAGATGGAAAGACAGATGAACAAAATGAAAGACAGTTGAACAGAAGAAAGGACAAATGAACAGATGGAAGGACAAATGAACAGATGAAAGGACAGATGAACAGATGAAAGGACAGATGAACAGATGAAAGGACAACTGGACAGATGAAAGGACAGATGAACAGATGAAAGAACAACTAAACAGATCAGATGAAAGGACAACTAAACAGATGAAAGTTAAAATTAACAGATGAAAGGAGAGATGAACAAACGGATAAAAGTATAGACACAAAGGCAAATGAACAGGTGAACGGACTGGTGAAAGAAGTAAGAACAAAGAAGCAGAGAAGAGGACGGATGAACGATTGAAAATAAGGAGCTAGAGACACGAATGACCTGTTTTGAGGGGAACGGAAACAAGGCAGGAAAAATGGCGGTTTTTCATCTGTTTAGTGTTTATCTGTCTTTCTTTCGTCTGTGTTCTGTGTTGCTAAAGAGAAATCTAGCAGAGGACGATTTATCTGTGAATATATGTAGCCTAAGTATGTCGATAAATGGCTTTTGTTTCAACGTCGAGCGACGATGAATTGGTCGATTGATTTTCTGTTCCTATAGACTGAAGACGATCATTATTCATGTGGGAACTGGAAACCTTCGAGACAGTCAGGAACTGGTAAGACCGTTCTCCTCCTTGCCAACGCCCATTGCGACGCCCATTGCGACGCCCATTGCGACGCCCATTGCGACGTCCATTGCGACGCCCGTGCACGATCTTCCAGCTGAAGACCTGATGAATCTGTTGACTTCTGTAGCGCCGTTGTACGAGACATCATTTGATGGTCACTTGGACGCAGTAAAGACACAAGAAGCCCTCTTGAATTCAGATATATGGGTCAAAGAAACGAGAAATCAGGCGGCGACGGTGTGAAAACAGTGTTGAAAAGGACGAGTCCTAAGTTTAGAACTGAATGATAATAGACAATTGTAAGGACGTAGAGAACGCAACGAACTCCAAAGCTTTGAGGAGAGAGAGAGAGAGAGAGAGACAGACAGACAGACAGACAGACAGACAGACAGAGACAGAGAGAGAGACACAGAGACACAGAGACAGACAGACAGACAGACAGAGACAGACAGAGACAGACAGAGAGCACTGGAACAGCAGTTAAAGTGTTTTTTGAGATACATACGAAGTGAGACCTTTTGTAGTGAAGAAAATCTACACTGAAAATAACAAACAAAATAATATGTTTTACTCAGTTCTAAATAATAATATGCATAAAACTGCGTAAGTACAATGTAGACCCCTATCCATTTGTTTGGTGTGCTGTATTTAAAGTGAGATCTGGGCCATCTGGCACTTCTTCTCACGACACAAATGCGTAATCGTAATCTCCAAACTTCTAAAGCGCCAATCGAAAGCCAAGCGCAGGGCACCAGCTTATTCACGAGCGCTGAATGCGGAATGTTTGCCTTAATGTTCGAAGTGGCAATTCGAAGTTCATTGGAAAGATTGTTGTCTGTTAGTCTGCATCTGCTTTTGCATTTTGTTAGTCTCATCTTTGAGAAGAACTTTCTGCGTGCGTCCATGGTTCTGCCTAACGGTGTTGTTGTGTTGTGCAGGCGAGACATGCTCAGGACATCGGAGCGGACGCCATCAGCTGCGTCAGTCCCACTTACTACAAACCAGAGACGATCGGTCAGTATACATGCATAGGCCACACACACGCCAACATAATTATACACACAGACGCTTCGGTTTCACAGGCCTATATGGATACAGGTCACAAAGGACAAAGGTCTACACGTATGTGTCACAGGCCTATATATGTGCATATTAGGATGGTTTAGGGCTACGTGGAAACATTAAGTGATCAACGCCACAGCCACCACCTCAGGTGTTGGATTGTTTTAACGCAATTTCAACATTCTTCTTCAACCGGAAACAATCCTGAGAAATGTTCAGTTTGTGGAACTGTGTCTCTGTGTCTCTGTGTATCTGTGGAAATAATTATGTTGGCGTGTTCAACACCACTTTGATATAGTAGCATTGATCTGCATTGAAATTTCAGGCAGAGAACAAAAAACGTACAATGATGTTAACAAGCATTATATTGTTTCAGGTCTAACTATAGAATACGCGTTGAAAATGAACAGTTTCAACAAAGTAATTCATCTGATAATGGGTTCCAGATAGTTCCTGCTACATTTATTTCTTTATCACACGCTAGGCCCACAAATTCGTCTTAAATGCACGCATCAGAAGCCCACAGTGTTCCAAGACTCTTCTTGCAGCGATGCACCAATCTCACGGCTCGGTATTTCCAGCCCACAGTGTTCCAAGATCTTCTCTAGGGTCTTCAGCCTCACATTCTTTGTGTAAATGAGTGCAACGAACTGTAGGCCTACACACCGCTGTGTCTCTTCTTTCCCTGAGAGATTTTAATGGCATAGCTTCACTTATCCCCCTCCATCTGGTGAATTGACTCTGGGGCTCTGCTCCTCTGAACAGCCACCGTTTTTCTCGATGAGTTCTGATCTGCGATTTTGTGTCATCATAACTGAGAATAGCCATTGTTGATTCTACGAACACTTTGGTTTCCACTTCCGTTCTAATTTCTAAAGCTTT